>CM042434.1:25943091-26088091 GCA_023631565.1 Gymnocephalus cernua | reverse complement strand
TAATGTAAGTATCTTTAGTGTTTGCCGTACATTTGTTATCACCGTTAATGTGTTACATCAATGTAAAGCTTAACTCTTTAATGCTGGTACAAATTGCTATCGTAAGTAGGTAGGTAGCGTTAGCTAACAGAACCTATCATTTAACATTAGGCTTTTAGCTAGTTAGCTAGGTTGTCTTTTGCCATTTGTGTTGGTAAAGTTTAATGTGCGGTGGCATGTTCATCTCTTTTTATATGCCGTTACTGTAGCTATATGCGTAGCAGAGATTTAGAAAATGATGTGTTTATCAGTTGTAACTACAGGATGGGAGGTAACTGCACCTTTTTAACTTCACTAGCAACGTTAAATGAAAGCTAATATGTACGAGTAGTTTCCCATGTAAGAAGTATAACGTTCCGTAACATTAGCAACGTTATAGCATTCATAATAAACGGATAAACGGATCATAATATAATTACGTATGTGCTAATTTGCATACATAGCACAACAGATCTAAACACTGGACATAGCCAGGTGAAAATGTCTTGTTGACATATAACAGACTAAAAGACTTAATGTAAAGGTCTGAATGGAACCCATTAGGCTACCCATGAGCATTAATACATGGAGGCAGGAAGAATTGCTTTACCAGTACTGATTATTGAGTGTATTAAACCAGTATTATTATTGCAGAGATGGGGTTTGCAGTATCAAGATGCAGAAAAGAAAGAGGCAGGAGAAGATTGACACTTTTTTCAAGAGAAATCCTGTAAGTGAAGTTGAAAGCTGAACGTTGAAAAATGTTGACATTAAACAGCAGTAGCCTATTTCCATTAGATATTGTTTGCATTTATTTCATGATATTACTTTTCAATATTCACTGAGGTTTGCTAGTGCCATAGCTGTACCTGTTTGGCCCTATTCCTTTACCACTGCCCATTATTACCACTTTAGGAGAGGAAGTTGCTGGAGGCATCAGTTTCAGAGAGAGCACAGGAAGGTTCACAGGTGAGCAATGAAATGAATGTTACAGTTTGTGAAAGAGGTCTATATTAGTATTCTGCTAAAATACAACACATTGCTTGTAAAAGAAATGAAATGAAATAATTTCTAACGTTCTTTTATTGAACAAATTGAACATTGACTTGAATATAAAGGCAGCACTAAAAAAGAATGACCATTACATTTAAATGTGCAGTTTTCTACTCATATTTTCTTTCACCTAAAACAAAAAGAAATCAGTTTTGTGTCTATAGCGATACGTCGCAGACTTTCGCGATGTGTATATTGCGGCGGTTGATATTGCGATGACGATAAAAAAAACAATATATTGTGCAGCCCTAGTTCCGAGTGTGTTTTTATACTTTTCTAGTATCACTCATTTAAATGGGAAACTTTTTATATCTTGTATGTTATACATTTTGTACCCCTCTGTCATTGTATCCATCGTTTTTATTGTTAATAAACAAATCACATCCATCCCCCTCACTTTTGAAAAGCTTGCTACGCCCCTGCTGCCGACGGCCGCAGCTTCGCCAGAGCTCCGACTGCTGTCTGTCCGCGCGGCCGTCTGACGGCATCAGTATTCAATTGACACAGTTCATTACCGGTTAAAAACGTCTCGTTGTCACGTTAAATAGTAGTCCAGTTCAGTGTTTTGGTCCAGTTGGTTTTAACACCTGATGTGAAGTGTAGGCCTACAGGAGAACACATGACAACCTGAACAAGCAGCGTCACTCTGCTCCGTCTTTCTGCTGCGCCCCATTCACGTGTTTAGTTTTACACTATGAAGGTTAAACTCTGCAATTAATCCGCGGTTCACATGTATGCATGAACTGTGGTGGTCCATTAGGCTATATTCAATATCACTGATCATTTCTGATCAATGGAATTTAGAAAACATTACACTTCATAACGTTTTGTATCCATAATATGATTGTATTATTGTTGAATTTAGCAGTAAAAGCAGTAGCCTCTGTAAGTCAATCCTACATTTTTCACAGTGGGAGCAAAACGCGCTTCTTGGGAAAAAAAGTTACCATAAAGCCCTGTTCATGCTGTGTGTTGTCGTATCCGGCCCATGTCCCGGATGTGAAAGCCCCCTTACTGGACTACTGAATATAATAATATTCCATTATGTTTTGTATTTTGAACTGTTACCTGCCACCAGAATTTTGTGATTTCCTTGCCATAAATATAGACGCTTTTACCATAAATTGGTGCCTAAAAAATGTATCACAATGCAGGAATTGAAGTCTTTTACCCTCAAAATTGATCACTTGAGTGGAGACAAGTGACCAGCATCCTTCTTAATAACTGTGCAGTCATGAGAGGAAAAAAAAATGGCCTTGAAACCCAAGCAAGAAAGGAGAACCCATACCTTGACGTATCTGGAGACACTGTGCACATGGTTGCCAATGCTGCGAAGGCCCTCATGAGTCCATTCAGCTCAGAAGTTGAAAATGTCTGCTCCGATGTGTATTATGATATTGAGAAGTCACCAAAACATAAGGAGATTTTCTCAGAGTTTCAGAGTCTGCTCCATCTTCCTTCCAAGAGCTTGATAAGACCAATTGGCAACAGATTTCTTCAGATGCTGGAGGTGTGCACCAGGCTCAATGAACTCATGGATGTACTAATGGTGCATTACTACTATGTGCTGGATCCAAATGAAGAACACAAATACAGGTAATGCTTATCATTTTGTAGTCTTAAATTAACTTGGAAGTATTTTTTAATGTACTGTCTCTGCAGTTAAGTGTTTTGTTGTATTATATTGCATGCAGAATGATATGCTAGTAGTGAATTAAGTGAAATTATTTTTAATCCGTATGTTATTTCTATATTTCAAATGTAATGGAAAGATTAGACATTCAATTCCAAGTCAACATATTAACATACTTTGTCAAGTCAAGATTTTTTTTAACAGGAAACAAAGAAAAGGAATATTTATCTTTAGAAAAAAATAGTGTTGACATTTTTCTCTTTTCTTTTCAGCCACAAACACTTGACATAAACTTAAGACGTTTTTTCAAGATTTAACACTTTAATTTACTGAACTAATATATAGTTGCATAACCATTGTTTTGATAACATCTGCAGCAGTCAAAAACAATGATTATGCAACAAAATATTACTTCAGTAATTTAAAGTGATGTTAAACTGAAGGATCTTTTCAGCATGTATTTAAAAAAAAATAGAATGCAGACCTGGTCAGATTCATTAATAATTTGATTTGGAGTAATTTTTTCATTACATCGGATATATGGAAATAAAAGCTATTAAAAGTATTTGTACTTTATTCACTTTTTTAAAAAGCACTGCTATTTATTTGAACTATATGCAGTTAATAATTATGTTGTCTTGTTGTGATAAGTTTTGTTTACTCAAGTGAAAATAATGTCAAATCAAAATAAGATTTTGTTTTATGTTTGCAGGAGTACTTTCAACTTTTCAGGGATTTGTGAAAAAAATGCAACATGAAAAACCAATGCCGCACTTGCTGCACGTGGAGATGTTGGCCCTAGTTAGAGAGGTCCTCAGCAAATTTATGAATCCCACTGAGTGCAAAGGATATCATCAAGGTCGATGTCCGGAGTAGAGATTTGCAACTATCAGACAAAAGGTTGTCCGTTGGAAGATACTGCTACTCTGCATTGAACAAGGCCCGTCTGGAGAGGAAGATATGGGTGAGAAACATTTACAACTCTCTCAGAGAAGGATACATGAAGTCATCAGAGTTCCTTCTGAAAAACCTTCCTCTGGACAACAAGATAATCACCTCACTTTCTGCACTCAATCCTTCTCTGATTCAAGATGACTCCATCTGTGGGGCTTTTATGACATTAGGAGAGGCTTTGCCTAATGTGGTCGCAGCAGAAGAGATTGGTCAACTAGAGGAAGAGATACGGGCGTACCAAATAGAGGTGGACCTGGTAACTTGTGCCCAGAACTACATTGAAGAGGAAGGCTGAGTTGATGTAGACTGGTGGAGCAGAGTTGTATCGATGAAAAATCCATCAGAGAGCGGTGTCAGATTTCCCATTCTGGGTCAGCTGGTCAAAGCACTACTTAGCATTTTCACAGGCCCCCTGATCGAGGGATCATTTAATCTCATGGATGATATTCTTGAAGCAGACAGATGCTCCATGAATGTGGAAACTTATGAGAGCCTTGCAATTGTAAAATCCACGTTTAAAGCAAGGGAGTGGACAGCATCGACAATGACCATAGACCAGCCATTGAGGTGGTCTTGCCTGTCATTGTATCAAACATATCAAAAACATCTGCAGAAAAAGAAGGAGACTGAACAGGCACAAAAGAAGAAAAGGCTGAGTGAAGCAACAAGGATTCGGTCATCAGAGATGGCAAACAAACTCTTACAGCAGGCCAGGAATACCACTGGATCAGCCAAAGCCTCTTCTGGACCAGCCAAAGCTTCTTCTGGACCAGCCAGACCCTCAACCTCGTCCTCTGGACCAGCCAGACCCTCAACCTCGTCCTCTGGACCAGCCAGACCCTCAGCCTCGTCCTCTGGACCAGCCAGACCCTCAGCCTCATCCTCTGGACCACCCAGACCCTCATCAACCTCCTCTGGACGACGAGCCAAAGCCTCCTCTGGACTAGCCAAACTTCTTCCTCCATCTGGACCAGTCAAAACCTCATCTTCATCCTCTGGACCAGCCAAAACCTCATGTTCATCCTCGGGACCAGCCAAAACCTCATCCTCATCTTCTGGACCAGCCAAAGCTTCTTCTGGACCAGCCAAAGTCTCTTCTGGACTAGCCAAAGTCTCTTCTGGACTAGCCAAGCTTTTTCTCCCTCCCTCTGTACCAGCCAAAGCCTTATCATCATCTTCTGGACCAGCCAAAGCCTCTTCTGGACTAGCCAAACTCCCCCCCTCCACTGGACAAGCCAGACCCTTAGCCTCCTCCTTTGGACCAACCACAGTCTCCTCTGGACCAGCACCTCCCTCTTCTGGTCCTAATGTCTTAAAAAGGAAGAGTTTACAGGACTTTGCTTACAACCCAGAAAAAAAGAAAAACTAAGTGAAAATTGCCTTGATTTCACTTCTGATCTTCAGTTTACCAGTTCAGTTATTTAGCACTTTAACCGCTTGTTATTGTTCAGAAAAAAACTCTTTAGTTGACATAGTAATAAATGCCCCGCCACCCCCCCCCCCAATAAAAAGTTCAGGCTCAGGATTTTTTTTTCATTTCAACCCCTGTACTTGGTATTGGATTGGTTTGACTGACAGAGATGAGGAGGGGACCTGGAAATGGGTAGATGGAACTCCACTGACTCTGAAGTAAGGCTTCACTTTGATTTAATATAGACATTAACTTATATAATTCCCTCGAAGCTGAATTTTTACTTTTGACACTCAATGCCCCAGTCATCAACCTGGAGAGCATTATGTGACACAGAGGAACTGTGTTCATGTCAGAGATTAGCAGTATCATGA
This sequence comes from Gymnocephalus cernua, assembly GCA_023631565.1. Taxonomy (NCBI): domain Eukaryota; kingdom Metazoa; phylum Chordata; class Actinopteri; order Perciformes; family Percidae; genus Gymnocephalus; species Gymnocephalus cernua. The sequence continues at coordinate 26,082,648 of CM042434.1, read as the reverse complement.
TTCTCTTTAATTAATTGAAGAGGACTGTGCACATATTGGACCTACCACCACTGAGTGGAATGACATGTCATGTAAAGTACTGGATCTGTGAGAAAAAAGCTTAACATAGGTGTATGTTTTGAGATCATACATTTGATAATGCTTTTTACAGTGTAAGCTATGATCTCCGTCATGATGAGATGATGTGCATGTGTGCTTGTGTGTCCATAACAGGGTATCAGTGAACATAAATACTGCGACTAATATGTATGTATAAAATTCCTGATTAATCTATATATAATATAAGCTGCAATGTAACTAATTCCTCTTCAGTCTAGTGTGTCTCACCCGGCGTACATGGGGACTGTTGTTTGCAATCCATAAATAATCCTTTAAAATCAGAGACAAAGACTGATGTGCATGAGGCTTATAGTAAGAGTGATATTTATTATACAAAGAGTTTGCATGTTTTTTTTACTTCCTTTAAAACTATTTAAAGCAGTAAAATTTACTCAGAGTGCGTTTTAACTGACCTGATTACTTTTACTTGAAAATAATATTCTGGTAATGTTTCCATCTGTAAAACTACAAATCTCATGACTTCATCACAGGCCACAGCAACCCTAGTCTCGCATTGCCAGACCTATGTCCACAGGTCTGGCCCCTCCACAGATATACACTGTTAACACAATACAGTACACATACATGCTTCAACATAATTTGCTCTTACTAGTGTATTGCTGTGTGTATTTTGACCATAGTGAATCCCCACCAATAGGTCCGTCCCAAAACATCCCAGTTTAAGAGTAAATGCCATGAACCTATTATTTGTGAATCTTTACAATCATTTCCACAAATAACCAAGCAGGCCTGTCATGTTGTACGATCCAAATTTTCTTCAAAACCATTTTCAGCATGTAACGTTAGCTTGGTAGCTCGGAGAATCTGGTTGCTGTTCCTCGAAGTGATCAGAGTTCAGAGTGTAAACTCAAAGAAAGTAGAAGGTGAGGGACATCCGGCAGAACTTCTGGCCGCTCGTAACTATCTGGTAAATGAACCGTCATCAATCCAGACTACAGCAACCCTAACCCCAACCATTTACAATGAAACAAACCTGCACATTATACTGAATATATACTATGATGGAGTTTCACCCTTGTGTTTCTGAGAAATGTCTCTTGATTATTTTAGAATGTGTGTCATTTTGTGGATCAGAGTGAGTGCTTGTGTCTGGTATTTAGATGTACTTGCTACAGGAAAAGTATTGAGTCAATTTACAGTTCAAGGTGTTTTTACTGTTGATTTGTTTCACTGTTTTTAAGTGCAATAAATGCAACATCTTTCCAAAAGTCAATAATTATTCATGTAGAAATCATTGTGATTTCAATATTGACCAACATGATTGTGATGACTATGATTTTTTTCCACAATTGAGCCACCCTAACTCCAATCATAATGCTGCTGATTGTTACATATTACATAGGTGGGTTAGGTGTCAACTTTAACTTGATTTCTGAGCCCTGTTCATTGGGCAGAGTTAGGAAAAAATGTCACTTGTGTAAATACAGTAACTTTGTCTGTATGACATATATTTTGTACTAGGGAAACATAACTGTCTCTTCGCAAGACTGGGTACAAGAGACATACAGAGACTTGCAGACATGGTGCATTACTGTATAATGAGGAAGTAACATACAATAGAAGAAAGTCCAGATAAATAATAAAAACAATTTATTTTAATGAAAGACAAATAGAGAAAATCTTGCGATGGAATCACCTCAGCCACAACGCTAAATCGGGCCAGGGGCGTATATTGAGGGGTAGGTGGCAATTCCCAACTTCCTATCCCTCTACTTCCAGCACACTTGCATGGACTGCACCAGTCTTTGAAATATGCTTTCATTTTAACCTCAACCCCATGGCTACATGTATTATCTCAGGCTTTTCCACACTGCACAGCGCTCCGAGAGCAGGTATCGTGCCCTCCCCGCTGCTGTGTGATCACAAGCCATTGTAGGGCAGAGTGGAAAGGACAGCAGCTGGCCGCTACACTGGGGATGCATGGCGGGGGCAAAAATGTGTATTCTGATCCAAATGCCAAAAAAAGCCCACCAAGCCGGGGACTCTCACCAAGCTGCTTAAGCAACTGGGAGGTGAAGAATACCTAAAGTAGATGCATTCAAATTTCTTAACTAAAAAAATTAGAATAATAATCAATCATGTGGCAGTTAAAAGTAATGTTGCTTTTTCACCAAATAACAAAGTATTCATTTGGAGGGGGGCCCAAAAAATGCAGTACGCCTAGTGTAATCTTACTTTTTAATCTGGCCCTGTCTGTAGATAGATTAAAAGGAGCGTTGTCATGGAAACTTTTTTTAACACCACTGAAACTTGTGACTTCCTCTGATGGTGAAGCGTTGCATAACTGGAACCAACAAGAATATATAAATATAAGGATCACTTACATTTAGTTCAGTCTGTGCTGCAGCGCTGACCTTCAGGGAATAGTTGGCCACCTTATGAGTGATGGATGACATCTATGCCAATGTTGACTATGACAAGTCTGTTAACTCAAGACCTTCAACAAATCAGAGAGGTAAAAATGTTCAGTCAGACAGAGAGGCTGACACACTGATATGTATATTATCATCTAATTACTGTTTTATGATTAAATGGTCTTCTCTGTGTTTAGGTCCCAGGAGATCAGAGAGGAGATTTCATGGAGCTGTTGTTCTCTGTCTGGGGCTGCTGAGTGTTTTCCTGCTGGCTAGGATCATCAGCTTCAGTGTCCACTGTGAGTCTGAATCACAATCAAAGTTAAAATCAGGTTGAACTCATTCTACTGTGAAAAATGAGGATTTTTTTCTGCAAGAATCATACAGGTATAGAGTGTACCGTTCGAGAAAACAGTAAACAGGTAAATTACGATTAATCGTTTTCAAATTGAGTTGCGACTGGAATAATGTTGCATTACACAGAAACTTCCTATTTTCAGTGTATTTTTCATTTACTTGTTATTACTTCATATAACATGATCATTGATGTAGATGCTGAGACATATCAGAAATGTTGGTTTATAGTGAAGTACTGATATATTTTTTTATTATTATAACTTTAGCCTTTTTTGCTCTGTGTTTAACTGTTCAAACCTTCCATGCTTTAAAGAAAAACACATATTGCTGGCAATTCATATCTATGTTCTCATCCTTGCATAAGAAGGAGATAGAGCCGTTTTGATGGTATTTTATGTTATATTGCTCCATGACATGCAGGATTAGCCCCACTATTCTTTTTTACGATTACGCACCTTTTGTTTGTAACTTTTTTCCAAAGATAGACTAAACAATAAATATATATATTGAAGCAAACTGCTGATTTCCATTTATTCTTGTTTACCTACAAAACTGGTTATGTTATAAAACAGAATGAAAAAAAGGTTCTTTAAAGAAAGTGTTGATTTGTGTGAAGTCATTCAAATGATCAAACTGTAATAATTAAAAGTTTGTAATTTCTATATTAGTGTTTGATGGTAGTGTATTTACTCTCTGTGTTCTGAGCATAGACTGTCAATGGTTCTGAGTGACGGTGTGTGTTGTCTTTAAAAGTGTTTTCGCTGCACTGAGCCTTTTTTGAGACGTGTGTGTGAAGAGATGTTTGTAATGAGTTTGCAGGTGATGTGAACTGTTTCTCTCAGGGGACTGTTGGTAATGCAGACTGTTAAGGAAAAACTCAGGAGCAGTGTTGGTCATCTTACTTTAAAAAGTAATTAGTTACAGTTACAAATTACTTATCCCAAAAAGTAATTGAGTTAGTAACTCAGTTACCACATTGTAAAAGTAATTAGTTACTCATTAAAATAACTGACGTTATTTTTTATGTTCTATAACGCTATTACATTCTATAACATTTTTAAGATCAAATATGTTTATAATAAGTTAACTGATTGAAGAATAAAAACACTATATACATATATACCTGCTTTCTCCAGGTAGCTGATGTGTAGCCAAAGCCTGACACCTCACGCTTCATTCAACCAAATTGTAGTAACGTGCCACTTTACATTCTCAGTAACGATAACGGCGTTGCAACGATGGGAAAAGTAATTAATTAGATTACTCCGTTACTGAAAAAATAACTGCGTTAGTAACGCCGTTATACTTAAACGCCGTTACTCCCAACACTGCTCAGGAGCAGCACAAATCATGCCACATACATTCGAGAGACTTTGATGAATTATACAGGAGCATTTAATGAACGCTCAATTGAGGAGACAGCAGGCAGTCGAGTTTATGTGTTATTGTGCAGTGCCGTCCCAACTCTCTGAAGTTCCTGTCTTCCTGAAGGTGGATTTAAACTCATGCTGGATGGCGTTACGTTTAGCTGAACCTTTAAGGTAAACAAAGATATTGAGTCTCCTAAATACTGATGTTAAAGCCTAGTTCAGCCTCTCTCTCTCTCTGGAAGTATGCTAAAGTGTGGCAGGCCCACCGACCTCTAAAAGCAGACAGTCCTGAAAACAAAACGTTCCCATATCATGCAGCTGTCTACACTCCTTGAAACTGTAGAGAGACAATCATAATTATACATGAACATTGTCGTCCCCTGACCTATGAATCACTAGCGTAGCCTGAAAAGAGACTCTGGGTGTGCCACATGTATGGTCGAATTAATGTGCACCTCCACAAATATATAGCAATATAGGCCTTTATCTCAGCCTCCCAGTTGGTAGATGTTATTTAGATGGCAAAAGATTTTGCTAATAACTCCTGGCCTGGCAACACAGTTATAGGTTTTGTTTGCATTTCTGGGGAGACATATGATGAGGGGGGTCTGGGGGTCCTCCCCCATACAATTTTGAGCATTGAACACTTAATTTCCTGCATTCTTGTAAATTTGTCTGCATCCCATCTGTGTTCTCTGGTATGTGGAGGAGTCGTGATATTTTGGGGAAAATAAAGTTACAATATTACAAGAATAAAGTCACGATATTTCACTAACGAATCCATCTGCCTGCCCTATTGTCTGCTGTGCATTTGTTATTACTCTGAGTAAAATATACTCAGACTCGCCATGCATTGTTTCACACAGATAAGCAAAAATGATATCTTTCACATGTGACGGTTTCTTTCACAAGTCAGCAAACTGCCCCTGTGTGTCTTTTGTTACCTGATGCTATACCGTAACGTTACTTCACTGCAGGAGGCTGTGCCGGAGGAGTCAGACCTGCTGATGCCCACGGAGGGAGAATTAGGTGTAGGCCTTGTGTCTGGCCTGCCATTAAGCCAAGGTTTTTTAATAGAGAAATTAAGCAGTGAGCTCTGTAGAAAGCATGCTAGCAAGCGTTTACTGTTTTTAGAACACGTGGCACATCTCCCAAGTTGCTGGGGTCACAGTCAGGTCAGCGGCTGTTTGGCGGCCGAATGTCGGGAGATGTTTTTGTTGAAAATAATTTAAAGTTTAAAATAAATTTAAAATAAACAATTCTTATATTAAACAACTATATCCGAAGATTATTTTTAAAAAAATGAAGACTATAAAAAATAACTATGCATCTGATTTTTAGGTGTGCCAGCTGCCACTCTGGGGGGCACCGGCACACCAGTGGCTGTGCCATCGCTATGAATGACCTGATGTTGTCTAAGCTTTCCCTTAGTCTCATCATACCACATCATGGTGTTTCTGGAACATCCAGTTTTGCACACGTGGCTTCAGTTGTGACTGCTGTCGTTGAGCAATACAAAATTAAAAAGGGCAGCAGTGACATGTTGTAACAGACTGATTTATGCTAGTGATAAAACTGCAGTACAAAATATGCTTACTGAAGCTGCTGCAGAGTTCACTATGCTCTTTAATTTGTTAAAGGAATAGCAAAATAAGGAAATGTAGTCTCGTGAAAAACATGAGACATGACATGAATGCAGTTCAGTTGTTTTGTTTTTCTGAGAAATGTCTCTTGATTATTTTAGACCATGTCTCATTACCTGGATCAGCTGCAGAGCTCTCCACTATCAAAGCCAACCTGACTGAGCGTCTCCAGGCCAGTGATAACAAGTCTTCTTCCCTGACTGAAGAGAGAGACCGGCTGAACTCCAGCCTCACTGAAATGACTAAAGAGTTGGACAGGCTTCAGCGTTGGTCCAAACAGTGTGGGTGCTTGCGTATTTACTTGCTGTAACATTTTTACTCAGTCACCCTGCATGGTGATGAGATCTGTGACTTTGGTAGGGCTGAACGATTTGAGGAAAATAGGCTCACGTCCTTTGACATGTCATAGGTTGGTTAGTATGATTATCTTTCACTATTATGGGGCCAAAAAAAGGAAATCAAGTTTTGTGAAATAAATTAGACATGACATGAATGTAGAAGGTGTTTTGTGTTTCTGAGAAATGTATCTTGATTATTTCCGACCATGTGACATTACGTGGATCAGCTGCCAACCTGACTGAGTGTCTCCAGGCCAGTGAGAACAAGCTGTCCTCCGTGTCTGAAGAGTAACATTTTTATTCAGTCACCCTGCATTGTGATGAGCTCTTCTTAGTATCTTCTTTATGATTTAGTAGCCAATTTCAGTCCAAAATTAGAAATGTTATGAATCAAACCTAAATTTATGAAAACAATACATGATTATAGACCCTGGCAAAATTGGGTCCTCTTTCACTGCATGTTGCTACATTGCTACATTATATTCTCCTATGTGACAATTCTCTCTTGTCTGTGCTTGATTGTGCAAGAGTCACAATGTTTAAGATGATCTTTAGTAGATAATAGATATATAGATAGATAATCAATATAATCAATTTGGTCATAACCAGTCAAGTCTTAAACCATCTGATAAGGTTAAATTAACCAAATGAGCACCATCATTAAACAAGTTGACATCTACAGAAATACATAACACATCAACGTGAGTCTTGTTGATCTGTAATGTATCTTGGTTGTATCTTACAGATAAAACATGTCCAGCAGGATGGAGGATGTTCAGTTCTTCCTGTTATCTCCTCTCTGGTCAGTCTGGTTCCTGGGAGGAAGGCAGACAAGACTGCAGAGACAGAGGAGCAGATCTGGTGGTGATAGAAAGCTCTGAAGAGCAGGTACAGGCCATGATAGTATACAGGATTTAATTATTGTTTTTCTAGGTAATATTTAATAATAATGATTAGGTTAAAGTTAAGTTTTCTGTTGAGATAAATACTTGTATACTGCGCACATATTGTGGTTAAAACTAAAATGTGATGTGGATTACTTTTACAGATGTTTCTCTCTGAAATCATCAAAAAATATACTTGGATTGGTTTGACTGACAGAGATGAGGAGGGGACCTGGAAATGGGTAGATGGAACTCCACTGACTCTGAAGTAAGGCTTCACTTTGATTTAATATAGACATTAACTTATATAATTCCCTCGAAGCTGAATTTTTACTGTTGACACTCAATGCCCCAGTCGTCAACCTGGAGAGCATTATGTGACACAGAGGAACTGTGTTCATGTCAGAGATTAGCAGTATCATGATTCTCTTTAATTAATTTGTTAGGAACTGGAGGAGAGGACAGCCTGATAATGGCGGTGGAGATCCACAGTATGGTGAAGAGGACTGTGCAAATATTGGAACTATCACCACTGGCTGGAATGACCAGTCATGTACATCTGCTATATACTGGATCTGTGAGAAAAAAGCTTAACATAGGTGTATGTTTTGAGATCATACATTTGATAATGCTTTTTACAGTGTAAGCTATGATCTGCGTCATGATGAGATGATGTGCATGTGTGCTTGTGTGTCCATAACAGGGTATCAGTAAACATAAATACTGGGACTAATATGTATGTATAAAATTCCTGATTAATCTATATATAATATAAGATGCAATGTAACCAATTCCTCTTCAGTCTAGTGTGTCTCACCCGGGCGTACATGGGGACTGTTGTTTGCAATCCATAAATAATCCTTTAAAATCAGAGACAAAGACTGGTGTGCATGAGGCTTTATAGTAAGAGTGATATTTATTATACAAAGAGTTTGCATGTTTGTTTTACTTCCTGTAAAAAAATGTTAAGCAGTAACGTTTACTCAGAGTGCGTTTTAACTGACCTAATTACTTTTACTTGAATACAATATTCTGGTAATGTTTCCATCTTCATCACAGGCCACAGCAACCCTAGTCTCACATTGCCAGACCTATGTCCACAGCGCTGCGGAGGAAGGTCTGGCCCCTCCACACATACACTGTTAAAGCAATACAGTACACATACATGGTTCAACATAATTTGCTCTTACTAGTGTATCGCTGTTAATGTGGCTCGGGAAAGGGAAGTTTGGGGTCCCCTGCTGGAGCTGCTCCCCCCGCGACCCCATACCAGATAAGCGGACGACGACGATGGATGGATGGATGGATGGATGGATGGATGGATAGTGTATCGCTGTGTGTATTTTAACCATAGTGAATCCCCACCAATAGGTCCGTCCCAAAACATCCCAGTTTGAGAGTAAATGCCATGAACCTATTCTTTGTGAATCTTTACAATCATTTCCACAAATAACCAAGCAGGCCTGTCATGTTGCCTGATCCAAATTTTCTTCAAAACCATTTTCAGCATGTAACGTTAGCTTGGTAGCTCGGAGAATCTGGTTGCTGTTCCTCGAAGTGATCGGAGTTCAGAGTGTAAACTCAAAGAAAGTAGAAGGTGAGGGACATCCGGCAGAACTTCTGGCCGCTCGTAACTATCTGGTAAATGAACCGTCGTCAATCCAGACTACAGCAACCCTAACCCCAACCATTTACAATGAAACAAACCTGCACATTATACTGAATATATACTATGATGGAGTTTGACCCTGAAATAAAGTTGACTTGAGCTATTTCCTCCAACTATTTCTCCCACATTTGGCCTTTTAAATAAAGACATTTACTTTTACCTTCACTAATTTGGTTTTATCAGTCACCAATGCACTTGACTATAACGAGTCCTTTCTCACATTTCCCTTTAATGGCATTACAGTCCATTTAAAAGAACTAGAACAAACTAGAACAAATACCATTTATACAGTATAATGTATTTTTATGTAATTTCTTTAAAAACAAGCTTCATTTTTAAGACACGAGCAGCGGTGACATGTTTTGTCTCTACTGCTGACAGACTGAGTTATGTTGGTGATAAAACTGCAGCACAAAATATGCTTACTGAAGTCTGCTGCAGAGTTCACTACGCCATTTCATATGTCATAGGTTGGTTATGATTATCTTTCACAATCATGGGGCAAAATAAGGAATATATAGAAATATACATTAAACATGACATGAATGCAGAAGGTGTTTTGTGTTTCTGAGAAATGTCTCTTGATTATTTTAGACCATGTGTCATTTTGTGGATCAGAGTGAGTGCTTGTGTCTGGCATTTAGATTTACTTGCTGTAAAAATTGAACTTATTCACTCTACATTGTGATGATATTTATTTAGTATCTTTTTTTCTGATTTACTGTAGGAACCAATTCCTGTCCAAAATTAGAAATTTCATGAATCAAACCTATAACCTATAATCTATCTATAAATTGCAGGAACGTCTGTCTGTGTGTGTGTGTCTGTCTGTCTGTCTGTGTGTGTGTGTGTGTGTGTGTGTGTGTGTGTGTGTGTGTGTGTGTGTGTCTATCTGTGTGTGTGTGTGTGTGTGTGTGTCTGTGTGTCTGTCTGTCTGTCTGTCTGTCTGTGTGTGTTATTCGCATATCTCTCTTAGTCCGATGGCTTTCAAACTTGACAGATATCTTGCTACGGGCACGAGTAATTGCAGTGCTAAGTTTGACATTGTTTGGATTAGAAATGCAAAATATATCGTTAAATATAAAGGTAAAAGAAACACACATTGGCTTTTGCCGCTCTAGCCGCTGGCCACTCCCCCTCTCACACTGAGGACCAGAGAGCAGCGAAGCTTTGGCAGCTAAAATGTGACATACACCTCAGACCCACAAACGTGCAAAGTTGCACTACTTTGGACTGTCTTTGACTTAATAAACAAACGACAATTCCCGAATTTAAGGACGTTTCAGAATCCCACACATGCAAAGCAAACGAGTGCAGACAGAGCATGATGCCACTTATAAGCAAGCTATCTATCTTATAAAGGGAGACGTATCTGTATATATGTGTGTCTGTGTTTGAGGCCGTTAGTGATGGGCATTCCGGCTCTTTTTCGTGAGCCGGCTCTTTTGACTCACAGACGGCTCTTTAAAAAAATTTATGTTTTGACTATGATAGGTGTGAAAAACAATTCTAATTAAATTATTAAATGAAATCATACTCACAATGTCTCACAATTTCTTTAAAAATGCATTGATTTGTTATGAAAAAAGAATACTTTTAAACATTTGCATTTAAATTACAACTTTTGAATGTATAGAAACAACATTTACAACAAATAGAACAAATACAATCTGAATCTGAACAACATAATAGAACCCATATTAAAGAAAAATAAATAACTGAAAGGATTAAAGCGGTCCCTCTTTTTCTCTCTTCTTTATTGGGATGTTATAACCAGCATGAACTATCTCACTAGTTATGTTTTGTATAACTAGCATGAACACACACACAATGCTGATCATATTTTTATTTTATGAGAGATTTGCATTCAAGAAGACTCAGAATGTGAAGCTGATGAGACAGTCAAAACTAATGTGTGCCTATATAATTATTTTTTTGTTCTTAGAATTAGTCAATTATTTTAAATAAAATAATATTCACTCATTATTTCATTATTACATAATGATTTAATTTCTATAGGCTATATTTTTAAAAATAGAGTCGGCTCTTCGGATATGCGAGCCAGCTCCCGTCGTTCACCTACAAGAGCCGGCTCTTAGAGCCGACTCATTCGCTAACGACCCATCACTAGAGGCCGTGTTTGGGGGGAAGGTAACCTGCACATCAGCAGACGCAACGTAATCTCGGAGATTATTCCTTCAGAGCCTGTGCAATGCAACAAAAATCTCAGAGTTGAACCGGGCAGATTACATCAGTTTTCATCAGACTCACCCTGGGTCGGGTTAATTAAGTCGCCAAAATGCCCCCGCGAATAAAATCCCCTACTTCACCGTTAACCGTCAAGCCACTTAAACTGTTGAAATGAACACCTCTGATGAAATGTCAAATTCTTTAAAGATCATACGACATGAGACAACACCGTCTCTCTCTCTCTCTCTGCGCACACACACACACAGCCCCGGCGCTGAGTGGGGCTCTCCGATGCTCGGAGGCGCGGAGCCCTGCCGCTGGAGGAGATGCGACAGCGAGGACCGGTTCAACAACTTGGTCAGCAACATGAACTCGTAGCGGCCGTTGGAGCTTCCGAGCACCGGGTTTCCACCGCTGCGAACAGGGTTTTAAGCTTTAGGAGAAGGCATGCATGTTATCTGTTAATCCTACCGACGTAGACACTTAGGCATTATGTCAACACATTCTCACTCCCATCTCGTAAAATAACGAACGCTTGGACAGGTGCCTTAAGCGTCTGAAGAGACGAAAAAGGTGCCCTTTAGCGTGTTTGTAGAACAGGGGGGTTTCAAGATGACGTAGTCGCGAGTGGGAGGGGAGAGCAGCGGAGGAACATGGGACGCATTTCACGGGGACAGGCAGGGGACAGCAGCGGAGGAAAAGCGCAATTCACACTATCAATTGGGAAGTACATCACATACACATACACGTACACATACACCCCCGCCGCCGACGCAGTGACATGAACCAGTGACCAAATCTATTAACTCGGTAGGCCAACCAACGACCGTCCGGTTGAACCGACTCGCGTAAAAGAGTCGGTTGTCCCATCACTAACTGACAGACTAATCTGTATATTATCATCTAATTACTGTTGTACGATTGAGATTTCATGGAGCTCTTGTTCTGTCTGGGGCTGCTGAGTGTTTTCATGCTGGCTGTGCTCATCGGCCTCGGTGTCCACTGTGAGTCTAAAACAGATGAACTTTTGAACATTGTTTTGCTCAGAAAAAACGATAAGTCTTGATTTGCCATCCTACTTTTGACTTTTCTTGTTCTTTTACTTTCCTTAAAGCTGTTTATCTGTTTTGAAATTAAACACTGACCTCAAGAAGCACTTGTTTTGCAAATATATTTGTTACGAATATAAATTTAGCAAACTATACACGTCTAATTAAAAATGAACCTTTTCGGAAGAGGTCAAGAAAACCCTAAAGTAGGACATTTTTGATTAAAAAGTGAAAAATTGAAAATTCTTACATTCAAGAACTGTTTTTTGCTCTGTTTTATTTTTCTCGTAATTGTTTGGTCGGGCTTTGTTTTGGCGTTTCACAGTTATTAGATATTAATTTTCTTGTACATGTATAAAAAAGGAAATGTGCAATAGACTTAGAACTGATTATTTGGAAGAGGGTGAAAGAACATTGCAATAAAGTAAAAAAGCAATATTCAACCTTTAATATGGTGCTTAACCATTTTGGAATTCAGGTGTCATGTCAATATTTGTTCAGTGCCAGCAAATTTGCTGGAACAGCGGATATTATTATAAAGACAACAACTAAGGAAAAAAGGTTTGTTTCTGTAGCCATCAGGAAATTAGTCTTTAGGCAAAAAATTTGGTTTATTTATTTGTTTATTTTATCATGGCAACAAGACACAGGGCACTCCTCTGTTTGAGGGACTCGTGATTGAAGGCTACAGAAAGTATATTTAATCATATTATACATCATTTACCGACACTACCAACAGTGGTAATGGGTGTAGGAGATACGGACAATTTGCATCAAGTTATGGGATTGTTGATGGGACCATCTCAATCGGAAAATCACGAGACTCATCTATGCCAGAGCGGACTGTCTGAAGCTACAAGCACGGCAGTCAATAACAACAGGCCAAGTCGATCTTATACCGAAAATCCTGTTGAGGAAAAGGATACGAGGAAAGGAGGGTTGAGAGGAGGATTTTGGAACAAGTTAAGAAGACGAGGAAGTAAGCTACCATTACCTGCTTTCACTCTGTCAAATATCCGATCCCTGCGCAATAAGATCGATGAACTTTCTGCACTGGTTAAGCTTAATTCAGAATATCAAAACACAAGTTTATTTTATTTCATTGAAACGTGGTTGTCTGTGGACATTGCAGTAAGCCTTAATGGGTTCACATTAATTCGCTATGATCGGGACACGGACAGAACAGAGGAATCAGTCGGGGGCAGTCTTTGCATGGCTGTTAATGACAGGTGGGCAACGAACTACACTGTTCGTGAAAGGCTCTGCTCTCGCCACTATGAAATTATGGTGTTGTTTCGTCCCCACTATCTACCCCGTGAATTCCAACAAATAACTGTGATCCTTGTTTATGTACCTGGTCCTGACAACAAACTTGCATCAGAGCACATTTCAGAATGCTACAACAATGCCGTCTCCAGGGCACCTGATCAGCCCGTGTTTCTGCTCGGGGATTTCAACAACTGTGACGTTACCCCATTACTCCCCCAATTAGAGCAGTATGTCATATCAGCAACGCCATTGGATAGGACGCTGGATTTATGTTTTGGAAACATTCCAGGTGCATATGTATCCAAGCCCCGTCCTGCCCTTGGTCTGTCAGATCATAATGTGATATTACTACTGCCTAAATACAGACAGAAATTAAAAACAGAAGATTCAGACAAAAACCATCCAAGTCTGGAATACTGAATCTGTAGAAAGGCTGAGGGGATGCCTGGAGCTCACAGACTGGGAAATGTTCTTTGAACCTAAAAAATACAGTCGGGTTTCCGACCACATCACAGCACTGAGACAGCTCTTTTGAAAATCTTTAATGACATCCACTTGAACACAGATAGTGGCAAAACTACAGTCCTAGTATTACTAGACCTCAGTGCTGCTTTTGACACGGTTGACCATGACATTTTACTAAACAGACTGGAAAACTGGGTAGGCATTTCTGGAAAAGTACTAAAGTGGTTTGAATCATATATAAATTACTATGTTTCAATAGGTAACTACAGTTCTGAGCATACAAGTCTGACGTGGAGTTCCCCAAGGCTCCATCCTGGGTCCTCTATTGTTTAATATCTACATGCTGCCCCTATCTAAAATTATGGAAAACAACAACGTATCCTATCATTGTTATGCGGACGACACACAAATGTATATAACCTTGTCGCCAGGGGACTACAGTCCAATACAACAACTGTCTAAGTGCATGGAACAAACCAACGACTGGATGTGCCAAAAAAAATTAAAATTGAACAAAGAAAAAACGGAGGTGATCATTTTTGGACCAAAAAAGGAACAATTAAAGGTCAGCGCTCATCTACAACCCCAAATAAGAAAAAGTTGGGACAGTATGGAAAACGAAAAAGAAAGTAGTGATTTCTAAATGTACTTTGACTTGTATTTCATTGCAGACAATACAACAGCACATAATTTAATGTGTTCCTCATGATTTTTATTGTTTCATTTTCAAAAAAACAAAATTCCTATTTTGGTTCTTGCAACACATTTCAAAAAAAGTTGGAACAGTAAAGCATTTACCACTTTGTAATGTTGCGATTCCTTTTCACAACACTTAAAAGACGTTTAGGGACTGAAGACACCAAGTGATGAAGTGTTTCAGGTGTAATTTTGTCCCATTCTTGCTGCAAGCAAGTCTTAAGGTGGGCAACAGTACGGGGTCTTCGTTGTCGCATTTTGCGCTTCAAAATGCGCCACACATTCTCTATTGGAGACAGGTCGGGACTGTAGGCAGGCCAGTCAAGTACCCGTATCCTGTTCCTCCGCAGCCAGGACTTTGTAATGTGTGCAGAATGTGGTTTTGCATTATCTTGTTGAAATATGCATAGACATCCCTGGAAGAAATGTCTTCTTGAAGGCAGCATATTGTGCTCCAAAATCTCTATGTACTTTTCAGCATTAATGGTGCCATCACAGAAGTGCAAGTTACCTTTGCCAAGGGCACTGACACAACCCCATACCATGACAGACCCTGGCTTTTGGACCTGTTGCTGGTAACAGTCTGAATGATCCTTTTCTTCTTTGGTCCGGAGCACACAGCATCCATTTCTCCCAAAAAATACCTGAAATACTGATTCATCTGACCACAGTACACGTTTCCACTGTGTGATGGTCCATCCCAGACGCCTCTGAGCCCAGAGAAGTTGACGGCGCTTCTGGGCACTGTTAACATAGGGCTTCCTTTTGGCACAGTACAGTTTTAACTGGCATTTGTGGCTGTAACTACATATTGTGGTACTTGACAAAGGTTTGCCAAAGTAGTCCTGAGCCCATGTGGTGATATCGCTTATAGATGAATGACGATTCTTGATGCAGTTCCGCCTAAGGGATCGGAGATCACGGTTGTTCAGCTTAGGCTTGCGCCCTTGTCCTTTACGCACTGAAATTCCTCCTCATTCCTTGAATCTTTTAATTATGTTATGCACTGTCGAAGGTGAAATAAGCAAATGTCTTCCTATCTTTCTTTAAGGAACATTGTTTTTAAACATTTCAATAATTTTCTCACGTATTTGTTGGCAAACTGGCGATCCTCAGCCCATCTTTGCTCCTAAAGGACTAGACCTTTCTCGGATGCTGCTTTTGTACCAAATCATAATTACAATCACCTGTTGACATCACGTGTTACAAATCATGTGATTTGTAACACGTGATTATTTAACCAATTTACCTGATTACTAGCCCTAAATTGCTCCTGTCCCAACCTTTTTTGGAATGTGTTGCAGGTCTGAATGACAGGAAAGGATGTATATTTACAAATGAAATTAAGTTGACCAGACAAAACATGAAATATTTTGTGTTCACATTGTCTGCAATGAAATACAAGTCAAAGTACATTCATAAATCACTACTTTCTTTTTTTATTTGTGTTTTTCATACTGTCCCAACTTTTTTCTGATTTGGGGTTGTATCAGAATACGCTACCACTGAAATATTCAATAAAGATATAATGGAGTATCAAAATATTCTCAAATAAACATAAGATGTCAATACTGTTAGAGTTTTACCTCTATGGGATTCAGCCTGCCTGCACTATTGGAAATGGGAACACATAAGGAAGCACATTTCGATAGGGCAGCGTGACTCGATAGATTCTACTATTGATTTGCACTACGGTAGCATTTTTCGACAAGGCAGCATAGATCGTCAGAGCACCGGCTTGTTGAATGTAAACAAGAAGCTGCTTGCTGTTGCTTCTCTATCGTCATCGTGTTAAACCTGCCAATAGCACGCAAGGTGGATAAGCCAGTTTGTGATTGGTTCCTGCAAAATTGTGAACTGAAGGAGGAGAATTAAACGTGCAGGTTTCCAGCCTGAACTACAGGGTGAAATCAAATCGCCGGCAGAGTGGGCGGGGTTTACCCAGTCTACCTATGAACATGAGTCATGTTTTAATGTTAAACATACATGTGACAGTGAATCTTTAGGATGAACTGTATCTGTGGGTGGTTACCTTAGTGACTACCTAACCTACAGTATAGGCCAATAAGCCTATCATCAACGTTTTTTTTGTGTTTTTTTTTTCAAAAATAGGCTTATTTATATGTGCTAATAATTTGTTGGATCCATGTTAAGACATTTTAATTTTCAAAAAAACTTTCAAAAGTTGCAAAGAAACTCCATTCATTTTGCCTGATGAAGGTCTAATACTGAAAATGTTAGACAGTGTGTTGGAGTTTCTTTGCAACTTTTGAACTAATTATTATCCCCCTCTGATGCACTTTGTATTTTTCTGTACTGAAAAAAACTAATTAATTTGGTAGCCCCCCTGCAGTAACTCTGACAACCCCCTAGGGGCCCCGGACACCCTGTTGAAGATCTCTGCTCTAGATGCCAGAGATGGGAAGTAACGAAGTACAAATACTTCGTTACTGTACTTAAGTAGATTTTTTAGGTATTTTTACTTTACTTTACTATTTATTTTTGTGCCGACTTTTTACTTTTACTCCTTACATTTTTAACATAAATACCGGTACTTTCTACTCCTTACGTTTTACAAAAGTGGCTCGTTACTTACCCACTTACAAAAGCGCGATGATACGTAACAACATTGTTTGTGACAGAACGTTCCCATTTTCATTCATAAATTCACCCCGTCTGTGTTGTGAAGCTCTGACATTTGGACTGTGGGGGCTTCCGTGGCCCTGGATCTGACGTGAGGTCACTTAACGTTACTAAGCAACAACAAGTTGCATTCTTTGCGCGGTCTTTCCTTTCTCGCAACTAGTTAGTTATCCAGAGTTTGAACTAAGTCTGTCAAAAGTCTGTCCCTGAAGCTGCTGCCACGTCGGGTGATACTGCAGCTGCCACCAACGTTAGCCTACTGTTACCTGGTAAGTGAGACTAGCTTATGATACCGCGCGTGTGCGTGTGTGTGTGTGTGTGTTTGTGTGTGTGTGTGTGTGTGTGTGTGTGTGCGTGCGTGCGCGTGCGCCCGCGCGCGCGTGTGTGTGTGTGCGTGTGTGTGCGCGCGCCTGTGTGTGTGTCTGTGTGTCTATGTGTGTGTGTACCTGTGTGTCTGAGTACAGCAGTAAACAGAATACAATGTGTATATGTCCTTGTTTCAGATGATGAGAGAGACAGTGAGAACTCCTGGCCTTCATTAGGTCAATGACTATGCAACATTAGAGTAAATTCTTAAATCTTAAATATGCATTGCTTTACACAATTAAATGACTATATGGTAATGTTAGTTAGCAATGGTCAGATAATTAACTAAAATAGAAAGAGTGGAACTTTTTTCTCCTTCCGTCTGCTTTTTATGCATTTGTTAGCCATGGTGTTGAAGATTGTAAACAGTTTATTAAATACTTTTGAGTAAATGTAGGCCCTTATCAGCAGATTTTACTGCTAATCGATACAAAAGTTGTATGATGATGCTAATTATTAGTCATGGTTTTGTGTGGCAGTGTAGGGGTGTCGGTTAAATGGCTTATTTGTGTGATGTGATGTCCTGTTGCGTTCAGGTTCGGTTGCGTTTCTCAACACTAAATTTTAATTATGTTCTTTTCTCAACTCTAAGTGTTGTTTTTCCAGGACTTTAAATTAACGCCATCAATACTTAAACGTCTGTTGCCCGTGTACAGTTGGTATTCAGAAACGTCACAGTACCGACTGTCTGGGGTGTCGCTCTGGGACAGGCGAGTATGAGGCTGGGAGGGGAAAATCACAGTATACTCACTACAAAAAAATAGACTACACCACTGGTTAGTTGTACTCTAAAAGTATGCAGAACTTACATGTAGATTCCTTTAAATGTTAAGGGGAAGATTAAAAATGGAACTGGATCTGTGAATTATTACAGAATCACAATTGAATTCATATCTTGCTACTCAGTCAGAATCTTATTAACCTGGAGTCCCAGTCTCTGTCACAATAATCATATATGTGATGTTTTAGGCCTTTTGGCAGACATCCATTTAAAATGTAGACAATGGCATATATACATAAAGAACCTTTTCTCCATGGCTACTGAAGTTTCTCAGCTTGCGCTCTAGTAACATTTGTGGTCCAGGTAGGTTTGCATAAAAACTGGTTGTCATTCGCAAGGCTACTTTTACTTTTATACTTTAAGTACATTTCCAAGCCTGTACTTTGTTACTTTTACTTGAGTAAATAAGTTAAATCAGTACTTTTACTTTTACCAGAGTATTTTTTAACACAAGTATCTGTACTTCTACTTAAGTATGAGAAGTGAGTACTTTTCCCATCTCTGCTAGATGCATGGAAACTCCTTTTCTTACTCTTAATCCAGAATTGTTTTCTGATTTGTTTGATTCACTGTCTTGTGTCAATTTTCTCATTTATGTTTCAACACTTTGTGAATTACACACAGAAAAGAAATCAAACAGCCAAATTGTCAAAACAATAATTTTATATTCAAAATGATGTTGGTGCAGATCATCATTTCAGTTTTTATCCAGTATCAACTTATGTTTTTTTTTTGTTTTTTTCAATTGCTAAACAACTGGAGCCACATGTGCAGAACTAGGGTTTGGTTCACAAGGACTGCTGCTGTGAAGACTGTGTTAACCACAGTCTTCACAGCAGCAGTCCTTGTGAACCAAACCCTAGTTCGTTTTTCAATACTTGAACACAGTTTTCAAAGCATGTGTCTTGTTTAAGACTCATTAGTGAACACATTGTATTTATATAGAAAAAGCTCAGAAAGACCTTTTTGGAAATAAAGAAACACAAAGTAAGAATGAAACAGTTATACAGTGAACAGGTAAAAGAGCAAATATACCAATATGTCCAGGTAAGATGTCTGAGGTTACAGGTACAGCTATAAAAAAATGTAAAAAACAAACAAAAACACTAGCTTCACTAAAGTACAATGGTGCACATTAAGAAAGTAATGAAGGTGGAAGTAATAAAAACACATTCAATTCACAGACAAAATAAAAATATATATCTATTGAAGGAAACTGCTTATTTTCATTCCTTCTTGTTTACCTAAAAACAGGTTATGTTATAAAGAGAAATATGAAGGATTTTTTTCTCTTTAAAGAAAGTATTAATTTGTGTGAAGTCATTCAAATTATTCAAGAGATTAAAAGTTTCTCATTTCTGTATTGGTGTTTGATGCTGGTGTTTTTACTCTCTGGGTCCTATCTTGCACCCAGCGCAATTGACTTTGTACACCAACGCATGTGTCATTCCTAATTTGCACCCGACGCACGGCGGACTTTTCCCTCCACAGACGCAC
The DNA here is from genome assembly GCA_023631565.1 of Gymnocephalus cernua. Lineage (NCBI taxonomy): Eukaryota > Metazoa > Chordata > Actinopteri > Perciformes > Percidae > Gymnocephalus > Gymnocephalus cernua. The sequence continues at coordinate 26,062,957 of CM042434.1, read as the reverse complement.
GTCGGTAAATTAGGGAATGAATTTGCGCTCCCGTGGGCGGTTCAGTGAAAAGAGGAGGAGTGTTCCGGCGCAAATGTTCCCTGGTGCTATTTTGCAGTTTCAGAAAACAATTCCGCCACTGACCAGAAAAAAACTGGTCTAAAGTCAGTGGCTCTAGTCTAAAGTCAGTGGCGTGTTATTCAGATGCTATTTTAGGGGCGCATGCTTGGCCATAATGTAACGTGTACACATACACTTTGCTTCTCTCATCTACACGGACGCAGCAGTTCCCATTTTTGCAAACCGATTGTAGCAGGTTGATTGGTCGCACTGGGTTTAATTACAATCACTCTCTGGACCAATCGGGAAGTAACTGCATGCTATATAGGCAAGGGGTTTGCCCTCTTCACCCTCTTTGCTCTTTGTTGCTGGAGGCCCGTTTCCGCTCTGGGTCACGACAGTCACGGTAGCGCGACAGGTAATGCACTGTTAATTTGTTTGTTACCGATAGGACTCGTTTGTGTTAGAATGGGCATTACAACGTGTATTGTCTTTTTGCAGCGTCTGTCTCCCTGTCACAAACCCGATCCTTCCTGTAACGGAACCGGGTTGAGTTTTGCTGCTGGTAGGTTGGACAAATCTTTCTTTGGATATTTTCCTGACTGAGTGTTTAAGTAATCAGCCGTTTTATTATAGGCTCGGTGTAGCTGTAGGCCTACCATCGGCACTATTTGGGTATTGGTGCGAAGCATCCTGACGGGTATGTATAGATACCAGTTGGCATCGCGTGTATTTTGTTTAATCATAAACCGTTACTGAATTTGATTTGTTTTTTTGTATGCCAGGGTTGTCAATTGCTTGCCCCTACTATCCCTGCCACGCTGCTGTTTGGTCTCGACCAACTTCTGTTTCAACCAGACTGTCCACGGGTTGTAGCTACACAAGCTCATCCCAGGCGTTGAACGCCTCTACGCGCCTTTCAGCGCCAGGATCTGTGCATTAAGTGTCCGACAGGGCTGTATAAGTGATTGTGACACGGACGATAGCTTTGTCTCTATTTTGCTTGCCCGTGCTTAATAATGTGTATGGAGAGTGGGGTTTACGGTTGAGTTTATTGGTTAAGTTCTGATCAAGTGCTTTTTGGTTCATTTATATTTCTTTTGTTTAAGTTTTGATAAAAAGACTTTCATTTCTGTGGAAACTTTATGAGTTATTTGTTAATTTTTGGTTTATTTTTGTTAGGTTCTGGGCAGCTACAAGTCATATTTGCTTCCTAGATTTATCTTAGATTGGAGTTGTTTTTCATTTATTTTTGGTTTATTGATTCATTCTTTCCCCATAATTGAATGTTCTTCTCCCACAGTTGCTGAGTGCCGAAGGTGGTGGTGTCTGTGTCTCTGGTGGTGGTGTCTCCCTCCTGTGTGCTGTTTCCCCCTTTTTGATTTATTTTGAGTTTTCACTACTGTGTGTGTGTGTGTGTGAGTGTTCACGTGTGATTGGGGTGATCCTTCCCTGAGATCCTACACCCCTTGACCCGGGCCCTCCACTGGTAAGGCCTCAGCACCTATTTCCCCCTGTTTAGTGTATTTTAATGGTATTTTATACTTCCGGTTTTTAGTAATTGTATTAATAAAACTATTTTCATTAACAGAACAACATCTCTGGCTTCGTGCATAAATCGAACCTGTGTGCTTTCTGTATTTGGTGGTTTAACTATCGAGCTAGTCAAATCCTATTCTCGGGGTGAAAATCCCCGGGTGGCGTTGTCGGTGTTCTCCTTGGGTCTGGGTGTTGAGCTGGCCAAAAAGGCGCTCCACGCCAAAAAGTCCCACTCGCCACACATACATAATTATAAGGAAGAATATTAGTGAAAATGCGCTTCAGGTGTTTGGATAGGTCAGGAGCCACTTCACAGTACAGTCCTCAAAAAGTCGCAGCATTCTTTGTGGCTTGTTGTGTTACACATTTCCATGAATCATGGATGTGTTGATGACATAAATGAGGAAATATTAGAGGACTTAAGGAGACGTGATGTTGAACTACAGCGGGATAAGACACTTGAGGGTCCGGGAGTGGCAATGTGAGATGTGCTCCTGGTGGAGCGGGTGGACAGAGATGGAGTGGGGGGGAGGAGGAAGGGGCACAACAGGAGCAGGTGGTACGTTTGGAGGCCCCCCGCTCCATGGCTGCAGCAATCCTCTCCAGACTTGAGGAGATTCGCCCGAGAGGCCGCAGCAACATCGCCACCCGATCAAGACGGGCATTTATTACTTTGCCCCATCCCGGACGGCTCCCACTCCAGCCCTGACGAGAACGTCTCCTCGGCTGTGAACCCGTGCGCCAGGCAAATTCGCCGTCATAATAGCAATCCGCCATGGAACAAGCGCGCCTGCTCTTAAAGGGAATGTGAGATGACGCTCTGATTGGTTTATTGCACGTTACGCCCAAACCACACCTAGCTACTTCAGACCAACCCATTTTAGATTTGCGTCGGGCGCAAGACTCATTTATCCCGCTGGTATAATAGCAACAGCGCCCGAGCTCCGCCCACAAAGTTACTTGCGTTTCGCGCTTGATACTTGCGTTTCAGATCGTTAAAATAGGGCCCTCTGTGTTCTGAGTGACAGTGTGTGTTGTCTCGATGAGGATTGTTCTAAATGTCAGTGCACTGCGTAAATAATTAAAATGTCCACACAAGTCTCGTACTTGAAAGAATCCTCTGTATTAAGCAAACGTGCAGGCAACGTACAGGCAGGTACTCAAAACTGAACTCTTCACAGTAACGTTAGTCTTACGTTACAGGCGCCATGTGCGTACGTGCGTAGGGACGTAGCAGAATGCCCTTAAAGGTATACAGCCACATTTACATGGGCACATTATATGACATCTCCCCTTTTAAGTTTTGTTTCTTTCTCTGAGGATAAACAAGAACCAAAGGATATCCTGACTATTCCTATAATTGAACATGTGAAAGGTACTGCATTTGATTAAACAGTAAGGCTCTAGTATCAGGTGAATTGGCTCATCAAACATATCTCCGTGCATTATATTAACGATCATTTTAACATTAGCTCTCTTCACAGTGTCAATAAACTTGTAATTTCCCTTAATTGCTCTCTTCCCCCGCCCCATAGGACATGGCTCAAAAATGAACAAAATAGCCACACCATCACAGCGAACATGATATTCTCCTTCACAGATTCAACCTTTCAACAGGTTTACTCAGCCTACCAGACCTGGTATGGAACGGGCCAGTCCGTGTGTCAGGCAGTTCGACGCTGGGGTTTGGTGATGCCGTGTCAGCACAGACTGTGGGGTCAGGCTGCTGTGTTGCATCTCCTTGCTGTAGGCCATCTGGAACCAGAGGATGTGTGGCTCCAGCTGCCGGAGGAACCTGCTGCAAGTGACGCCGGTTGCGTCTCAAAGTTGTTCCCTGGGGTGTTTCAATGACAAAGGAGCGAGGTGTGACGCTGCCTCCAGAGACAACGGCAGGTGTTCTCCAGGCTTTCTGATGGTCCAGCTTCATGAGGACAGGATCACCTGGCTGTAAAGAAGGCAAAGGCCTAGCTCCATGACGCTGGTTAAAGTAGAACGCTTGTTTCCCTTTTTCCAATGCATCCTTAGTTCTGACAGTTTCCAGATCAGGCCATCGGGGCTGTAGATTTGCTTCCAGTGTTGGAAGGGTTGTCTTTATCTTCCGGCCCATGAGTAGCTCTGCCGGGCTCACGCCTGTGGTGGTGCAAGGTGTTGACCGAAAGCACATGAGGGCGAGCAGAGGGTCTTTCTGCTTCAGAATTCTTTTAGCGGTCTGAACGCTTCTCTCTGCATGTCCGTTCCCTTGAGGGTTGTGTGGACTTGAGGTGATGTGTGTAAAGTCAAACTCTCTCGCAAAGTCTTTGAATTCCTGGCATGAAAATTGAGGCCCATTGTCAGACACAACCTCGTCTGGACAGCCAAATCTGGCAAACACTGCCTTCAGCTTCAAGATTACCAGCGAGGCAGTGGTTGTCGGCAGGTGAAGTATTTCCAGAAACCGGGAAAAATAGTCTGACACGACAAGGTAAGTGTGTTTGTCATGATCGTACAGGTCCACAGCAAGTTTCTTCCAAGGCCGGTCAGGTAAGGGGGTAGAGATGACAGGTTCTTTCCGCTGGCTGGGTTTCATCTCACGGCACACCTGACAGGACTGGATTTTTTGATGGATTTCAGATGAGATGCTGGGCCACCATACAGACGCATGGGCTCGCTCTCTACACTTTGTCAAGCCCTGGGGCCTCATGTATAAACGTTGCGTACGCACGAAAAGCTTGCGTACGCTGGTTGTCACGGACACTTTGTGATGTATAAAAAAAAACTTGACGTGAGAATGTGCGGGCCGTCACGCAAACTGTTGAGCAGTCGTGAGAATGTGCGGACCGTCCGCAAAGTCTTGTGTGGCTCTGTAACGTGGCGAATTCTAAGTGAAAAGTGCTGAAAATCACCAAACATTACAAAATAAAGTTTCCACTTCAGTTACTGGCGTATGTCTGTGACGTTGTCTATGAAAAAATATATTTATATCCGCTGATACTCCATAAAAGTTTGATCATTTATATGGATAATGTTTCACATCTTTCACACTATTAACTGTTTAATCTGCAGGCTACTTAACCTCTGTTAAACATGAGGACGGGAAATGAATGATAAATCCACCAAATATTTTCAGTCATCCTCTGTATTTCCCATAGATGAAATATATACTCACTGTGCAGCAAAAAGATCAGCATTGAAACATGTAATAGCCTATATTACATTTGTCCGTGGCGATCTTTTTGTTAGTGTCTGTAAGTCTGTAGTTACTGAGGCTCAGACATCCATGGCGCACGGGAGCCGGGACGCACGGATCCATCTCCCCAGGAACAAAGGCTGTGTCGGGCCGGCGAACTCATGTGATGCGTAATTGATCCCGTGGATGATTTGTAGGCTATTCAGTGAACAAGGTGTACCCGGTCCAGCAAACACTGGGCCGTCTTGACTGTCTTGATTCTGCACATATTTCTGTTACTGTAGTCCTATTTACTATTTCTTTATTTCATCCATGTGTGGCACAGCGAATCCGTGCGCACTGTCACCTGCCGTGGAGACGCTGGCCTCGCTAACCTCTCCTCTGATTCGGATCTCTCTCGCGCTCTAGCCTACTAACACTTAAAATAAATGGCATTACATCAGTGGGCTCAAACTGCTTATTGTGCGTCATTTGGACTGACACTGAGAAGCATGTTGTTCTGTAACTGGTGTGGCGCTGCCACTATTCTCTTGATTTCCATTTCGACATTAGACATTGTTTTTTTAATTTCTGCCATGGTTCGGTGCATTCACTCTGGGTATTTTCTTTTATTGCTTATCCGAGATGACAAACCTCCAGACAGAAAAACATTTCTCGCCTCCACTTCCGCGATCAGCACCTAAACCTCGGTGAAGTTTTTTTCCGTCTGCAGCGGGATAACCCGTTGTGATTGGACGAAGAATGACGTCGGGGGCGCATTTATAGTAATTTCCATATTCATTTATGGGAGGATGCAAGGCGGGTCGGTGGCTCGTTCATGTGCGCTCAATTTCACATTGATTGTGATGTATAAAGGAAAGGTGCGCAGGACCTGGCGTACGCCCGGTTTTATACATCTGAATATTTCTGTGCGTAGGTACTTTTCAAGTTTTTGGTCGTACGCCATCTTCTGGTATGAAAGCTGCGCAATCTTTTATTCATGAGGCCCCTGGTGTCCATCGTGTATTCTGTTCAGGATGTCTGTTCTCAGCACGTCTGGAATCACCATACGGCTGCCTCTGATGACGATCCCATTGCATTCAGATAATTCAGCTTTCATGGGAAAATACTCCCTGATTGCTGCTGGAACATGGCCTATGTACTCTGGCCACCCTGACTTTATGTACTGCAACACCAATTGTAGGTTACAGTCTGCTGCTGTAGCTGTCTTTATGGCCTCAAGCCTGCGTGGGGTTGCAGGCATGGCGTCAACGGCTGCTATGTAGCACGCTACGTCAGAGTGTGTGTCAGTCTCCTTTTCCAGGCACTGTAGTGGACTCCGTGACAGTGTGTCGGCCACTGTTAAAGTCTTCCCTGGTGCACATTCGGCCATCGGTTTAAATCTCATAAGTCTCATGAGTAGCCTTTGGCACCGTATTGGCACGTTGTCCAGGTCTTTCTGATTCATGAGTGGAACCAGAGGTTTGTGGTCGGTGACCAATTTGAAGCTCTCAATGCCACACAGGTACTTTTCGAATCTCTCACAGGCCCAGACACTCGCCAAACACTCCTTCTCAATCTGTGCATATCTGGTCTCAGCATCAGACAGATGACGTGAGCAGTATGCCACAGGTTTCCATTCCCCTTCATGCATCTGCAGTAATACTCCGCCTATGCCATAACTGCTGGCGTCAGCTGAGACAGCAGTGGGGCGGTTCACATTGTAGAACTTCAGGACTGGAGAAGTGGACAGGATGTCTTTAATCCGCTGGAATGCCTCCTGCTGAGAATGGTCCCACGTCCATACTGACTTGGACTTTAACAGGTCGTAAAGTGGCTGACCCACAGTAGACAGGTTGGGAATGTATTTTCCTAAGTACGTAAACATGCCCAGAATACGCTTTAGGTCTTGCACGTTCTGTGGTGGTGGGAGCTCATGGATTGCCTCGACTTTGTCAGGGTCGGGTCTCACACCTGATTTGTCAATGACTTGGCCCAAGAAGTGAAGCTGGTCCTGCCTGAACTTGCATTTTTCTTTGTTTAACTTCAGGCCGGCTGACTCTATCCTTTCCAGCACCTTGCTGAGACGCTGGTCGTGCTGCTCTGGAGTATCTCCGTACACAAGGACATCATCCATGAAGATAGCCACGCCTTCCAGGCCGTTGAGGGTCTCTGTCATTTTCCGTTGGAAGATTTCCGGAGCACTTGTGATTCCGAATGGGAGTCTTTTAAAGGCATATCGCCCAAAGGGTGTTATAAAGGTTGTTAACTTGGTGCTTTTTGGGTGTAGAGGTATCTGCCAAAACCCGGAGGCAGCATCCAGTGACGTGAACATGGTTGCTCCACTGAGTTTAGCAGTAATTTCCTCAGCAGTTGGAAGGACGTACCTCTCTCTCCTTACAGCCTCGTTTAACCTTTTCAAATCGACACAGATGCGCACCTTCCCATTTTTCCTTGGAACTGGCACCATAGGCGCACACCAGTCAGTGGGCTCAGTCACAGGCTCAATCACCTCATTTTCCTCCATGCGTTTTAATTCCTCTTTTACTTTTTGCAGTCAAGGCAACGGAACGCGACGAGCAGTGTGCACTGTCTATGGCTCGGCATTATCTCTTAACAGGATTTTAACAGGCTCGGTTTTGAGTGTTCCATGCTCACCGAATGCTTTGTGGTCTTCTTCGACACGTTTCACAAGCCCCATCATCATTGCTGTGACTCTGTTTGCGTTTCGGCCACTGATGACATACACTGGAAAAGAGTATGGCTTTCCTTTGTATTCTGTGCTGGCTTTAAACTTTCCAACAGTCCAACTGACCACCAGGGCTGCACAGTACAACGTTAGATGACTCCAATTTCTTGTCGGGAACTAATTTCTTGAATGTCTCTTCTCCCATAATGTTTACATCTGCACCCGTGTCAATTTTGAATTTGACCGGTGTTGCTCCAATTGTAAACTGTATTGTCCATTTTTCATCACTTCTGTTTTCATTGGTGACTCCACGGACTCCATGGTGTCTGTGACAGTCTCTGTCACTTCTCTGACTGATTTACTGTAACATTTCTTTTCCCAGTGACCCACCTTCTTACACTTGTTGCATGTAGAGGTCATGGCTGGGCACCATTCCGGATCTCTGTGTTTCAGTTTTCCACATTTCCCACATTTCGAGTCTCCTTGATCTTTTTCTCTCTTTTTAGGTTTCCACTTGGGCTTTCCTCTGCCTAATCCTCTCCCGCCGATTTCCTGCACCGCTGCGTGTGACTCACCCTGCAGGTGAACTTGGAGTGCAACCTCCTCGGACTGGCGAACAGTTGTAATGGCTTGGGCAAGCGTAAGATCAGTCATTAGCTGCAATTCACGCGACAGTTCTTTGTCAAATGCCCACCATGATGCGGTCGCGGATGTGTTCGTCTTTGTTTACACCGAAGTCACAGTGTTCTGACAACTCGTACAGGGCTCTGATAAACATTTCAGCTTTCTCACCGGGCCGCTGTAATCTCTGATGGAAACCGGCGCGCTCGTGAATCACGTTGCGTTTAGGGTAGAAGTATGCGTCCTATTTTCCCAATACAACGTCAATCTTCTTCTCATCCCCCTTCGTCCCGAAGGTGAAAGACTTGAAAATGTTTTCAGCCTCAGGTCCCATGGCATAAATCAACGAACTGACCTGCACTTCGCCGTCCTCTTTACTCAGTTTAGTGGCCAAACGAAATCGCAGGAAACGTTGTTTCCAGTCAGCCCATTCATTTGGACGGCCAAAAGCAAAACTTTCCGGAGGATTAAACTTGGCCATCTTTTCTGACACCATGTAAATAATTCAAATGTCCACACAAGTCTCGTACTTGAAAGAATCCTCTGTATTAAGCAAACGTGCAGGCAACGTACAGGCAGGTACTCAAAACTGAACTCTTCACAGTAACGTTAGTCTTACGTTACAGGCGCCATGTGCGTACGTGCGTAGGGACGTAACAGAATGCCCTTAAAGGTATACAGCCACATTTACATGGGCACATTATATGACACACTGAGCCTGTTTTGAGGTGTTTGTGTGAAGAGTCGGGTTGTTTGGCATGAGTCCTGCAGCTGATGTGAACGGTTTAGCTCAGTTAACTGTTGGCGATGCAGATTGTGGTACATGTGGCTTCAGTTGTGACCAGTGTTGTTTAGCAATCAAAAAAAACTGTAACAGCAGCAGTGACATGTGTTAGTGATAAAACTGTAGTAGAAACAAAGACTTACTAAAGTCTGCTGCACAGTTCACTACGCCCTTTGATATGTCAGAGGAATAGCAAATTAACAATATGTATTCTCATGAAATACATAAGACATGACATGAATACAGAATGTCTTGTGTTTCTGAGAAATGTAATGTTAACAAATTACATTTTTAGTGTTTCTATGTAATTGAAAAGGACTTTAGACGCCTGTACTTGATCATTTAATGAAGTATTAAGTTGCTCGCAAGCAGTTCCTGTTTTATGTGGTGTAGCAGACGAATGCCATTCTCACGTTACTTCCTCAAAAATGAAACTTCAGAGAAACTATTAAGAAACCAAGAAGACTCGGTTTAGTCACTTAGTCTGTGCTACAGCGCTGACCCTTCAGGAAATAGACTGACACATTATGAACGATGGAGGAAATCTATGCCAATGTTGAATATGACAAGCCTGTTAACCCAAGACCTTCAACAAATCAGAGAGGTATGAATATTTAGTCATACAGAGGCTGACAGACTGATATGTATATGATCATCCAATCACTGTTGTATGATTAAATGGTCTTCTCTGTGTGTTTAGGTCCCAGGAGCTCAGAGAGGAGATTTCATGGAGCTGTTGTTCTCTGTCTGGGGCTGCTGAGTGTTTTTCTGCTGGCTGGGATCATCGGCCTCGGTGTCCACTGTGAGTCTGAATCACATTCAGAAGTTAAAGTGTATAAAGTAATTTTTTTGTAAAGCATCAGCAAACATCATTTGGATGGCTATTATGAAGTTGCAACTGATGCTTATAATATTTAATTAATTAATTACTGGTTTATAAAGCATCAAGTAACATTAATTTGATTGATTGATAAAAAAATTGTGATCTACAAAAGAGATTACTGTTTATAGATGCTTTACAAAGTATGTATTAACCATTAACAAGGTATTATATTCATCAGTTGCAAATAATAGCATTATAATAGCAATCCAAATAATTTTCATCAACAGTTCAAAAAAGATTTCTTAAAGGTTTACAAATTATTTCATAACCTTAAAAAAGTACTTTTTATAATGTATACGTAAAGCTACTATAGGACAGCACACCAATTTGATAAACGGACGTTTCGGGCAGCGCCCTTCCTCAACGTGTGCACAGACAATTACAAACAATACTCCACACACAGGTGGGTTTAAGTATACAACCAATACTGCACAGGTGGAGTAAATCATCCACAATTAGCACATCAATCCCAACGGAGGGAGCCACAACCAATCCACATCAGGGTTAGTAAACACAAACCAAACCCTAATAAGCAGCAATAATTTTGGTACCTGAAACTGAATAAAACTAAAATCTACAGGAAAACCAAAACCAAACTACACAATCAGGCCAAAAAACCAACAATTAACGGTAAAAAACACATAGATTATAGCATTACCAACAATTATCATCATTAGCACTGTTCTACTCCAAAAGATGTAGATGCGTTTCCTGTGTGTGTGTGTGTGTGTGTGTGTGTGTGTGTGTGTGTGTGTGTGTGTGTGTGTGTGTGTGTGTGTGTGTGTGTGTGTGCGTGCGTTTCTTTTTACCGTACTTTAAATCCAGGATCTCTTTCTGATCTGTGTTTGATTCACTGCCTTGTGTTGATTTTCTCATTTGCGTTTTGTTCCTTTGAAGTAGTTTTGTTTTCATTTAATTTTACAGAAAAGAAATCTAATTGAAAAAAACAATAATGTCCTGTTTAAATTCCAGCATCGACTTATTTGTCTTTTTTGACACAAGCAGCAGTGAAATGTTGTGTCACTACTCCTGACAGACTGAGTTATGTTAGTGATAAAACGGCAGTAGAAAATATACTTAACTGAAGTCTGCTGCAGAGTTCACTACGCCCTTTGACATGTCATTGGTTGGTAAGTATGATTATCTTTCGCTTATCATGGGGCAAAAAAAGGAAATGTAGTGTTGTGAAATAAATGAGACATGACATGAATGCAGAATGTATTTTGTGTTTCTGAGAAATGTCTCTTGATTATTTCCACCCATGTGACATTACCTGGATCAGCTACAGAACTTTCCACTATCAAAGCCAACCTGACTGAGCGTCTCCAGGCCAGTGATAACAAGTCTTCTTCCCTGACTGAAGAGAGAGACCGGCTGAACTCCAGCCTCACTGAAATGACTAAAGAGTTGGACAGGCTTAAACAGAGTAAGTGCTTGCGTATTTACTTGCTGTAACAGTTTTACTCAGTCACCCTGCATGGTGATGAGATCTGTGATTTTGGTAGGGCTGAACGATTTGAGGAAAATAGGCTCACGCCCTTTGACATGTCATAGGCTGGTTAGTATGATTATCTTTCACTATCATGGAACAAAATAAGGATATCAAGTTTTGTGAAATAAATTAGACATGACATGAATGCAGAATGTATTTTGTGTTTCTGAGAAATGTCTCTTGATTATTGTAGACCATGTCTCATTACGTGGATCAGCTGCAGAGCTCTCCACTATCAAAGCCAACCTGACTGAGTGTCTCCAGGCCAGTGAGAACAAGTCTTCTTCCCTGACTGAAGAGAGAGACCAGCTGAACTCCAGCCTCACTGAAATGGCTAAAGAGTTGGACAGGCTTCAGCATTGGTCCAACCAGTGTGAGTGTTTGTGTCTGGTATTTATATTTATTTGCTGTAACATTTTTACTCAGTCACCCTGCATTGTGTTGAGATCTGTGATTTTGGTAGGACTGCTTGATTTGAGGAAAACAGGCTCACGTCCTTTGACATGTCATAGGTTAGTTAGTGTGATGTTCTTTCACTTTCATGGTGCAAAAAAAGGATATCAAGTTTTGTGAAATGAATTAGACATGACATGAATGCAGAAGTTGTTTTGTGTTCCTGAGAAATGTCTGCTGATTATTTCCGACCATGCTTCATTACAGTTGAGGCCAAAATCATTAGCCCCCCCCCTGGAATTATGGAACATTTTCCTAAAATTCTTCCCAATGTTTGCAGCATTGATAAAACTTGATAGAATCAAACATTCACTAGTGCTATTTAGTAGCTTTTGGTACATTCTGGAATATAAAAAATATTAGCCCCCATGTGATTTGTTGCTTTCAAAACACACCTAATTAACCAATCAGCTTTCAAACCACACCTGTGCAGTCACTTGGCTTCCTAACAACACCTGAGCATTCAATCAGCATAAAGGACTCCAATGAACAGGGCACTTGAACACATTATTGAGAGGGACTACTTTTACTCATCATGCCAAAGACAAAGGAAATCAGTCTTGAGTTCAGAAAGAAGATAGTGGAGGCTCATGATAAGGGGAAAGGTTATACTGCCATTTCCAAGCGTTTCACAGTGTCTAGAACCGCTGTATGTTGCATCATTGCCAAGTACAAGGAGACAAATTCTGTTAGAAACAAACCTGGGCGTGGTCGCAAGAGTTCAAGAAGTCTGGAGAGGAAAATAGTCAGAGATGTCAGTAAGAAGCCCCGGACATCTGCCAAGATGATTGTTGCTGACCTGGCCTCTTCTGGAGTTGATGTTTCAAGGAACACAGTCAGGGCTCTTCATGGTGGTGGGCAGTGTTGGTCATCTTTAAAAAAGTAATTAGTTACAGTTACAAATTACTTCGCTCAAAAAGTAATTGAGTTAGTAACTCAGTTACCACATTGTAAAAGTAAAAGTAACTGTGACGTTATTTTTTATGCTCTATAACGCTATTATATATAACGCCTTGGTCACCTGTTGCTGACCCAAAAAATCGAGCGTTGCTTGTTTTAACAGAGTGGCTCCGTTTACTTCGCTGGAGCTCATGCTAGCTGCATTTGGGCTTGGGGTTGGGTTAACAGCAGCAACAAGTGTCGTGTTAGCATGTGTTGATGTGAGGTGCTTCATACGATTTGAGTTGCTTGAGGCAGACGTGGATAAAGTCTTTTTTCCTGGGCATAGCGTGCATGTTACATAAACATTCTTGCCTTTAATTTCAATGAGCGAGAAATAATGCCGGTACTTCCAGTTCGAGAACACTACCTTTGAATTTCCCTGGCTCGTCGCCATTGTCGCTGTCTTGTGTTTAGTGGTAGGTAGTCAGAGCCAAAGAGCCAAAGAGGTCAGAGCCAAAGACAGTATCCGAGCGTGCAGTGAGACAGCGTGAGCAGGGTATCCGCCCACCCAGCCAATCATCAACGATGGGAAAAGTAATTAATTAGATTTCTCCGTTACTGAAAAAATAACGCCGTTAGTAACGCTGGTATACAACCCCAAATCAGAAAAAGTTGGGACAGTATGGAAAACACAAATAAAAAAAGAAGGTACTGATTTCTAAATGTACTTTCACTTGTATTTCATTGTAGACAATGTGAACACAAAATATTTCATGTTTTGTCTGGTCAACTTAATTTCATTTGTAAATATACATCCTTTCCTGTCATTCAGACCTGCAACACATTCCAAAAAAGGTTGGGACAGGATCAATTTAGGGCTAGTAATCAGGTAAATTGGTTAAATAATGATGTGATTTGTAACACGTGATGTCAACAGGTGATTGTAATTATGATTTGGTACAAAAGCAGCATCCAAGAAAGGTCTAGTCCTTTAGGAGCAAAGATGGGCCGAGGATCGCCAGTTTGCCAACAAATACGTGAGAAAGTTATTGGAATGTTTAAAAACAATGTTCCTCAAAGAAAGATAGGAAGACATTTGGTTATTTCACCTTCAACAGTGCATAACATAATTAAAAGATTCAAGGAATGTGGAGGAATTTCAGTGCGTAAAGGACAAGGGCGCAAGCCTAAGCTGAACAACCGTGATCTCCGAGCCCTCAGGCGGCACTGCATCAAGAATCGTCATTCATCTGTAAGCAATATCACCACATGGGCTCAGGACTACTTTGGCAAACCTTTGTCAAGTACCACAATATGTAGTTACAGCCACAAATGCCAGGTAAAACTGTACTGTGCCGAAAGGAAGCCCAGTGTCCAGAAGCGCCGTCGACTTCTCTGGGCTCGGAGGCATCTGGGATGGACCATCACACAGTGGAAACGTGTACTGTGGTCAGATGAATCAGTATTTCAGGTATTTTTTTGGGAAAAATGGACGGCGTGTGCTCCGGACCAAAGAAGATAAGGATCATCCAGACTGTTACCAGCAACAAGTCCAAAAGCCAGGGTCTGTCATGGTATGGGGTTGTGTCAGTCTTTCCAAAGGTAACTTGCACTTCTGTGATGGCACCATTAATGCTGAAAAGTACATAGAGATTTTGGAGCACAATATGCTGCCTTGAAGAAGACAACAAAAAAAATACAAATCATGAGGAACACATTAAATTATGTGCTGTATTGTCTGCAATGAAATACAAGTCAAAGTACATTTAGAAATCACTACTTTCTTCTTTTATTTGTATTTTCCATACTGTCCCAACTTTTTCTGATTTGGGGTTGCACTTAAATGCTGTTTCTCCCAACACTGGTGGTGGGCTTCAGGGCCATCGTCTCAGAAGAACCCCTTTACTCAAAGAGCAGCACATCAGTCAGACTGAGGTATGCCCGTGAACATTCGAAATGTAAAGATGAGTTTTGTAAGTCTGTGCTTTGGTCTGGTCAGACTAAACAGGAAGTGTTTGGGCACCTGGATGTTGCTTAAGAGGCCTTCAACCCTAAGAACACAGTTCCCACAGTTAAACATGGTGGTGGGAGCATCATGCTGTGGGGCTGTTTTGCAGCCTTAGGCACAGGGAGCCTTGTTCGGGTGCATGGCATCATGAAAAAAGAAAATGATATTGAAATTGTGAGGGACAATATGCAGAAATCTGCTCGTAGTCTATCCTTAGGTTGTCGCTGGGTCTTCCAACAAGACAATGACCCAAAGCATACATTGAAATTGGTCCAACAGTTTCTGAAGGATACCAAAACCAAGGCCCTGGAGTGGAAAAATCCCTCAGGAGACCTGTGCTCACCTAGTAAAGAACTACTCTAAGAGATTGTTGTCAGTTTTGGCTCAGAAAGGGTACACCATTGACTATCTATTAATGGCCTGGGGGCTAATCATTTTGGATGTCTCATTTTTGCCCTTTCTTGTTGCAACTTAGTGCATCAATAAAATATCTTAATCAAACTTAGTGGACATTTTGTGTTTTCTATTTTGGAAACAAATACACTATAAACACTTGTTGTCAATGGTCATTTCCATGGAGAAAGCAAGAGTTTTGTCTGATTTCATAAGGGGGGCTAATCATTTTCAATTTTCAATCATCTCAACTGTATGTGGATCAGCTGCCAACCTGACTGAGTGAGTGTCTCCAGGCCAGTGAGAACAAGCTGTCCTCCGTGTCTGAAGAGTAACATTTTTATTCAGTCACCCTGCATTGTGATGAGA
The DNA here is from genome assembly GCA_023631565.1 of Gymnocephalus cernua. Taxonomy (NCBI): domain Eukaryota; kingdom Metazoa; phylum Chordata; class Actinopteri; order Perciformes; family Percidae; genus Gymnocephalus; species Gymnocephalus cernua. The sequence continues at coordinate 26,047,660 of CM042434.1, read as the reverse complement.
TCTTCTTAGAATCTTCTTTATGATTTAGTAGCCAATTTATTATGAATCAAACCTAAATTTAGGACAATACATGATTATAGACTGTAGGAAAATGGTGTCCTCTTTCCCTGCATGTCGCTACATTGCAAGATTGTTCTCCTAATGTTACATTACATTACATGTCATTTAGCTGATGCTTTTATCCAAAGCGACGTACAATCGCTATATATGCCAGAGGTTGCACGCTTCTGGAGGAACTAGGGGTTAAGTGCCTTGCTCAGGAACACATTGGTTGATGTCTCACAGTGTGAATTGAACCCAGGTCTTCCACACCAAAGGCATGTGTCCTATCCACTGCACCATCATCACCCCATGTTAGGGTTGTATGTTCTGTTTCCTGTTTTATTTTGAAGTAGTTTGTGTTGTCTCCCTTGTCTTGTCTAGTTTTACTTCCTGTCTGTTGTTTTTCCCACCTGTTTGATTGTCTGATGTCTTTCACCTGTGCCCAGCCCTAGTGTCACCTGTTCCCTGTTACCTGATTACCCTGTGTCTCTAGTCTCTGTGTTTCACACACAACATTGTTTCTGTTAGTGTGTTCTGTGTTGTCGGTTTCTGTCGTTCCCTGTGCTGTCATCCCTTCTGTGGAGTTATTCGTCTCTAGTTCCTTTTGGTTTGATTATCTGCTTACCTACCTGTTGGATTACTTTTGTTTGTTTTGCCAACGTCTGGGGTCCGTTTCAGGTAGGAGGTTCAACAAACTCTGAGTCTGAGCCTGATCTCTGAGTTGATTGAGCCTGAGATGGGAAACTCTGAGTTTTCGGTTTCACAACGGCTGATTCGAGTTGGTTCAATCAACTCAGAGTAGGTTGACTCAGGGTTACGCGCGTGCACCAAAGACAGCATGAATGGAGCCATGATACTACGATTCACCATGGCAACAATCACAAACAAACGGGTCGGCGGAAATACTCATGCGCACAAACAGCGAGTTTGAACATGTATTTCGTTAAAAAAAGAAACACAGCGGCTGCTGCAAAGAGAGAGAATTTGCGCTGGAGAAAATTGCTGCTAGAGTAAATGCTTATATTCCAATATGATGTATATCATATTTAATCATAAGCTAATATTAGGCTACTTCAAATCTATTTCAGTTAGGTGCAATACTGCGGGCGAAAAAGTCCTAGGCTACTAATCCCATTCTGAGGCTGCAGCACCATCATTAACAGAATTATAATTCATAATCTTTCATTTCAAAGGGTTTACATCATTCACCTGCAATCCTGTGGAACTCCTTTTTAATGTCTCTTACTGGTCTGTGTCCAGGGAACACTACACATGTTTAAACTCTTTACTTTCACTGACCCGTAAACGGGACACTCACGCTCAAAGTGGACGCTGCTTAAACTTTGTTATAAATTTGACGCATTAAATCTTCAAAATATATGGTCATGCAGCACATCTATTGAAAGCTTAGACTGTCAGGATTGAAATAAGCCCAAACACAAAGCATGAGATGATTTATAGCAGTTATACAACGTTTCAGAGCGATCTCTTCTGACAGCGCTTTATTAAAAATATTATTATCACCAAGGTTGTAAAAACAACTGTAATGCAAGAATGTGCTGGGATATAGAGCATGTCCACGCTGGGTGACGTTAGTGATATGAGGACGGATAAGGTTATGTAGCTTACATAACTGATAGACTGGGAAGAAAAACCATACCGCTCAAATAGGAAGTTATCTGGAAATGAAAATGCGTCAATATCATCTCCCGACGTGTGTTTAACTCCCTGCCATACAGCGTCTTCATCAACGAGATCGTCGATAAAAGGAAATGTCATGTTTTGAGAAAAAAACAATGTTTTAAAGTCTGCCTAACAGTTAATAAACCAACAATGTTTTTTTTTATTCATGCCAATATAACAAACTGCGCTGAAATGCTCCTGATACAGACTGAATGAATGAATGAATGAGGAAATGAGGAGCTCTGTGTCAGAGGGAGGAGCGTTAATTCTCTTCATACATCCATGGGGAGGAGTCTGAGAGAAACTCGAGGTTTCTTGAAGAAAACCTGCTCCCGACCAGGTTAGGTTCACAGGCTCAGTTACCATAGTAACTGACTCTGAGGTTAAGTTACATCTCTTTCTGAAACGGAAAACTCAGAGTTTCCCTCATCTCAGGCTTAACAAACTCAGAGTTTCCACTAATCCTCCTACCTGAAACGGACCTCAGGACATCTTTTGTTGTATTGTTTTGTGTTTTATTAAATCGTCAAGTTCACCATTACCTCGCCGTCTCTGCATTTAGGTCCAACTATTCTCTGAGACGTAACACCTAAGTGACAATTCTCTCTTGTCTGTGCTTGATTGTGCAAGAGTCACAATGTATAAGATGATCATTAGTAGATAATAGATATATAGATAGATAATCTATATAATCAATTTGGTCCAAAACCAGTCAAGTCTCAAACCATCTGATAAGGTTAAATTAACCAAATGAGCACCATCATTAAACAAGTTGACATCTGCAGAACTACATAACACATCGATATGAGTCTTGTTGATCTGTAATGTATCTTGTTTGTATCTTACAGATAAAACATGTCCAGCAGGATGGAGGATGTTCAGTTCTTCCTGTTATCTCCTCTCTGCTGAGTCTGGTTCCTGGGAGGAAGGCAGACAAGACTGCAGAGAGAGAGGAGCAGATCTGGTGGTAATAGAAAGCTCTGAAGAGCAGGTACGGTCCATGATAGTATACAGGGTTTACTTCTTTTTTTCTAGGTAATATTTAATAATGGTGATTAGCTTAAAGTTAAGTTTTGTGTGGAGATACATACTTATAAACTGCACACATATTGTGGTTAAATTTAAAATATAATGTTATTTTTTTATGTTGAACAGACGTTTATCTCCGGGATCATCAAGAAAGATACTTGGATTGGTTTGACTGACAGAGATGAGGAGGGGACCTGGAAATGGGTAGATGGAACTCCACTGACTCTGAAGTAAGGCTTCACTTTGATTTAATATAGACATTAACTTATATAACTGTCATTTCATATCACAGTGCTAAGAAATATTTGATTTGAATTTCCAGCATTCAAATCAACAGCATTAGCAAAGAACAGAAACAGATCAAAGTAGGAGCCTCTTCTCTGGCCTCAGCAAGCTCTGTGAACCAATCACATGCACTTGCTGGCAGGAGCTGGATTTTATATTTTTTTTAAATGATTACTAATTTGCTGTGTGACATTATTTATATTTTTGTATATCAAATAATGAGGCAAATAGCAAAAAAGGGTTATGGATAGGTTCTAAAATATAGCCTACTAAAAATGAACTGTTATAGCTGATAGAGGTGAAAGTGAGTAAAGCGATGTGACTCGCTGAGAAGCGAGCAGGCTGAGACTAGTTGACTGGAACGTTAGTTGTAGAGAAAAGTGTGTCGCAGAAAAGGATACAAGAGTTTTTCTTCCGTAATAGTAATGCTAAATTTAGCAAGCTAGCTAAATTTAGCAAGATTTTATCTATAGATGTTACAGTTGATGTTTCCTCGTCCACCGCCGAGGCAAACTGTTGATTAGCTGTAGAGCCAGAGTCTGAAATAATGCCTTTTCACCTCTGCAGCGGGCGGGCTCCCTGCCCACCGCTAAGGGTTTTGTTCTCGACCTGAAACTATCATGCTATCTCGAGTCCATATAATGGCTCTGACGTCAGAGCTGGTGGAGCTGTGGAAAAAATAGCTTTTTCTCCTGTTGAGCATCATGCAGGCACTGAGACACTCGTTTCCCAGACAAGATTTCTCTTGGTACAGCTACCCGAACACGTTGCTCACATCACATATACGTCGGCAAGCTCAGTTTGGAGCTGCACAGTAATGCTCAGCCCTCACCGGAAAAATGCTTCTAATAGACTTCGCTGGTCTCCGTCAAAAACAACGGCATCACTTTGTCTATTTCTTTAACTGTCTATGGAGCTGACTGCCCCGCCATGCATCGCCAGTGCTCTCAACAACACCACACGGATGTGCGCGCCAGACAGAAACCTGCTGTACATTCTCTCACTCTTCCAAATGGGATTTAACCCTGGTGCTCCGAGCTCTGGGGAATCCTCCTTTCAAACCTCTGTAATGGCAAAAATACTTCTAAAGCACATTCTTTTATTAGGATTTATCTGATTACTGTATGTGTTAACTTAAGAAAAAGGTTTCTAACAGATGAACAGCTAAAACTATAAACTTTGATTAACTGAAGACTGAAGTGTCTTTTTCGCAAGGTCTTTACTGACGTGTGTTTAGAACAAGTTTAGATTAGACACCGTAAACAATATCCTACAGTGTCTCTAAAACAGTTTTCTATTCCCCGGCAGCTGATACAAGGAAAGGTGTTATGACTTGGGTTTGACTGGGCCAAAAGGCATGACATGACTCTTTGCTTTTTGTTTGTGTAACTGGGTCTTTGTAAGATCCATGAGGGGGGGGGAAGGAAAGCTGTCACCATTTGTTTTGATTCTCTATATGTTGGTTTTCTGTGAGTTAAAGACTCAGAGCGCTCTTGCATAGCCACCGAGGTGGATGTGTTACAGCGTTTCTCCATTGATCAATGAGAATAAACACTCAATAACCAGACTTTGATTTCTGCTCAATGGTCTTCATTTGTTTCACTACAAGCTTTAAACCTTTTATTTACTTACACCGTGTTGAACCGAGATAATTTCCACAACACCTCTAGCACAAGTCTCTCTCAGGATGCTGTCACTGAAAACAGCGCTCCTCCTCGCCTTGACGTTGGCTAAGAGGGTGAGTGATTTATGCGTGATGTCAGTTTCACCGTCCTGCCTTTCCATTAGAGGGGACGGGAGCGCAGCTACTTTACAACCAAATCCTTCATTTACGCTAAAAGTTTTAACGAACTTGTCGGTCAAGGATGTTTTCCCTTGAGGGTTTTCTCCCTCCATCTCATAACAATGACGCGGAGGAGGCGTCTCATCGACTTGCCCGGTGCGCACGTTATCTCAGTATGTTTTACACACGGCAGACATCAGACGAACACAGCAGCTGTTTCTTCAATACAGAGAGTGCTCCCAAGGTGCGGCTCTTTCAAGGCAGCAGCTGTCTCACTGGCTGTGTGAAGCTATCACCCAAGCCTATAGCATGGAGGGAGTGGAACCCCCTCAGGGCATCCGGGCACACTCTACGAGAACGCTATCAGTGTCCGCGACCCTCCTCAGAGGCATGACGGTGGCTGACATCTGCGCAGTGGCATCCTGGGCATCCCCATGTCCGTTCATCTGTCGACACAACATGAAACTTGCTCCGTGTATCACCAGGGGCTCTACACATTAACTCGAGGATTGGGAACATTATTTGTGTACACAGTTTGCTAAAAACTTCATCCAGGGGGAAGCCTATACGACATAGAACGATAGTTACGTATTGTAACTCCAGATTCTTTGAGTATAGGCATAGCCCATTAAGATCCAGGCTACCTGCTTCACTAACATTGGCTGAAGAAAAATGCAGATGTTGGGAGCAGATCTCTGGTCTCACAGCTGTAATATACAGTAACTGCGGACGTAAGAGAGGCCCGTGCTGGGCAATAAGGTGGGAAAGAAATCTTCACGATTGCGCAGGTGCAAGGGATAAACCCAATAGCAACAGCTCTTAGAGGGCTATGCCTATACTCATAGATTCTGGAGTTACAATACATATCTGTTGTTCTGAATTGCAGCTTAAAGATTATAAATAACTAAAAGAAAATATTTAGTAATACATAGTTGTGGTAGTATTTTTCCAAGTATTGCAATATTACCCACAATTTAAGCTCTGAGTATCGAACACATCCCCTGTAGAAGGGGGCATGAAGTTTGTAGCTGGTACTTAACAGAGAGCTGAAGCTGCAGTCTGCTTCAGTTTGTGCAGTGTGCAGTTTACTTCAATTGTCATTTGACTGTCATTATCTGCATGGAGAAATTACCACTAGAGGAGAGTAACAAAGTGTGTGTTTTCTCAGATTAACCGGTGCTTTCGGCTGACTTTTCACGCTTGAGTAGAGAAAACATAAAAGGAGGTCCTTCCTCTTTCTCAATCATTAGTCTTTAACTAAGTCCGGCCCTGCGTTCTTAGATCAACCATTTGTATTTTACACCATTTAAGTTTATCACATACTGTCACACATCACTGAAAAACAGTAGAGCTTTTTGGATTCAGTGTTTTATTTTGGTGATTCAGTTTGCTCAAGAAATATTTGCAGTTCTAGGAGAAATTGTACTATTTCATTCAATTATTCTAAATCATATTCTCTTGTTCATTAACTTGTTAGGAGCTGGGAGAAGGCCCAGCCTGATAATGGCAATAGAGATCCACGGTGGGGCGAAGAGGACTGTGCACATATGAGAGCTAAAAGCATTGACTGGAATGACCTGTCATGTAAAACTGCTCTGGAGTGGATCTGTGAGAAAAAAGCTTAACATGGTTTCCAGATGTTTAGTTTTGGGGCCTCTTAGAGAATAACATGTAGAGGAGAGATGTTGGATCCTGATTGATGGATTCGAAATGTAACGTGTTATCACTTAACGTATGCATTTTGGTTTAGGGAGTTTCCTTTTAAGAAGCGGAACAAAGGAAAAGGTTTTCAGATCACGATTGGCAAGATGGGGTCTCCGAGCTTTGCAGGCTTGTATTTAAGATGCTGAATCAATTTTGTAATAAATCTTATTAATAATCCAATGGCATCTGCGACCATTTCTTCATTCACACATCTTCATCATTATCATCATTCACAACGCTACTTCAGATACTACACATTTAATAATGCTTTCACAGTTTTAAGCTGTGATCTTCGTTTTGTGCTTTCACCCACCTCTAGATTCTCACAGAATTCCGTGAAATGAGCACAAACTGGTAACAGCTCATGGTGGCACGGAATGTGTGAAAATTCAGTGTAGCCACCACGAAAAACAATGCCACTGTAAAGTCAATGACGTAGCATTAAGAGCAACAATGGTAGCGAGTAGTATGTAAGGCCGGAATTCCGTGTGAGGAGGTTGGTTGGTTGGGGTGGGTTTTTTTTGTGTTTCTTTTTTAAGAAAGCGTGTCACGGAACCGTAAGCCCAACCATGACCTTTTTCTGAACCCAACCGTCCAGTTCTTCTCGCGTGTCACGGAACCGTAAGCCCACCCACAACCTTTTCCTGAACCCAACTGTCCCGTTCTTCACGTCGGCGATCCGTGTTCATTTTTCGGTGATCCGTGTCCATTTCATAGAATTCTTCCGTGGGGCCATCACAGAATATTTTGCAATTCCGTGAAACTGCCACAGATTTTGAGTTAAAGGGATACTTCACCGCTGGAAAGCTGAATATATCTTTAAATTGGGTCACTTATGTAGCAGAAATGTGAAAAAGAAATGTTAATTGGTGCCTTCTAGGCCGAGAAAAGCCAGAAAATGTGTTTTTGGCTCATATGGATGAAAGACACCAAATCCCAGAATGCACTTCGCTTCGCTGCTTTGAGTCCACTCCCAAGCCACGCCTACCGCTTGACAGACAGACAGCGAGGCATTCGACTCAACTCAATGTGTTTTATTGTTATTTCAACCATATACACAAAACAACGTTTCATCGTGGCTCAAGTGGCGTTACACATTTAAAATATATATATAAACTACATTATATAATAACGACATACGAAACAGGCTACCTTTAGTGCACACAGACATTATAGGTTCCGTAAAGTTCAGCTAACGCATACTAGCATTAGGCTTGGTGGGCTGTAAACACCGAGTATAAACACAGCCGTGAATTAGCGTGGAATGTAGAATGGTCGCCATGTAACAGTCACAAACTCCAGCGGTTAGCAGTTAGTTGGATACAAATCACCCCATTTCTGCACCAGTCCGTGTTAACACAGCTCACCTTCATACAGAGCATCTCTAGCTCGGATCGTCGGAAGGCTAGCAGGCCTGGTAGCTGGACAGTCCGGTTCACTGTTGTTCAGCCATGTTTCCACGAAACAAAAAAAACACAGTCTCTGAATTCGCGTTTGGAGCATCGTTGAAGTTGGATGTAGTCCAGTTTGTTGTTAAATCAACGGACACTTTCAATCAGGATTGATGGGACAGGTGGCCGGCTAGCGTTAGCTCGCTCTGGATGTGCCTTTCCCCCGGCTAGCTTTAGCTTCCCACCTATCCGACGTGAATGCCCCCTACCCCGGCTCGGGGTAGGAGCGAGCCCGCGGTCTCCGTGCTGTTCTCCGTGGCAGGCGAAGCTCTCGTAGTGGGCCGATTATTCCGTCTCTAATAACGTTCCCTGCATATTCTCCGATCTGTACCGATGTATCCCGGTGGTACACGTGCGGTAGTTTGAATGCACATAATTGTTGTAAAAGTTTGCTGCTGAGAAGATAGAGCAGAGCCCTGTTTAGCGATGATTCAAGATGGCTGACATTTCGTTTTTTTTCGGCCGAGATCGCCTCGCTTCGGGTGATGGGCGGGTTTAAAACATGCGGAAGTAGGTCCTACTACTGGTTGTAGTCTTTTGCTCTGGCCAAAAAATCTTCCGATGACGCAAAAATCGTCATTTTACGTCATCGGAAGATTTTTTCCGGACCCCCCAATGCAGATATCTCCTGTCTCAGGGGGATAAGAGTGAGGGACGCACGGTCATTCAGAAATACTACCGGGTTTCTACTGATACAAAGCTGAATGCTAAATCGGTGAAGTATCCCTTTAAGGGCCTGTGTTAATGTCACGGAATTCTGTGAGATCAGGTTGCTAGATTACGTCAGCAATGAGAAGTTTGGTAACACTTTAGGATAGAGCCTTCAATTTACCATCTAGTTAGTGTATGACACATATTAAGCGTTTTTTGCCAAAAATAATCCCCAAAATTATGATTATGGTTATTTTTGAAAAAAGGTGGTGTAGTACAACCTGCAGGGGGTCTTCTATTTGTGTAGTACTTTTTGACACACAAATGTTCGTTTATATGACACGTATTAAGCGTTTTTTTGCCAAAAAAATCCCCCAAATTATGATTATGGTTATTTAAAAAAAAAAGTGGTGTAGTACAACCAGCAGGGGGCCTTCTATTTGTGTAGTACTTTTTGATACACAAATCTTCATTTATATGAAATCCATTAAATGTTTTTTGCAAAAAAAACTCCCCAAAATTAGGATTATGGTTATTTTTTAAAAGTAAGTGCTGTAGTACAACCAGCAGGGGGTCTTCTATTTGTGTAGTACCTTTTGGGCAAACAAATGTTTGTTTATATAACACTTATTACATGTTTTTTTGCCAAAAGAAATCCCCCAAATTAGAATTATGCCTATTTTTTTAAAAGAAAATGCTGTAGTACAACCAGCAGGGGGCCTTCTGTGTAGAATACTTTTGGAGACATGAATCTTCGTTTATATGACACCTATTAAATCTTTTTTGCAAAAACAAATCGCCAAAATTATGCATATGTCTATTTTTGAAAAGTAAGTGATGTAGTACAACTACCAGTAGACAAGTTATAATTGAGGTAAGTTTGGAGACACTACCCAGTAAGCACACATACGTTGCGGCGACGTATTGGCGATCTAATCAAAGTACATTGGGGATACTTAGTATTTTGGTAGTTTGCTCACTGGCACAACGTCCCCGCAACGTCGCTGCGCTACGTCTCAACGACATAGCCGCTCTCTCCGCGACGTATACATGTATACATCGTTCTAACGTATGCCATACGTCGTAGAGATGCAGGCAATATACATCGTTCTAACGTATGCCATACGTTGTAGAGATGCAGGTAATATACATCGTTCTAACGTATGCCATACGTCTTGGAGATGTAGGCTTATATACATCGTTCTAACGTATGCCATACGTCGTAGAGATGTAGGCTTATATACATCGTTCTAACGTATGCCATACGTCGTAGAGATGCAGGCTTATATACATCGTTCTAACGTATGCCATACATCGTAGAGATGTAGGCTTATATACATCGTTCTGACGTATGCCATACGTCGTAGAGATGCAGGCTTATATACATCGTTCTAACATATGCCATACGTCGTAGAGATGCAGGTAATATACATCGTTCTAACGTATGCCATATGTCGTAGAGATGCAGGCTTATATACATCGTTTCCACCTATTTCTTACAGATGCGGTCTCAGGCGCATCTTGACAATGTGCCTGAGACCGCATCAATTGATCCTACATTAATCCATTTAACAAAACTGGTCAGTATAGGTCACACGAATTACTTGAAATATTATTACTAAATTACATGAATTGCTAAAAGATAGATAAATCATACACAATTACTTATAATACATTTTATTGATAAAGCGCGTTTTAGTGTACTCAAAGACAATTTACACAAGTTGAAATTATTATAGAAAATAGCACACTAACACATTCAAAGTTATTCTGAAAATTAAAAAAAAAAAACTTTTGATCATGTAGCTAGATTTTGAGATAATGATCATACTGTGGTCTATACTAATGGCTAATGTACAAAAACACTATTAAAAGCTTAAACCAGTGTTTTTATTTCCCCCCTCAGGCAAAGAGCTGGGGCACGTTCAATATCAAAACGGCACGTTTCCTGGGAATGGTGTGCAACGGCTTGCGTTATGTTTTCATGTTTTCTCTCGTTTGGTGGGTGTGTCTCTTGATTATTGGCTGTGTTCCAGGTGATACTCAATCAGTAGAGCGTGTCTGTAGACCTGTGATAATTAAAAGGCACTTGCACACACAACAGGATGTCCAACGCACCGTTTCAGTTTAAAAAAACATCCCTTTGTTAGCCTTTCTCAATTTTTGGATGCCTATGGGATCATGATAATGTTATTTGAACCCAAAGACACGGAACAATTGAGCCAAGAATAACATTTATTTATTAAGAAAATTCATTATTTTTCTTAATCTGTAGGAGTCGCTGAAATATACAGTATTTCACCTTTTTTGACTACACACTCGTGAGCTGTGTATTACTGCTTCACAACAGCAGTGTGTACATGTTGGAGAACAAAACTAATTGTCACACTAATGCTACTGAACAAATTCAAGTACTGCTCATCATATTGTCCACTGTCTATCATAATGTCAATTATTTCAGTAACCAAAAAAAAGGCCGTCTCTGCTACAGTCTCCACTCCAGTCTGTTGCCAGTCGGGGATCCTCGATGGCCCTCGGCTTCTGACTCAGGAAAGTAGGATTCCTCGGTGCTGCTGCTGTGGCAAGAACAAAAGATTTGGGTTATTATTCGAAGAAGTAACTTTTAATTCATGATAGTTTTTTTTTTAATTTTATTTTCTTCTCCCTTTGTTTTTAAGAAGTGGTTGAATAATTGTAACGTCAGTCTTTTTTTTGCAGATGTGAATAGAAGACCAGTTTCATTAAGTAGAATATGGCAAGCCAAATGTTGTTAACATTGTTAAATTCTCTGCTAAATTTTCCTCAGAGGCTCCAACAATAAGGCCATTTGGTCAGTAGGTGTATTTTGAATACAAAATGTAACCTAAGTACAACTGCCAAAGGGTTAGACTATTTACTGTTGATAGATGGATATGATTTAATAATAGTTTATTACCTACCCATTTTGAAGTCTGTGTAGGTCTCCTTCTTTGGCTTTCTCTTTTCTGGAATCATCACTCTTCCTCTGAGCAGGCCAATTCAGCAGTGGTCGTCAAATCATAGTTTTCAAAATCTTTCCTGTTATCTGAAAGAGATTAATATACAGAGGTAATTAATAATTCAAGTAAAATGTAATAGTCTAGATGGAGATAGAGAAAGTCTAAGAACCCTTGAACACACAGGGGGTTGAAAAATAGAGCAACAAATAAGAATCATGAGTGGAACTGCACCTGCCCCAAATACTAGATAGATTTGCATTACAGGTGTGTAATTTGAATCATGCAAAAAAAAAATAATATGACAATAACATACCTGACTCTCTTCACTTGTTGATCAGGCATATACACACAAGTATTCTTGTGGTATGATGTCCTTCATCTCTGCATTGCCTTCTCTCACAACTCCTGCCCACGTTTTCTGATCTGCCACTATACATCACACCAACATAAAAAAACAGACACACAATGTACATACAGTACTTTTAGTATTGCAAACTACTGTTTTGCAATGAACACGGTGTATTCCGGACATTTTGTAGAAGATTTTTTTTTAGCAAAGGCCACCTTTTTAATGAGGGATAACTAGTGAAACAAACACGCAAGCAAACAAAAAAACAACTAACAGTTTACCAAAGTCCTTTCTATAAACATGAAACGGATAGGTACCAATAAAATGACTTGTGATATTGATAATTGTATTGATCTCAAAGTCAAATGTGATTCAATATGTCCATCGAACGTGTTTAGTCCCTGTTAAAGCCAATAATAAACCGCTAATGTCAGCTTTATATAACGTTAGTTAGGCTTATGGTCAATTTAGCTTCAACAAAAAGTAAAACAAAATTAAGTGACTGGACAGTAACTACATTAAGCTAACGCTAGCTTGCCAGAGGTCCGTTTCAGGTAGGAGGTTTAGTGGAAACTCTGAGTTTGTTAAGCCTGAGATGAGGGAAACTCTGAGTTTTCCGTTTCAGAAAGAGAGGTAACTTAACCTCAGAGTCAGTTACTATGGTAACTGAGCCTATGAACCTAACCTGGTCGGAAGCAGGTTTTCTTCAAGAAACCTCGAGTTTCTCTCAGACTCCTCCCCATGGATGTATGAAGAGAATTAACGCTCCTCCCTCTGACACAGAGCTCTTCATTTCCTCATTCATTCATTCAGTCTGTATCAGGCGCATTTCAGCGCAGTTTGTTATATTGGCGTGAATAAAATAAAACATTGTTGGTTTATTAACTGTTAGGCAGACTTTAAAACATTGTTTTTTCTCAAAACATGACATTTCCTTTTATCGACGATCCCGTTGATGAAGACGCTGTATGGCAGGGAGTTAAACATATGTCGGAAGATGATATTGACGCATTTTAATTTCCAGATAACTTCCTATTTCAGCGCTATGGTTTTTCTTCCCAGTCTATCAGTTATGTAGGCTACATAACCTTATCCGTCCTCATATCACTACCGTCACCCATCGTGGACATGCTCTATATCCCAGCACATTCTTGCATTACAGTTGTCTCTACAACCTTGGTGATAATAATAATTTTAATAAAGCTCCGTCAGGAGAGATCGCTCTGAAACGTTGTATAACTGCTATAAATCATCTCATGCTTTGTGTTTGGGCTTAATTAAATCCTGACAGTCTAAGCTTTTAACTGATATGCTGCATGACCATATATTTTGAAGATTTAATGCGTCAAATTTATAACAAAGTTTAAGCAGCGTCCACTTTGAGCGTGAGTGTCTACGGGTCAGTGAAAGTAAAGAGTTTAAACATTTGTAGTGTTCCCTGGACACAAACCAGTCGGAGACATTAAAAAGGAGTTCCACAGGATTGCAGGTGAATGATGTAAACCCTTTGAAATGAAAGATTATGAATTATAATTCTGTTAATGATGGTGCTGCAGCCTCAGAATGGGATTAGTAGCCTATGACTTTTTCGCCCGCAGTATTGCACCTAACTGAAATAGATTTGAAGTAATATTAGCTTATGATTAAATATGATATACATCATATTGGAATATAAGCATTTACTCTAGCAGCAATTTTCTCCAGCGCAATTTCTCTCTCTTTGCAGCAGCCGCTGTGTTGCTTTTTTTAACAAAATACATGTTCAAACTCGCTGTATGTGCGCATGAGTATTTCCGCCGACCCGTTTGTTTGTGGTTGTTACCATGGTGAATTGTAGTATCATGGCTCCATTCATGCTGTCTTTGGTGCACGCGCGTAACCCTGAGTCAACCTACTCCGAGTTGATTGAACCAACTCGAATCAGCTGTCGTGAAACCAAAAACTCAGAGTTTCCCATCTCAGGCTCAATCAACTCAGAGATCAGGCTCAGACTCAGAGTTTGTTGAACCTCCTACCTGAAACGGACCCCAGGTACATTGTTTTTATTTAGCTAAGTAATCAACGTTAGTAATATTGTTGTGGTTCCATGCCTGTCCTTGTCTGTTCTCTACTTTCCCTTTTGTGTTTTGTGTGTTTGTCTCCCTCTGCTGGGCGTTTCACTCATTCCATGTTTTGAGGATTTTGGTCTGTGGGCGTAGCCACCCCTCTGCTCTGCTCCAGCCACCTGCAACCCATCCCAGCAATCAACCACCATCCAGCTGCAGCTCATTCCAGTAATCACCCACCAAATATCTACCCGGGCCGTTCAACTCTTCGGCGCCAGTTCGTTGCAACCATTCTCGTGGTAACGTGGCTCTACTCTGTGCTCTAGTGAATCTGCTCTATGTATCCTCGGTTTCCAGTTTTGCTTGCCCATTGTGTCTTCAGCTAACCCATCTTTATCTCATTCAGACCCTGCTCTCTGGAATTACTGCTGCTAGTCATCATCTACATCTACGCTGTGCTACTCACCTCGCCGCTCCACTCTCAACCAGTCATTCTGCCAAGCCTCATCCTCGCTGTTCTGCTCACCTCGCCGCTCCACTCTCAACCAACCATTCTGCCAAGCCTCACTCTCGCCGCTCTGCTCACCTCGCCGCTCCGCTCTCAAGCAGCCATTACCTACGTCTACTTAATATACACTCAAAAACTGCTTTACTGTGTTTGTGTGCCTGCTTCTAGTTGTCTGAGTCAAACCAGAGCTTAACAGATATATCAGTAAGAAAATGATGGTAACGGGTGATGATGCTCTTCGGGGTGTTTTGAAGGCTAACGTTAGCCAATGAAAACGGGCACCATCTAATAACTGATGTTTTATGACCGTTGACACTCCGAACCCCGTTTTCAAAATCAATTGTTAACCAGATTTAATACCGAGTGTACAGAAATGAACCACAGTCTTACTGTCCTAAAACTTATTTTACATAGTGTCATTTTGGCAGGGTAAAAATAAAACCTTATAATCACAATGTAATAAGTACGAACGTTAGCCTGCCATTAGACGGCCCCTGAACCTCTTCACCTTTTTTAAATATGCTTTAACGTTAGTTGGTAGTAGATTAGCTAACGCTATATATAGCTAGCTGTATGCCGAATTTACCTTTACATTTTGATTCGATAAGTCTTCAGCTTTATGTTCCCAGTTGAGGTTTCAGTTCCATTTAAGCCAAACAATAAAACTAACTATGAGCAAAGTATGACGAGATGCGGCACTCAGTAGCCGTTTCTCAATGTCAGTTAGCTACTGTTAGCTAGCTAACGTTAAGGGATATCGGGTAACGTTAACCTAACGTTACTGGCCTGTGTAACGTTAACGTTATGGTTAGCCAAATTACGGTAACATTAAATTATGGAACAACAGACAGTAAATTAACTTAGCTACCGCAACTGACACGGCTAGCTAACGTTATTCAGATTCAGTCAGATTAGTACATGTAGCTAGCTAGCTAGCTAGAGCACGGACATTTTAATTGTAAATGAATGTGAAAAAGGGCGGCTAGTGCGATGTTAGCCTGATCTAACGGCTCTAACGTTACTTTAAACCATGACATGGCATACTTTACTGAAAACGTCGACATATTTGTATTAACGTTACGTTAAGATGAAATAGTGCTTACCGTGAGGTTTTGACAGCAGCGACGAAGCAGTCTCCATCCTATTGATTCCTACCCGTCGCAGACTGCCAATTTTTCCCTTACTGTGGCGCGAATATGTTGCTGGGCAGAATTCAGATTCACTGTCCGTCACATCAACAGTGTGTGTATAGTAAAGACATAATTTAACGATGCTTCGAAATGACCCGCGAACAACTGAGGAACTTTTAATACATTGTTCCGACATAGTTAATACGTCGCTGCGATGTATATATTTCCATCATAATACGATGTCCAGACACTCAATAAATGATGCTTCCAAATGACCCGCGAACAACTGAGGAACTTTTAATACATCTCACCGACATATTACGTCGCTGCGATGTATAGATTGCGATCATAATACGATGTCCAGACGCTCAATAAATGATGCTTCCAAATGACCCGCGAACTGAGAAACTTTTAATACATCTCACCGACATAGTTAATACGTCGCTGCAATGTATAGATTGCGATCATAATAAGACGTCCAGACGCTCAATAAACGATGCTTCATTATTCTTCTTTATGACCCGCGATCAATTGCAGATGAAGCGATCAATTGCTTACGTCGTGCCGACGTATGTGTGCTTACTGGGTACCTTATATAATCATTAAATTAATAAATATTTTTGTTGCATCTTTTTTCGGTGTTGCAATTTGTAGACGGTCCCTAAACACTCGTCTCACTGCCGTCTCACCGCCGTCTGCTCGTAGAAACCAATGTTATTTCTCCAGGTTGCAGGACGGCTCGATTGGATGAAAGTGACTTTGTAGCTCGTTGTTAACCTTACTACGGTACGAAAGATGTGTCGTTTGTGATTTAATAACATTTCGCTACAGAGTAATTAATCCCGGAAGTTCGAATCTGTGAATGTCTTTCTAACTTTACCGAAGTGTTTATATGTCCTTGTTTCAGATGATGAGAGAGACAGTGAGAACTCCTGGCCTTCATAAGGTTAATGACTATGCAATATTAGAGTAAATTCGTAAATCTTAAATATGCATTACTTTACAAAATTAAATGACTATATGGTAATGTTAGTTAGCAATGGTCAGATAATTAACTAAAATAGAAACAGTGGAGCTTTTTTCTCCTTCCGTCTGCTTTTTATGCATTTGTTAGCCATGGTGTTGAAGATTGTAAACGGTTTATTAAATACTTTTGAGTAAATGTAGGCCCTTATCAGCAGATTTTACTGCTAATCGATACAAAAGTTGTATGATGATGCCAGGGGCGGACTGGCCATCTGTGTGATCTGGAGAATCACAGAACAGCCGGTACTCCAGGATGGCCGGCGGGCCGGCCCACCACCCGCCACACACGCAGTCATCACCTGTTTTTTTCCCCCACTAATCTGTTTCACACTCCAGTACTGTAGGTGGCAGCAATGCACCTTTAAGTTGGATGCTAGCTGCACTGGCCGTGGCCGCCAAGTAAGGAGAAGAAGAAGTGGAAGAGGAGGAAGAAACCAACAGCAAAGATGTTAGATAGAAGCATAGAAACAAACAATATGCACAACGCGGCTGCGGGTAAAAAACGGAAAGAAAAGGGGTGGGGCTGAGAAGGCGAGAGAAAAAAAATTGCGGAATTCAGATACTGAAGCCGATAAATGTCGCAAACTAACTGAAATATTTAGCAGCACAGCCAGCAGCAACACCTCACAGTTAAATATTAGCAGCAGACCCAGCAGTGAAGAAGTGAGCCAGACAGCTATGCAGCAACATGCCACAACGTTTTGTTTCCATAACATGATTGTGTTATTGTACAATTTAGCAGTAAAAGCAGTAGCCTCTGTAAGTCAATCCTACATTTTTCACAGTGGGAGCAAAATGTGCTCCTTGGGGAAAAAAGTTACCATAAAGCCCTGTTCATGCTGTGTGTTGTCGTATCCGGCCCTTGTCCCAGATTTGAAAGCCCCCTTACTGGACTACTGAATATAATAATATTCCATTATGTTTTGTATTTTGAATTGTTACCTGCCACCAGAATTTTGTGATTTCCTTGCCATAAATATAGACGTTTTTACCATAAATTGGTGCCTAAAAAATGTATCAGAATGCAGAAATTGAAGTCTTTTACCCTCAAACTTTCTTGGGGGAGGACCCCCCTGACCCCCCTTCTTTATGTGTTCCCCCAAAGGCCAATTCTGGGGCAAGGAAAAACCCTGAAGTATAATCACAGACATCCATATATATATATATATATATATATATATATATATATATATATATATATATATATATATATACATACATACATACAACCCCAAATCAGAAAAAGTTGGGACAGTATGGAAAACACAAATAAAAAAAGAAAGTAGTGATTTCTAAATGTACTTTGACTTGTATTTCATTGCAGACAATACAACAGCACATCATTTAATGTGTTCCTCGTGATTTTTTTTTTTTTTTTTTTTCCAAAAAACAAAATTCCTATTTTGGTTCTTGCAACACATTTCAAAAAAAGTTGGAACAGTAAAGCATTTACCACTTTGTAATGTTGCCATTCCTTTTCACAACACTTAAAAGACGTTTAGGGACTGAAGACACCAAGTGATAAAGTGTTTCAGGTGTATTTTGTCCCATTCTTGCTGCAAACAAGTCTTAAGGTGGGCAACAGTACGGGGGCTTCGTTGTCGCATTTTGCGCTTCAAAATGCGCCACAGATTCTCTATTGGAGACAGGTCAGGACTGCAGGCAGGCCAGTCAAGTACCCGTATCCTCTTCCTCCGCAGCCACGACTTTGTAATGTGTGCAGAATGTGGTTTTGCATTATCTTGTTGAAATATGCATGGATGTCCCTGGAAAAGATGTCTTCTTGAAGGCAGCATATTGTGCTCCAAAATCTCTATGTACTTTTCAGCATTAATAGTGCCATCACAGAAGTGCAAGTTACCTTTGCCAAGGGCACTGACACAACCCCATACCATGACAGACCCTGGCTTTTGGACTTGTTGCTGGTAACAGTCTGGATGATCCTTTTCTTCTTTGGTCCGGAGCACACGGCGTCCATTTCTCCCAAAAAATACCTGAAATACTGATTCATCTGACCACAGTACACGTTTCCACTGTGTGATGGTCCATCCCAGATGCCTCCGAGCCCAGAGAAGTCGACGACGCTTCTGGACACTGTTAACATAGGGCTTCCTTTTGGCACAGTACAGTTTTAACTGGCATTTGTGGCTGTAACTACGTATTGTGGTACTTGACAAAGGTTTGCCAAAGTAGTCCTGAGCACATGTGGTGATATCGCTTATAGATGAATGACGATTCTTGATGCAGTGCCGCCTGAGGGATCGGAGATCACGGTTGTTCAGCTTAGGCTTGCGCCCTTGTCCTTTACGCACTGAAATTCCTCCTCACTGAAATTCCTCCTTGAATCTTTTAATTATGTTATGCACTGTTGAAGGTGAAATAAGCAAATGTCTTCCTATCTTTCTTTGAGGAACATTGTTTTTAAACATTTCAATAATTTTCTCACGTATTTGTTGGCAAACTGGCGATCCTCGGCCCATCTTTGCTCCTAAAGGACTAGACCTTTCTTGGATGCTGCTTTTGTACCAAATCATAATTACAATCACCTGTTGACATCACCTGTTTGAAATCACATCATTGTTTAACCAGTTTACCTGATTACTAGCCCTTAATTGCTCCTGTCCCAACCTTTTTTGGAATGTGTTGCAGGTCTGAATGACAGGAAAGGATATATATTTACAAATGAAATTAAGTTGACCAGACAAAACATGAAATATTTTGTGTTCACATTGTCTGCAATGAAATACAAGTCAAAGTACATTTAGACATCACTACTTTGTTTTTTTACCTCCCGGTGGCGAAATTACGAATCCCACTATGGCAACGCCAAGACCCGCCCTTCAATCACTACTATTGGCCAGGCGTCCAAGGTAACGTGACCCCATTTGTTCATGTCCTATCCCCTGACCAATCCGCTATCCTAACCTTAACCACTCGAGGTGAAATGCCTAACCAATCGAGCTGCTTCGGAGGGCGGGTCTTGGCGTTGCCATAGTGGGATTCGTAATTTTGCCTCCCGGTGATCATGCTGCTCTGGGGGACCGGATGCGCAGCAACAAGCCGCTGCCGACGGGCGCAGCTTTGCCAGAGCTCCGACTGCTGTCTGTCCGCGCGGCCGTCTGACGGCATCAGTATTAAATTGACACAGTTCATTACCGGTTAAAAACGTCTCGTTGTCAAGTTAAATAGTAGTCTAATTCGGTGTTTTGGTACAGTTGGTTTTAACGCCTGATGGGAAGTGTAGGCCTACAGGAGAACACATGACAACCTGAACAAGCAGCGTCACTCTGCTCCGTCTTTCTGCTGCGCCCCATTCACGTGTTTAGTTTTACACTATGAAGGTTAAACTCTGCAATTAATCCGCGGTTCACATGTATGCATGAACTGTGGTGGTCCATTAGGCTATATTCAATATCACTGATCATTTCTGATCAATGGAATTTAGAAAACATTACACTTCATAACGTTTTGTATCCATAATATGATTGTATTATTGTTGAATTTAGCAGTAAAAGCAGTAGCCACTGTAAGTCAATCCTACATTTTTCACAGTGGGAGCAAAACGTGCTCCTTGGGAAAAAAGTTATCATAAAGCCCTGTTCATGCTGTGTGTTGTCGTATCCGGATCCGGCCCATGTCCCAGATGTGAAAGCCCCCTTACTGGACTACTGAATATAATAATATTCCATTATGTTTTGTATTTTGAACTGTTACCTGCCACCAGAATTGTGTGATTTCCTTGCCATAAATATAGACGTTTTACCATAAATTGGTGCCTAAAAAATGTATCAGAATGCAGGAATTGAAGTCTTTTACCCTCAAAATTTCCTGGGGGACGAACCCCAGACCCCCCCCCCCCCCCTTCTTTATGTGTTCCCCCAAAGGCCAATTCTGGGGCAAGGAAAAACCCTGAAGTATAATCACAGACAGCCATAAATAAATATATTTAAAGAGTTAAAACTGTATGTGTAAATTTGTTATAAACGTGTGGTCTTTAAAAAGTAGTAAGCATTGTTTGCAAGTTACTTACATTAAATATTTATAAATATGTTACATAAGGTACTGCTTATATTATTTCACCATCTGTACACAAATTAGTGAATGCACGGTGGGGCTGCACAGGCGTGGTAATGTGGGCTGGTGTGGCTACAGTTCCAGGCAGGGCTGGACTGGCCATCGGGCATACCGGGCATTTTCCCGGTGGGCCGACGCACTTTTGGGCCGAATCGCCGATATAATTTATAGGCCTTTGTTTTAATTTTTTTATTTTTTTGGGCCGCGCCGGCCCATAGATAACTGACAGCGGCTCATTCGGTAATTGTACAAAAGTCCGTCTGTTAGGACTGATTGTGGCTGCATGCCGGGGGGTACTGCGAGCGCGCGCAGTTTAAGGGTTGGCCTGTTGGGTAGCTGAAGTCTGTGATCTATACAGCCTGTTCTACTAGGCTCATGTATACTATGTACAGCCTGTTCTACTAGGCTCATGTATACTATGTACAGCCTGTTCTACTAGGCTCATGTATACTATGTACAGCCTGTTCTACTAGGCTCATGTATACTATGTGTACAGCCTGTTCTACTAGGCTCATGTATACTATGTACAGCCTGTTCTATTAGGCTCATGTATGCTATATATACAGTCTGTTCTACTAGGCTCATGTATACTATATATAATAGCCTGTTCTACTAAGCTCATGTATACTATGTACAGCCTGTTCTACTAGGCTCATGTATACTATGTGTACAACCTGTTCTACTAGGCTCATGTATGCTATGTACAGCCTGTTCTACTAGGCTCATGTATACTATGTGTACAGCCTGTTCTACTAGGCTCATGTATGCTATGTACAGCCTGTTCTACTAGGCTCATGTATACTATGTGTACAGCTGTCTCTCTACATTGCCCAGAGATTTAAGCTAAATGAATTAGCCTATACCTTATGGTTATTGTAGTTAGCAGACACTTTTGTCCAAAGCGACAAAATATGAATCTTACAATGGTTAAAATTAACAGTAAACAGTTTTTAAAAGTTGCTAAGCCAATATTAAGCAAAATAGTAATAATAACAATAATGGCAATACAATATCAAATATCAATAATAATAATAAAAAATACCATAAATATACAAATCATAACTCTAAGAATGAATTAATTATTTAAGTGTAAGATCAACAGATAAGTCTTGAGACCTCTTAAAGGATCCAAAACATCACATGAACGCAGAACACTAGGCAACTCATATCATAGAATGGACGCATATTTTAAGAGGACTGTCTGCAGGGAATGTGGGTGTGGGCCGCCTGGGCCAAAAATTCCCGGGCCGATTTTTTGTCCCAGTCCAGCCCTGTTTCCAGGGCTGAATTTTTGGCCCACATATTGTGGTTAAAACTAAAATGTGATGTGGATTTCTTTTACAGACGTTTCTCTCTGAATTCATCAAAAAAGATACTTGGTATTGGATTGGTTTGACTGACAGAGATGAGGAGGGGACCTGGAAATGGGTAGATGGAACTCCACTGACTCTGAAGTAAGGCTTCACTTTGATTTAGTATAGACATTAACTTATATAATTCCCTCGAAGCTGAATTTTTACTGCTGACACTCAATGCCCCAGTCATCAACCTGGAGAGCATTATGTGACACAGAGGAACTGTGTTCATGTCAGAGATTAGCAGTATCATGATTCTCTTTAATTAATTGAAGAGGACTGTGCACATATTGAACCTACCACCACTGAGTGGTGGCAAACAAGCGACCATAGCACAACACAGAAACACCGGAAATGAGGCAATACGCTTACCGTCAACATCAGCACGTCCCTCCTTGACTATTTCACTTGATTGTGAAACAGGTCTACAAGTGTCTGTCCCCCGACTTAGATCGGTTAAAGCAAAGGTTAACAAAAGAGGAGCTATACTTAACAACCTAATTGGAATTAAAACAACATCTGCAATGATGGAACAGAATAGGAAAATCAGATGTGGACTATTAAATATTAGATCTTTGTCTTCTAAAGCAGTATTAATAAATGAATTGATATCAGATAATCAAATTGATCTATTCTGTCTTACCGAAACCTGGCTGTGCAATGAAGAATATGTTAGTTTAAATGAAGCCACCCCTCCCAGTCATAATAATACTCAAATTCCTAGAGGCTCAGGCCGAGGAGGGGGAGTTGGAAAACTGTACAGCCAATTATATTTGTTGTTGTTTACCGAGTGTTATGGAAGTTATCTCGGTTCAACACGGTGTAAGTAAATAAAAGGTTTAAAGCTTGTAGTGAAACAAATGAAGACCATTGAGCAGAAATCAAAGTCTGGTTATTGAGTGTTTATTCTCATTGATCAATGGAGAAACGCTGTAACACATGTACTCTCATACGCATGCAAGAGCGTTCTAATTCACCTTTCAGCAGACAGTCACAATACAGATTAAAACACATGGTCATTCTCAAACCCCCCTCCCTGGTTTCCTTCAGAAACCCATCTTACACAAAACAAAAAGCAAAGAGTCATGTCAAGCCCTTTGGCCTAGTTGACAGGGGAAGACATAACATCTTCGAAGTCTCATCTGTTGAAGAAAATAAACTGTGTCTATGCGAAAGTTTATGGCGCCTCCGTCCCCTTATCAAGGGTTGTTTGGATAAACAGATGACCGGAGACCTTCGAGAAAGGCCTCAGAGTTTTCTCTCTCAGCCAGTGCTTTATACATTCAGAAACCATAAAGTTTAAACCATAATCTAAACACACTAACCTAACAGTGTTAAATGTAATTTGCCATCACACGAGCTCCAGGTCCGTATTCAGAATTTTATCTGAAGAAGGAACTGCTAGAAGGAACAACAAGACCTGACATATACTTAGACTGCTTTTACCCTATAAACCTTCAACAATTAATGTTAAAGGTCTCTTCAGCTAAGCCATCTACCTGTCTCTTAGACCCCATCCCAACGAGGTTACTTAAAGAAGCGCTACCACTGGTTAACATTTCATTATTAGATATGATTAATATGTCCTTATTAACAGGTTATGTACCACAGTCATTTAAAGTAGCTGTGATTAAACCTATTCTGAAAAAACCTCGATCCTGAGGTCTTAGCCAAATATAGACCTATATCTAATCTTCCCTTCCTCTCCAAAATCCTTGAGAAGGTAGTTGCTAATCAGTTATGTGATTTCCTACATAGCAATAGTTTATTTGAGGACTTTCAGTCAGGATTTATAAAGCATCATAGCACAGAGACGGCACTGGTGAAAATTACTAACGACCTTCTAACTGCTTCAGACAAAGGACTTGTCTCCATACTTGTCTTACTAGATCTTAGTGCTGCCTTTGACACTATTGACCATACCATCCTGTTACAGAGACTGGAACACTTAGTTGGTATTAAAGGAATCGCACTGAGCTGGTTTAAGTCCTATTTCTCTGATCGATCTCAATTTGTTAATGTTAATGACAAATCCTCCAAGTACGCTAAAGTTAACCATGGCGTTCCACAAGGCTCAGTGCTTGGACCAATTCTATTCTCCTTATATATGCTTCCTCTAGGTAATATTATTAGGAAACACTCAATTAACTTTCACTGTTATGCAGATGACACCCAATTATACTTATCAATCAAACCAGATGAAATCAGTCAATTAGCTAAACTTCAAGCATGTATCAAAGATATAAAAGCATGGATGACCTACAACTTTCTGATGCTAAACTCAAGCAAAACTGAGGTGATTGTGCTGGGTCCTAAACACCTCCGATCCTCAATATGTCAGAATGGGAGCCAGAGCCTTTAGCTATCAGGCTCCACTCCTGTGGAACCAGCTCCCAGTCTGGGTCCGGGAGGCAGATACTGTCACCACATTTAAGAGTAAACTTAAGACTCTCCTCTTTGATAAAGCTTATAGTTAGGGAGTGAGGAGTTGCAGCATCTGCCTAGCCCGGCCCACCTGCTTCTCTGTCCTAGAAATGCTTGTTACTAACCTAGCTCTGGGGAGCTTGCTCCCCGGAGTCTTTCTGTTTCTTTTTCACCCAGGATGAAATCCTGGGATTAGGATGGCACCAAAATCATGGTTCCAGCTGTTGCCGTGGTTCTGCTGAGAAATACCCTGCTATGCCGTGCTGCTCCCTGCACTACTACACCCACTTTTTCTAGCCACTGTTTATTTACTATACTGCGATGCACCCCAACGGCACGTCAGACACCTCCTACCAAGAGCCTGGGTCTGTCCGAGGTTTCTCCTTAAAAGGGAGTTTTTCCTTGCCACTGTTGCACTATTGCTTGCTCTTGGGGGGATTTGTTGGGTTTTTTGTAAATTATAGAGTGTGGTCTGGACCTACTCTATCTGTAAAGTGTCTTGAGATAACTCCTGTTATGATTTGATACTATAAATAAAATTGAATTGAATTGAATTGAATTGAATTGAGTGGAATGACATGTCATGTAAATCTGTTATGTACTGGATCTGTGAGAAAACAGCTTAACATAGGTGTATGTTTTGAGATCATACATTTGATAATGCCTGGGACTAATATGTATGTATAAAATGCTTGATTAATCTATATATAATATAAGATGCAATGTAACCAATTCCTCTTCAGTCTAATGTGTCTCACCCATGCGTACATGGGGACTGTTGTTTGCAATCCATAAATACTCCTTTAAAATCAGAGACAAAGACTGGTGTGCATGAGGCTTTATAGTAAGAGTGATAATCATCATACAAAGAGTTTGCATGTTTGTTTTACTTCCTTTAAAACAATTTAAAGCAGTAACATTTACTCAGAGTGCGTTTTAACTGACCTGATTACTTTTACTTGAAAATAATATTCTGGTAATGTTTCCATCTGTAAAAGTACAAATCTCATGTCTTCATCACAGACCACAGCAACCCTAGTCTCACATTGCCAGACCTATGTCCACAGGTATGGCCCCTCCACACATATACACTGTTAACACAATACAGCATACGTACATGCTTCAAGATAATTTGCTCTTACTAGTGTATCGCTGTGTGTATTTTAACCATAGTGAATCCCCACCAATACGTCCGTCCCAAAACATCCCAGTTTGAGAGTAAATGCCATGAACCTATTCTTTGTGAATCTTTACAATCATTTCCACAAATAACCAAGCAGGCCTGTCATGTTGCATGATCCAAATTTTCTTCAAAACCATTTTCAGCATGTAACGTTAGCTTGGTAGCTCGGAGAATCTGGTTGCTGTTCCTCGAAGTGATCAGAGTTCAGAGTGTAAACTCAAAGAAAGTAGAAGGTGAGGGACATCCGGCAGAACTTCTGGCCGCTCGTAACTATCTGGTAAATGAACCGTCATCAATCCAGACTACAGCAACCCTAACCCTAACCATTTACAATGAAACAAACCTGCACATTATACTGAATATATACTATGATGAAGTTTCACCCTGAAATAAAGTTGACTTGAGCTATTTCCTCCAACTATTTCTCCCACATTTGGCCTTTTAAATAAAGACATTTACTTTTACATTCACTAATTTGGTTTTATTAGTCACCAATGCACTTGACTATAACGAGTCCTTTCTCACATTTCCCTTTAATGGCATTACAGTCCATTTAAAAGAACTAGAACAAACTAGAACAAATACCATTTATACAGTATAATGTATTTTATGTAGTTTCTTTAAAAACAAGCTTCAATTTCAAGACAAGCAGCGGTCATAGGTTGGTTATGATTATCTTTCACAATCATGGGGCAAAATAAGGAATATATAGAAATATACATTAAACATGACATGAATGCAGAAGGTGTTTTGTGTTTCTGAGAAATGTCTCTTGATTATTTTAGACCATGTGTCATTTTGTGGATCAGAGTGAGTGCTTGTGTCTGGTATTTAGATGTACTTGCTGTAAAAATTGAACTTATTCACCCTACATTGTGATGCTATTTATTTAGTATCTTTTTTTCTGATTTACCGTAGGAACCAATTCCTGTCCAAAATTAGAAATTTCATGAATCAAACCTATAACCTATAATCATTCTATAAATTGCAGGAACGTCTGTCTGTGTGTCTGTCTGTCTGTCTGTCTGTCTGTCTGTCTGTCTGTCTGTCTGTCTGTCTGTCTGTCTGTCTGTGTTATGCGCATATCTCTCTTAGTCCGATGGCTTTCAAACTTGACAGATATCTTGCTACGGGCACGAGTAAGTGCAGTGCTAAGTTTGACATTGTTTGGATTAGAAATGCAAAATATATCGTTAAATATAAAGGTAAAAGAAGCACACATTGGCTTTTGCCGCTCTAGCCGCTGGCCACTCCCCCTCTCACACTGAGGACCAGAGAGCAGCGGAGCTTTGGCAGCTAAAATGTGACATACACCTCAGACCCACAAACGTGCAAAGTTGCACTACTTTGGACTGTCTTTGACTTAATAAACAAACGACAATTCCCGAATTTAAGGACGTTTCAGAATCCCACACATGCAAAGCAAACAAGTGCAGACAGAGCGTGATGCCACTTATAAGCAAGCTATCTATCTTATAAAGGGAGACGTATCTGTATATATGTGTGTCTGTGTTTGAGGCCGTTAGTGATGGGCATTCCGGCTCTTTTTCGTGAGCCGGCTCTTTTGGCTCACAGACGGCTCTTTAAAAAAATTTATGTTTTGACTATGATAGGTGTGAAAAACAATTCTAATTAAATTATTAAATGAAATCATACTCACAATGTCTCACAATTTCTTTAAAAATGCATTGATTTGTTATGAAAAAAGAATACTTTTAAACATTTGCATTTAAATTACAACTTTTGAAAGTATAGAAACAACATTTACAACAAATACAATCTGAATCTGAACAACATAATAGAACCCATATTAAAGAAAAATAAATAACTGAAAGGATTAAACCGGTCCCTCTTTTTCTCTCTTCTTTATTGGGATGTTATAACCAGCATGAACTATCTCACTAGTTATGTTTTGTATAACTAGCATGAACACACACACAATGCTGATCATATTTTTATTTTATGAGAGATTTGCATTCAAAGAAGACCTTCTCAGAGTCTCTCTGTCATGACTTTAGTAAAAAAAATGGAGGTGTGTGTGTGTGTGTGTGTGTCGGCTCGGCCCCTCCCTCATGCCGTATAATTGGTTGACACCTTGTGTATGATTGACAGGAACAGAATGTGAAGCTGATCAGACAGTCAAAACTAATGTGTGCCTATATAATTATTTTTTTGTTCTTTGAATTAGTCAATTATTTTAAATAAAATAAAATTCACTCATTATTTCATTATTACATAATGATTTAATTTCTATAGGCTATAGTTTTAAAAATAGAGTCGGCTCTTCGGATATGCGAGCCAGCTCCCGTCGTTCACCTACAAGAGCCGGCTCTTAGAGCCGACTCATTCGCTAACGACCCATCACTAGAGGCCGTGTTTGGGGGGAAGGTAACCTGCACATCAGCAGACGCAACGTAATCTCGGAGATTATTCCTTCAGAGCCTGTGCAATGCGACAAAAATCTCAGAGTTGAACCGGGCAGATTACATCAGTTTTCATCAGACTCACCCTGGGTCGGGTTAATTAAGTCGCCAAAATGCCCCCGCGAATAAAATCCCCTACTTCACCGTTAACGGTCAAGCCACTTAAACTGTTGAAATGAACATCTCTGATGAAATGTCAAATTCCTTAAAGATCATACGACATGAGACAACACCGTCTCTCTCTCTCTCTGCGTGCGCGCAGGGGGGCATTTTGGCGACTTAATTAACCCGACCCAGGGTGAGTCTGATGAAAACTGATGTAATCTGCCCGGTTCAACTCTGATATTTTTGTCGCATTGCACATCCCGGGTCGTTCGGGATGAGATTATCTTTGCGATTTATTTCTTACATATGCATGATTTACTGTATATACACTTTATACACTTAAATAACCAGATACAGTTGATTTATGCAGTAACCGGATTTCTTTAAACTTCACAAATACAAGAAATGCAGTTTCTTTAATCGGTGTAGGGGTTTGAAGATTAAAAATTTCTCCTGGTTAATTTTTTGGACACACCCGCGGCGCGTTCTCTTAATACATCCATGGGCGCTACCAATGGGCCCACCCATTTTAGGTCCAGGCCCGCCCATTTTGACCCAGGCCTATAGTGAGTGATTTTCATTCTAGCAGTTCGAGGAAAGCTTTGAGTGAAAGCTTCTCAGCCAATCGGAGGCTTCTACAACACATGTGGACTCTTAAGCCCGCCCACAGGCTGCATCGTCACCAGCAAGTGATCCAATGAAATGAATGACGTTGGCGCGCAAACTTTTCTCTTTTGCTTCAGCAAGAAGCGCTCCGAGGAGCAGGAGGAGGAAACTCTGCCATTTTATGTAACGCGGTTACAAGTGACCAGTTACCATCCTGCTCGGCCAGCGGCCGCCCTCTCCCCATCAAGTCCTCCCGTAGCCCCCCCTCACACCAGCAAGGCAAGTAGGCTAACGTTACCGTTGGTGTCTGGCTGCATAGGCGCCGATTTATGTTTTCCTCTGTGGGTGCTCACGGGCGCATGCCCTTTTTAAAAAAAAAAAAAAAAAAGTAGTCAACAAATGTTTGCATTTCAGAATCTTATGAAATGGACAGCGGGCGACACAAACACACACGCCTATTAACTCGATAATAAAGCCGTAAAGTAGGTATCTTTCAACTCAGGACAGCGCCACTCACAGATACAGATAGGATTGGAGATGAAAAGTTTAACTGACACGTAACCACGATCAGCAGGGGACTGACAGCGACATAACCGATCACACTGACTTGGCACCAACTGTAATGTTTAATTTTAAATCAATGTGGCCTGCTGGCAGTCTGGCACACGTGGATGCTCAGTATTTTCCGTAGGTGCTCGAGCTCCGGAGCGCCCACGGTATCGGTGCCTATGTCTGGCTGTCTGTATGCACATTTTCTGGAGGGAAAAATAACATTGGCAGCTGTAGGCAGAGGTAACTTGTGATAGCGCATGTGTTATAGGCAGTGCCGATCTTGACCTCCCTGGGGCCCTAAGCAAAATTCTGCTAAGGGGCCCTCTACCTGACCCGTGATGCCACACAGTCACACCTGACACTTCAGTGCTCCCAATACAATCCTCCCTCCTTTAAACAAAACAGTCAAAGAATAAGTACAACAATATAGAACAGAATGAGGTTTAAACCAACAATATTTATTGAATAGAGTATGTTCTATAATATTAAGATAACAAGTGAATATTATTAAATAAGTGAATATTAACGTAAACATAAATAAGAAGAAAATAATAAATTATAACCCTGAACTTTGGCTTTTGGGATTAACTTTGGTTCTCTCTACAGCCTGGGCATTTTCGTCATCAGTATGGGCACCACCAGATTATTTGGACTGTCTAGAATAAACTGAGAAGAATATCACATAGTTAGTTAAGCAGTCATTTACACTACTCGTTACATGTTACAAATGTGTAAACATTTGAATGTTTGAATTAAAATCTTACCATCAAAATATTCCTTTTCTGCAAGTGAACATGTAATTCCTGATATCAAAAATAGACATTGATAGGTAAAAATTAACTAAGAGGCCCTACTAGTAAAAATAATCAAGAATTCACTTTGCAAATAGTAAAAAAATCGAATTCTTGATATCAAAAATGCATAAACTGTGAATGAATAAAAGCTAAAATGGCTTGCCATAGCATGTTAAAGTTTGCATTTATTTATTATTATGCATGTTGAAGCAATTCTTGATTTATGGTTATTATTTACTGAGGGATGTGCATCCATATTGACCAGTATGTCCAGCTAATCAACATTTTAAATTCAATATAGCTTATAAATCAATGTCAAATTGTCAATACATTGCTTTCCATCTTGCATAATTAGTGCAGTTGTTTTAGAGTTTTTAACTACAGATTGTCTGAGAGTAGATAATCAGTGTCTTAAAAGTATGTATAATGTGTACTTTGATGAGGCGTGCCATCATTCACGCCCATATATTGTAGCCTACAGTCTGTCTGGTCTTCACATATATTTCTGCTTGAAAAATGCGCGTTTCATTTCATGCACGCGCCTAACGCATAATAACACACCTGACGCGGTTATCTTTTCCGAGCTGCAGTAAACAAACACCGTTACACTTTGTCGTTTATCAAACGTAATAAATAATTGTATTTTACTCTCACTTTTGTCAGGCACAAAGTCCCAAAACACAGCCCTGGAAGTGACTGGCATTAGCAGCTAGACCAGAGATGCACTGCCTGCCTGCCCAGCTAGGTTAGCAAGACCAAAAAAAACACAATAGAAATGCACATAAACATAACTTTACTTTACTTTGCTGACATCAAACTTGGAGAGGAGAGAACACAAGTTTACCTGATTGTTGCTCCCGCAATTCACTCTCATGGTGTTTTTTTCCTCTTTTCGTGACCAGAAGGATAGTGTCGCTTCATTTTGTCATGGATGTTGTAAACATTAATTGACGCGATATGACACAAGGGGGAGGCGGGGCCTCGAGGAATTTGCGGGGCCCTACGCAGCTTGCGTAGTGAGCGTATAGGGCGGATCGGCTCTGGTTATAGGAGGAGGAAGTGTTCAGCAGCCTATAGCACAAAAGTTTTGGCTTATTTTAACTGGCCCATCCAGTTTTCTGGAGGCCCACCTACAATCAAAATCCTGGCGCTGCTAGTGCTTGGACATATACTGACATACTAATGGTGCGTTCTTTTTGTCCACCGAAGTCGATTTTACGAGTCGTTTTCCGGAGTTACGAACCGGAAGTTGCAAAAAGAACGCCCCCGAGGCCGTAAATACGACTCGTCAAGTCGTCTGAACTCAGAGGACTCCGAGTTCACTTTCAAAGATGGCTACCTCATGCATCACACGTAAGTAAACATTGTGGTTTTCTACAATTGTAAGCACTTTTGTCTTTGTTGTAACCAAGTGAAGAAGTCGTACACATAGCACTGTATACTGTTACCTATAGGCATGTCGCTACAGTCTTATTATGAGTTAAATACCGTTATTTTGTAGCTTGTGCAGCTGAAATTGGCTAGAGACGCTCGGTTGCTATACGACAACAATGGCTAGCCATTCTTGAGCAAAAAGCAGAGCAGTAGCCTAACGTTAACGTTAATCAAAACAGAATCTTCATGTAGCAAACTGTGAAATGTATATAGTTGTGTAATACGTCAATGACTGGGTGAATAGAATCCTAAATGTTACTAAAAATGTTACAAAAATGTGTTGACCTGGCTACCTGGTTAGACACTTCCCCCACCCTGAACACAAAGGAAACCTCAACACATTCCAAAGGCAATCTTTTTTGTCAGGGTTGTTATGTGGGTGATTCTCCAACTATAGGAGCTCTTTTGGCACTGTGGAAAATAAAATAAAAAATCTTAAAACACACTTCAGAGCTGAAACTGTGTAGTGGTGGAAAAAGGCCAAGGACACAAAAGTGCCTGTAGTTGGAGAATCACACGTGTGATAATTTGTTGAGACCTGAAAACATAGGTCATGGAACTCAAGCTAAATCATGGCTACAATGTAAGTAATGTGTGTTTGTGTGTGTGTGTGTGTGTTTTAGTGTATTTAGATAACAACACTGGCCTGTTCCTGAACCCAGAGAGGACCCTGCCTTACCCTAGTCCTCTCTACCAGAACGCGGCTGACCCCAAAACGTACTACGCAGATGATCGTGGTCAACCTTGTTGATGCTGGTTAGGGCTGGGCGATATATCGATATAAAAAATATATCGATATATTTTTAATTGTGATATAGAATTAGACCATATCGCATATATCGATATAGTTCAAATTTGCGCTGTGATCGTTGCTCCAAGCCGCTGCTGACCCGGAGCTCTCTGCACTGCTCCCCGCGCCCCGCCCCTCCCCTTTCATGCACAGCGGGGGAGGGGCAGGAACAGACACTCATCAACAAACATGGAGGAAGCAACAACGTCTGTGGAGCGTGGGGAGGAGGAATTGGTTAGTAAAAGAAAAAGCAGTGGCTCAGTAATTTGGAGATGGTTCGGATTCAAAGTATCAGATGAGCAACAAAATCACGTTATATGTAGGGAGTGCCATAAACAAGTTACAGCCAGGGGTGGAAGCACTACAAATCTTTTTCACCACCTCAAACAGTGGCACAAGCTGCAATACGAAGAGTGTGTGAAACTACGCGCTGCAGAAGCCCCAGCCGCAAGCCATCGACAACCCGAAAAAGCTCCAGCCCCGAAACAAAGCTCACTGCAAACTTCATTTTCCCGCAGTGTGCCTTACGAAAAGAAAAGTGACAAGTGGTGTTCTATAACTAAAGCGGTGACCTATCACATTGCTAAAGATATGGTCCCTGTTGCAACTGTGGAACAAGTCGGATTCAAAAAGCTACTGAAAACGATGGACCCGAGATATGAGCTTCCCAGTCGCAACTACTTTGCACGAGAAGCACTGCCACAAATGTACACTGAAGTCAGGCAGAGCCTTGCTGACCGGCTAGCTAACGTGACCCATTTTGCGCTGACCAGCGATATGTGGTCGAGCAGGACGTGTGAGCCTTACATGAGCGTGACAGTTCACTTCATTCAAGAATGGGAGATGAAAACAGCGTGTCTCCAAACAAGTTATTTCCCCCAGGATCACACCGGTGAGCATATAGCTGAGGCCCTGCAGGACGCAATTGCAAGCTGGAAACTCCAAGAAAAGCATCTGGTTGCTATAACAACCGACAACGGGAGCAACATCGTCAAAGCGGTTGAGCTGAATGAGTGGCTGAGGATGCAGTGCTTCGGTCACAGACTACACTTGGCTATTGGTGAGTGCAGTAGCATTAAAAAGTAGCATAAATACTAAGAACAAGAACGAAACATGAGTAAAATGTACATACAGTATAGTCATTTATAAATTATACAAAAATAATAATACATACAAATCACAGGATTAAAATTCAGAAAATAAATGAATAGGCCTATAATGTTTGATATTTACGATTAGGACTGGTGTTGATTAATTAACTATGACATGAGAAAATAATATTATGTATTATGTAGAATATTTCTAAAGCTTGATTTTGGAAAGCACTTGGTTGTATGAGTGTGTTAAAGTGAAACCAGAGTCAAATTTCTTGCACATTTGTTTAATAGTTTTTTTATGATTTTGACAGGACATGGCATGAATGACAAGCGCGTCACCCGGGCCATTTCTCTGTGCAAGAGAATTGTAAGCTGTTTTTCGTACAGCTGGAAGAAAAGGAGACATCTTGCTGAAGTCCAGATTCAGCTGGGTCTGCCAAGTCACCAACTCATAACCGAGTCTGCCACACGCTGGGGATCAAGGCAGCAGATGATAGAGAGAGTCCTGGAACAGGAAGGAGCGCTGGCTAAAGTCCTGTCTAATGACAAAAAGACCAGGCACCTTGTCCCTACCTGGCAGGACTTAGAGGTCCTAGAAGCAGTCCAAAAGGTCCTCAAACCTCTACAGGACTTTACTGATGCTTTGTCAGGTGAGGAGTACGTCACTCTATCATATGTGAAACCTGTGCTGCACCTTTTTAACGACAGTCTCCTGGCATGTGAAGAGGGTGATAGCGAACTTTGCAAATCGATCAAGACCAGCATTGTTGAGTACCTCAACAGCAAGTATTCTGACCCAGCCACTACTGACCTATTGGAGATGGCTTCATTTGTGGATCCACGGTTCAGGGCCACCTACACCCCAAGTGAAAAAGTTGATGCATTGAAGCATAGAGCTGTCTTGGAGGTGGAGATGCTACTGGCTGATCATAGCGGCTGTCAACCGCCTTACCTGCGTGTACCCACTGTTCCTGAGCCTGCAGATGGAGAAGCAGCAGTAGCACCAAAAGCTAAGACACTGGCAAGTTTCTTCAAGCAGCGCACAGCCACCACCACTGCACCAACCAAGAGGGAGGCTATTGGAAATGAACTGTCAAGTTACTTGCGGTCAGCAAGTGTGGAGAGTGACACTGATCCCCTCAAGTGGTGGAAGGATCATGAAGTTGTCTTTCCAGCTCTGAGCCACCTGGCAAAAAAGTATCTCTTGGTACCAGCTACCAGTTCACCCTCCGAAAGGGTTTTCAGCTGCAGTGGCATTATTGTGACCTGCCACAGAGCATCTCTGAAGCCGGATGCCGTTGACAGGCTGGTGTTTCTCGCACAAAATCTTTAAACGGAGGACACGCTTGTCTGTCTTCTAATGTCTACCTCAAGACGGCATTACCGTTTATCAAAGTAAAAAAAGAGGGGCAAAATGTTTATTGAGTTGATAGTGTGTTTATTGTGTAATTGGTTGAGACTGTTCAAATAAGAAATTGAGTTAACAAAAAGGAAAAAGTAATCTCAAGCTGATGTTTTAAAAAAAAAAGTCTTAAACTGAGCACTTTATTTTGTTCTTTCTTTATATATAAACGCTGCCCTTACTAGGGTTTGTAATACTTTATTTATTTTGTAATGTTCGTTATTTGCATCTGTGGATTTGTTAGAAAGGAGAAGAAAATCTGTAATTTGATTTTAATAAGCCATTTAGAGTTGTCAAAATAAAATAAAAATGTTGATATAGTACTTTTCTCATATACATATATTTATTTCAGAAAAAGTTTGGCCTATTTTATTTTATAGGCTATTTTTATTTAAGATATGTTTTTATTTAAATGTGCACTTTATGGAGATTTGATTTCAAAAAAGGTACTCCTGTTGTTATACAGTATTTATGTTTACATTTTATTGCTGAGCATTTAGTCATGAACCAGGTGAAGAAACCCGTGTTTATTATTTATTCATTTGATTTTGCAACTGTTCACTGAAATAGCCGGTTTCAATAAAACTACTTGTGACGTCATATTTGGCTTTGACTTTGACTGAACATTTGCTCTCACTTTGCAGAAAAAAATATCGGGATATATATCGTATATCGATATTCAGCCTAAATATATCGGGATATGACTTTTGGTCCATATCGCCCAGCCCTAATGCTGGTAAGATAATGGAAATAATCAGCATAGTATAATCATAAGAATAACATTAGTAAGGATGTTAATAATCTTATGCTTACTGACATATTGCTTTTTATGTGTTCTAGGCAGCTGCCTTGAGGCACCACCCACACCTCTGCCCATGCGGAAGCATGATGTCTTCACAAAGGAGCACACGCTTTTCATATTGGATTTAATGAGGCTACACTTGGAGAGGGAGGAAGAGGGTCTCCCAAAGTCACTGTCGGACCTCAACAGTAGACTAAAGCTTGGCCGGAGGAACAAGAAGGACCTGTGGGCAGAGATGGCACTCCAATTAACAGAACATTTCAGGGAGAAATTCTGCCCTGAGAAGGTGTCCAGGAAGTGGGCCACCTTAGTGCAGGGCTACAAGAAAGTAAAGGACAATAACACCAGCACAGGGAAGGGCCTCATGCGCTTCCAGTTCTTTCCTGAAATGGATGGTCTGCTTGGGGCCCAACATGATGTGGTGTTCCCTGTTGTGGGAACAGCAGAGGGGCTGGATGTCCGCAGACATGAAGCAGTGGTTGGCAGTGACACTGCCACTGCGTCCACATCCACTGCCACCTCCTCCCACACATCACCACCCAGCAGCCCAACAACCGGTGCATCACCGAACTCCACACCACCACAGACCACCCCAAGGATGCGGCGCAAGAGGCATAGGGATGCTGATCTATTGACTTTCTTCCGGGAAGCAGAGATGGCCAGCGAGCGGCGCCACCAGCGCATGGAGAGCCTGCTGACACGCATGCTGGAGAAGTTTTGAGATTTCCATCCTTCCTCTGTCTTTATAGTTTAAGTTGTGTGTGTGTATAGATAGATAGATATAGATAGATAGATGGAGATCTCTATCTTTATAGTTTAAGTTTTATATATACACATTTTATTTTTTATTCATATATTTTTTTTATAGTTTAAGTTAAGTTGTATATATTTTGTATTCCATGTTTCTCTAATATTCTATACTGCTAATAAATATTTACTTGCATGTTACCCAAGTTTCATTCACTCACTCATTCTATGACAAACAAGCACCCTGACTGTTAGGTGTATGTACCTTACAGAACAGAAATAATATATATATATATATATATATATATATATATATATATATATATAGATATAGATATATATAGATATAGATAGATAGATATAGATATAGATATAGATATCTATATATAGATATATATTTATATATAATATCTATATATCTATAAAGATATATATCTATCTTTATAGTTTGTTATATATACACATTTTTTTATTCATATATTTTTTATAGTTTAAGTTAAGTTGTATATATTTTGTATTCCATGTTTCTCTAATATTCTATATTGCTAATAAATATTTACTTGCATGTTACCCAAGCCTTCGCTTCATTTATTCAAAACAAATACTCAAAACTATACTTAAAAGATAAACTGTGGGCTACAAAAAGGGGAAGCATTCAATTTAGGGAAACCATGTTTATTAGAACACAAATAAAAATGATACATCATCATCAATTGCAATAGAGTAAAGGCGAATAGTAACAGTAAATGTATTTAGAACCTTTCAACCCTGAACATGAGTCTACTCATTGTCATCTTCCTGTCTTGGGCAGCCATTTGGGTGTTCTGCACAGACGTCTGAAGCAGCAATACACATGTTGTGTAAGAAGCAAGCAGCCATAATGATCATGACCACAGAGTCAATGCGGCTGTTCTGTATGTCACGCAGACGCCTCCATTTGCACTTCATTCTTCCAAAGGCCTGCTCTACAATGACCCTCCCCCGGCTGATCTTTGTATTCTGCTGATTGTCTGCCTCCGTGAGAGCCCCATTGTCACGTTTTGGAGTTCTGATGAATGGGAAGGCCTGGCCAATGTAGGCACTATCTCCAAGCAGACAGTGCTCCCCCATCTTCTCCTGCCATTGTGTGAAGAAGGTGGAGCTCCTCAGCATTCTGGCGTCATGCACCCTGCCTGGTGGTCCAGCAAAGATGTCGATGAAGCGGGCCTTCTCATCCACAATTCCCTGAAGGAGTACAGAGTAGTATGCCTTGCGGTTCATGTAATCCCCTCCTCTTATGGGTGGCCTCTGGACCCTGATGTGGCAGCCATCACTTGCCCCAATAATCCCATCAAGACCACAGGAGCGGTGAAAGGCAGCAGCAGAGGTAGCTTTCTCACATGCATTTGGCGAGGAGATGAAGGTGTTCCCAATGCCTGACATGACGGTCAGCACTTGTCGGATGATTGTGTGCGCTGCTGACTGTGACACATCAAACTTGTCAGATATCTCCCTGAAGCTGTTTTGATTGGCCATATACCACAGGAACATTAGCAACTTCTTGTCATCTGGCACCGGAGTCCTTCCTTGTGTGTGCTCACTGTGTAGGCCGTTCTCCTGCAATGTTGTCAAGAGATATTCAAACTGGTGTTTTGAGATCCTCAAATGACGAGCAAAAGTGTCTTCATTCCAGTTGAGCATGATTTCCCACTCTGTTCCTGTCTTGAGGATGATTTGTCACTTTGAGCGCAACATAATTGAGATCAGTGTCCTGATGAAAGAGAAAACATATATGTTATAGCTAGAATGTAATTATGTGCCTGCAAGTAAAACCAAACTGTATAAATGTTTAGCATAGCGTAGCCAAGGTCCTGCAAGACACAAAGCTTTTTAACAATGGCATCTAGAAAAATGTATCTCCCAACACTGACAAAAGGTGGTGCTCCTAAAATGTATTCCCTACAAGTCCAGTACAAGTACAGGTCCCTACAAAATTTAAGTGAAAGAGATTGACCCCCCCCTCAAAGTGACAACATTACATGTTTAGGTGGTCATTTCAAAGTTTTTCCCCAACAAAGGAAGCCGACTGGGGCACCTTTCTTTGTTACAGGATAATGTATCCTGGTAGGCCTACAAGCCTTCTGCTTAGAAAACCTTCGTTCAGAATAAAGTTCCACTAATCTCTTTCAACATCTTAGGTACATCTAAAACCCATGCCACACATAAATAAAGCATTTTAGGCAAATAATAACATCTAACAGTGACGTTAACGTTAAATGCATTTGTTTACCAGGCTGTAACGATAGCAACGGAATGTTCGATTAAAACATTTTCATAGACTACTATCAAATAAGCTGAAACATGAACTTACATTCTCCGCTTTCTCTCATCATCTTCCAGATTTAGATGATGAACCACACACTGGGAT
Source organism: Gymnocephalus cernua (assembly GCA_023631565.1). NCBI lineage: Eukaryota > Metazoa > Chordata > Actinopteri > Perciformes > Percidae > Gymnocephalus > Gymnocephalus cernua. Next base: position 26,008,801 of record CM042434.1, on the reverse strand, counting down.
AGTAGCTCTCTCGCAACTTTCCTTTTCCTGGAGGCGTCCATCTTTTCTCCGACTCGTAGTATTGTGTGACAAAAAGAACGCAACAACCCGCGGTTATTCGTTTTTCGACACGGATGTGACGTCACACTCGACTTACTAGTCGCGATTACAAGACCAAAAGAACGCACCATAATAACCTCGTTTCTAACTGCTTTCTACGTGTGTGTGTGTGTGTGTGTGTGTGTGTGTGTGTGTGTGTGTGTGTGTGTGTGTGTGTGTGTGTGTGTGTGTGTGTGTGTGTGTGTCTATGCCAAAGCCTTCAGACAAGGAAAAAACAGGATAAAAGGAAAGGTCATGAAGAGTAGCAGTGCGTCTGCGTGTTTAGAATATTCCAAAATTAGACTAAAACTGAAACTACTGTAATACAGCAGCATCTAGAAGTGCAGTTTCCTCTGAGCGTTTGACTGTTAAATTTAGACACAGCTGTCTTCCCACTGACACACACACACACACACACACTAAAAAAAAAAAAAAAAAAAAAATCAGGAAGCGGTGAATGTAAATGCTGCAGTGAAAATAACTTAGTGATATTTCCAAATAAGGTCAGAGAAGTGGAGAAATGTGATGACTGACCTGCTGCAAATGTAACCTGGTTTCTTAACATATCGTCATCTTCCTAAAATATGGCCTAAGTAATTTTTTCAGGTTTTTCAGAAAACACAAAAAAACTAAACGGTCTTAGTCACACACTTGACATAGGCCATTATACTAAAGGTGAAGAATCACATGACCTGTTCAGCTGAGGATGTAGGCAATTTTACCAGAGGTAGCCAGCACCATGAGGAGATGATTTAGGCAAAAAAAAACATTTGTCAAAAAATGACTTAGGCCATTATTTTAGGAAGGTGACGAAATGTAACCTGGTAACCTCGCTACTTGAGTGCATCTGCATCTTTTGTGTGTTTATAAAACTACTGTACCAAATAACCTGCCTTGCCTTACATATACAACTGCCTTTCAGCACCTTTTGATTACTTTATTGTAGAATGGAAGTTAAAAAAGAAAATGCAAACACACTTACAAGGAGTAGATATGTACATATTTACACATCATGCTGAATCCACACAATAGCTCTCTGAAGCTAAGTTTCTGCTTTTTAGAGCTAGTTGTGTTAGCCTGAAGCAACAATGACTTACAGCTAGTATCTGTGTGCTATCAATTAGGATAGAACACAATGGCAGGTATTGTATCACATGATTTTGTTATTTTGTGGGGGCCATTCTGGAATTGGCTGCCCACCACTTGGTATAGACATAAGTAAAAATAAATAAAGATAATAATAATAATCAAGATAAATACCTAGAGAATATTGTGCATGCACATGTGCTGACCTGTCAGAACTGTTAACGTTTTGTCAGGTCAGTTTTAAAAGCCTGCTTTGACACTTCTCTTTTTATCTCAGAAACTGCTTTTGTTCTTCCCCTAAAACCTAAAGAGAAATATAGAGATCTAGAGAACCTTCCTGAAAATTATTTTTAAATTGTCAACTTCCTATGTTCATGATCAGCAGCGGATAGAGTGCTTTGGATAAAAGAAATAACTAAGTTATTAGGTAATTGGCCGTCACTTGTTGTTATAATGGTAGCTGATTTTTATGTGAGTGTGTGCAATCAAGAACATGATTAAAAATATTTCTCAATGTTCTTTGAGGGCCTTAATATTTATTGTTGTGTTCATGACCGTTTTCAGTTAATTCTGCAGGAACCCTCTGTTGTCTTTTACCTCCCGTCCACACAGCCGCCCTGCACGCTTTGTCTACTGGTCTGAAGGTGATTTATTGCAATTTACCTTTTTTTCTGTTCTATCTAAAAAGATCCATTTCTCCTGCTGACCTCACCAGAAACAAAACCTCATCTGCGCCATCTAGCAGACTGAAAAGGCAATTGATTTTATCATTCTAGTACCAAAAAGTCCAATTCTCATGTGCAATTTACTGTATATAATAAAACATTGATACTTGCCGTCCATGTATCGATATAGCATTTCCATGGAATATTTACTATAGCTAATATATACCAAGCTGTATACTTTTTTTCCCACCTCTAGCTGTCTGTAATACATTTTGTGCCAGTCCATCTATCAGTTGTCTTAATGTGTCTTCCGGTCTTAAATTGTCTTAAGTTGTCTTGTCTAACTAAGAGCAAATTAACATTTCCCAAAATGACCTTGCTAGTTGCTGAAAGAATATACGTGTATAGCAACTAAGGCTGCACAATATGAGGAAAATATGCGATATGCAATAACATTGTTGAATATAACGATATTGATATTAGTTGTGATAGATAACAGATATTAAAGTGTTAAAGTGTACTCAGCTCTGCGTTTCTGCTGCGTTCAGTATTCTGCTGAAATACAACAAATTCTTCGTTGGACTTAAGACAAACGAAAATAAATAATTTCCAACAATTTGAACATTGAATTAAATATAAAAGGCACCTGGGGCGACCTCTAGCTCACCCAGTAAGAGCGTGCGCCCCATGTTGGCTGAGTCCTGCAGCGGCGCAGAGTTCGAATCTGACCTGCTGCCCTTTGCTGCGTGTCATCCCCCATCTCTCTTCCCCTTTCATATCTGTCCACTTTCAAATAAAGGGAAAACCCCCAAAAAATAATCTTTAAAAAAAAAATATATATAAAAGGCACCACTAAAAAAATATTGACAGTTTCTTTGTAAAGTGTTATGTCCTACTGATATTTTCTTTCAACTAACACAAAAGACCTCTGAGTGTATACACATCGCGATATGTCACAGCCTTTCGCGATGTGTAAATTGCGCCAGTTGATATTGTGATGATTAAAAAGAAAACGATATATTGTGCAGCCCTAATAGCAACAGACATTTTCTCTGACCAAGGTAAGATCCCCCTGAGGTGGGACACTTTATTTCTTGCTGGATTTTCTCAACACACAGCAAGATGAAGAGGTTTAAAATGTTTCATCTGAGAAACACTTGCATTTCATGCTAAATTACATTTGAGAATATAAATAAATGACAAGTAACACTTGATTTTCATTTCTCTTAGGGCCTCTCCTAGAGGTCCTTGTAGTTCCATACTCATTGAATCACTCCTGTTGAAGTCTGCAACTCATTTTGAATCGAAATTGAGAATAACTTTAGTACTCGCAGTATGTACCTATATGTGTTCGTGTGCGATCATTACAGATATAGAACTAAGTTGTTTTCATCACGTCTGAAACTTCCTCTTCTTTAGGGGAAAAAGGAGAAATTCTAACCAACAGGAGTTTCATAGTTTACATGTAGTGCAGTCTGTCCTGCAGCGCTGACCCTTCAGGAAATAGTCTGACACCTTATGAGTGATGGATACCATATATGCCAATGTTGTCAAGTCTGTTAACCCAAGACCTTCAACAAATCAGACAGGTAAGAATATTTAGTCAGACAGAGAGGACGACACAATGATCTGTGTATTATCATCTAATTACTGTTGTATGATTAAATGGTCTTCTGTGTGATTAGGTCCCAGGAGCTCAGAGAGGAGATTTCATGGAGCTGTTGTTCTCTGTCTGGGGCTGCTGAGTGTTTTCCTGCTGGCTGGGATCATCGGCCTCGGTGTCCACTGTGAGTCTAAATCACATTCAGTAGTTAAAGTGTATAACGTAATTGTTTTGTAGGGTTATGGTTATTATTGTTAGGGTTAACAATTATTAGGGTTAATAATTTTTTACAAAACAATTATTACTGTTTTGTAAACCAACTATAAACATCATTTGGATGGCTATTATGAAGTTCTGACTAATGCTATAATCACTAGGTAAGGATTAATAAGTTGTTTATAAAGCATCAAGTAACATTAATTTGGCTCCATTTGGTGATCTACAAAACAGATGACTTATTTGTGCACTGATAATAGTTATCTAAATTATGTTTATAGATGCTTTACAGAGTATTTACGCAATTAATGTATTATGAACATAATTTCCAACTTTATAATAGCCATGCTAATACAGTAACGTTTAAAGTAATTTACAAATAATTTGGTTATCATCAACAAAAACTTTATATAATGTAAATGTTATGTGTGTGTAAAAAACTGTATCTGTTAAAAAACATAAATCATAGAATTACTAATAATTATCATCATTAGCATCGTTCTACTCTAAAAGATGTACAGTAGATGCTTCCCTGGACATGTGTGTTACTTTTTTCACTTTTCATCCAGGATGATCTTTTTATGATCTGTGTAGTTTGATTCACTGTCCTTTTTCTCATTAATGTTTTGTTCCTTTAATACAGTTTCATTTTTGTTTAGAGCATTATAAACAGGAAATATATCAAACAGCCAAATCAGCAAAAAAATCATTTCACAGGAGGATCATTTTCAAGACACAAGCAGCATTGACATGTTACCTCTACAGCTGACAGTTAGACTGATTTATGTTAGTGATAAAAGTAGAAAATATAGAAAATATGCTTACTGAAGACCGCTGCAGAGTCCAGTATGCCCTTTGGCATGTCATAGGTTGGTTAAGTGTGATTATCTTTCACAATCACGGGGCAAAATAGGGAAATTAATTCTTGTGAAATACATTCGAAATTACATGAATGCAGAATGTATTTTGTGTTTCTGAGAAATGTCTCTTGAGATTGGAACAAAACCGTAACGCAGCCGTAATGCAGCAGAGATGCACCCAGTGGAAAATGCCTGTAAACTGGCGTGTGGTATTAGATTGTGTTTCTGAGAAATGTCTCTCGATTATTTCCACCCATGTGACATTACGTGGATCAGCTGCAGAGCTCTCCACTATCAAAGCCAACCTGACTGAGCGTCTCCAGGCCAGTGAGAACAAGTCTTCTTCCCTGACTGAAGAGAGAGATCGGCTGAACTCCAGCCTCACTGAAATGACTAAAGAGTTGAACAGGCTTAAACAGAGTAAGTGCTTGCGTCTGGTATTTAGATTTACTTGCTGTAACATTTTGACTCAGTCACCCTGCATTGTAATAAGCTATTTTTAGTATGTACTTTATGATTTATTAACCAGTTTTAATCCAGAATGAGACATTTTATGAATCAAACCTATATTAATGAAAACAATATGATTATAGTGTGGGGCCTCTTTCCCTGCATGTCGCTACATTGTATTCTCCCCACAGGTGGCAAATTCTACTGTTTTATACTGAATGCCAAATTTCCAAACTGCTGACTCAGCTGTTGACTATTTTCTAATCTTGTTCCGGTGAAATATGTTATAATTACAGTCATAATCAGTCAGGAACACTCTGGTCATAGATTTAACCATCTATTACAACAAATAGAAATATAGTTATGCTTGGTGCCGGTGGCTCTGCTCTTGATAATGCTTCCTAGACCAACCAAGCAGCATGCTAAGCTGAAACAGGGAGCACCATGCAAAACCCCCCCCTGTATACAAGAACTAAGGAAGGTGGAGGCTGGGGTGGTGGTGGTAAAACGTTGCAGCAGTGAGTGAAGCAGCGTCAGTGTAGCAGGGATCAGTGATGTGAGAATGACAGTGATTTGTGTGTCTAATAGGAATGATAATTCAATCAGCGGCCGTATGACTTCCATGGCCGTCATGAACTAACACTAAGCTTAATGCCAAGTCAATCAGGCAATCAGGTTAAGAGGAAAAATCAAAACAAGATAAAAAAATAAATCATAATTTTAGTCAAGTCTCAAACTACTTTATCTTTATCTGACAAGGTTATAGGGAGCATTAAAGGGGCATTCATTGAAAAAGTTGACATCTTCAGAACTAACTTCAAGGACTTTGACATGTTTTTTGTTCATCTGTGTGTAGTGCATGTTGTTTGTATCTTACAGAGAAAACATGTCCAGCAGGATTGAGGATGTTCAGTTCTTCCTGTTATTTCCTCTCTAATCTGTATGGTTCCTGGGAGAAAGGCAGACAAGACTGCAGAGAGAGAGGAGCAGATCTGGTGGTGATAGAAAGCTCTGAAGAGCAGGTACAGTCCATGATTGTATACAGGATTTAATTATTTTTTTCTGGGTAATAGCCTAATTAATAATGATGATTAGATTAAAGCATTTAAACTGCACATATATTGTGGTTAAAACTAAAATGTGATGTGGATTTCTTTAACAGACGTTTGTCTCTGAATTCATCAAAAAATATACTTCTTATTGGATTGGTTTGACTGACAGAGATGAGGAGGGGACCTGGAAATGGGTAGATGGAACTCCACTGACTCTGAAGTAAGACTTAACTCTAATTGTATATAGACATAACATATATAACTATCTTTTATATTTTGAGTACTAGAATTTCATTGGTTTAAATTTCCAGCAGACACAAGCATAGATGCTTTGCATGCATAAATATATAGATATGTTTATTATAGATAATACAATTTGACTCAACCTAAACTGTTCCTTCCATTGCTTGAAGGTCCAATATGTAATATATTTATTGTAATAAATCCAAAACTGACCCCAATGCGTCATCACATGCTAAGTTGAAGTACTATCTTTTCTGACAACAATGCTAATGCCAGTATTGTATCCGTTTGTGTTTTGGCCTGTGTGTTATCGACTGCCCAGTTTGACAGCCAGGCCGGGTTGCCAGATATTCCTGTAAACACATAAACCCAGCGCGCTACAGCTGTAACGTTAGTACAGCCATGAAAGCAGCAAACAAACGGAACAGGATCAACTGAGATAAATTCTACCCGATCTAAAAAAACAAAAACAGCATGTTTCTAACAGTTGCTTGACCAGAGACGTAACAAACCTTGGGTTAATATTGGAGATGTATATGAAAGATGGAGACAGCTTAGAGCCCAAAAGGACGCAGAGTTGGCTAATTTCCTCCTGAACAGGTAAGCATTAGCTTCAGGCTAATTTATCACGGCTACAAGGGACAGACATTTTATGTAATTTTAACATTTGTGTACTTGCATTCAATTATTTAGCTAGAGTACCCAAGTTGGTTACTTTGAGAAAGAAATTTGAGACACAGCCAAGAAAAGTGATTCTGACTGGTTCTGGCTAACGTCGCCATGCTAACCCTGCTAACGTTACCGGAGGACCAGGCAAGCGGTGAGTTATTTTAAGCCAAGAAGGGTGCTGTAAATTGGGAAGAGAGGACCGAGAGTTTGTAGTGTGTTTAGCCAGCCTGGTCTCAAAGAATTCCGTGAAATGATCACAAACTGTTAACACTGCATTACATGGCGGTGGCACAAAATGTGGGAAAATTTCGTGTGGCCATCACAGAAAACAATGGCAATGTAAAGTCAATGATAAGATGATGTAGCATTAAGTGCAACTATGTTAGTGAGTAGTATGAAAGCCCGAAATCCGCATAGGGAGGTTGGTCGGGGTGGTGGATGGGTCAAACAACACAGGACTTTCACCCAGGAGACCGGAGATCGTGTCCCCCGTGTAACGTTACCTAAACACAACCATCGCTTTCTTCTTTTACTAAACCCAACTGTCCCGTTCTTTTCATTCCACCATACCATTGTTGTCCTGCGTACCATGGAAACGTAAGCCCACCAATGACCTTTTCCTTAAAGGAACACGCCGACTTATTGGGACATTAGCTTATTCACCGTAACCCTGACAGCCGAGATGGGAAAAGTACTCACTTCTCATACTTAAGTAGAAGTACAGATACTTGTGTTAAAAAATACTGTGGTAAAAGTAGAAGTACTGATTTAACTTATTTACTCAAGTAAAAGTAACAAAGTACAGGCATGGAAATGTACTTAAAGTATAAAAGTAAAAGTAGCCTTGCGAATGACAACCATTTTTTATGCAAAGCTACCTGGACCACAAATGTTACTAGAGTGCAAGCTGAGAAACTTCAGTAGCCATGGAGAAAAGGCTCTTTATGTATGCCATGTGTACATTTTAAATGGATGTCTGCCAAAAGGCCTAAAACATCACATATATGATTATTGTGACAGAGACTGGGACTCCAGGTTAATAAGATTCTGACTGAGTAGCAAGATATGAATTCAATTGTGATTCTGTAATAATTCACAGATCCAGTTCCATTGTTAATCATCATTTAAAGGAATCTACATGTAAGTTCTGCATACTTTTAGAGTACAACTAACCAGTGGTGTAGTCTATTTTTTTGTAGTGAGTATACTGTGATTAGGCTACTGTCCCAGAGCAACACCCCAGACAGTCGGTACTGTGACGTTTCTGAATACGAACTGTACACGGGCAACAGACGTTTAAGTATTGATGGCGTTTATTTAAAGTCCTGGAAAAACAACACTTTTTGAGAAACGCAACCGAACCTGAACGCAACAGGACATCACATCACACAAATAAGCCGTTTAACCGACAACCCCCCCACTGCCACACAAAACCATGACTAATAATTAGCATCATCATACAACTTTTGTATTGATTAGCAGTAAAATCTGCTGATAAGGGCCTACATTTACTCAAAAGTATTTAATAAACGGTTTACAATCTTCAACACCATGGCTAACAAATGCATAAAAAGCACTCTTAATATGTTAGTTAATTATCTGACCATTGCTAACTAACATTACCATATAGTCATTTAATTGTGTAAAGCAATGCATATTTAAGATTTAAGAATTTACTCTAATATTGCATAGTCATTGACCTTATGAAGGCCGGGAGTTCTCACTGTCTCTCTCCTCATCTGAAATGAGGAAATATAAACTTTGTATTCTGTTTACTGCTGTACACACTACACACACACACACACATAGACACACAGCACACACACAGGCGCGCGCACACACACACAGGCACGCACGCACACACACGCACGTGCGCGCACGCACGCGGTATCATATAAGCTAGGCTACTCTCACTTACCCAAGCCCCCAGGAAGAGCGCCAAGTCTAACAGCCACCATGGGCTTAGCGGATAGCGGTGGTACTGCACTCCATGGCCCAGAAAGACTTTTCACATAGACTTAACATGGCGAAAGAAACGTCTATATTTCAGCAAATAATTTGTTTCAGGTTATATAAACTTACCAGTCCGAACACTTAAAGGTTCCTTGTTTAAAATGTCATGTTTTTAACATTTTTAACATTCACTAGTAGCGAATACAGAATTATTAAATTAGAAATGATGAACGCGCATAATGGACGCGAGCAGACCCGCGGGACTGCGCCCGTACACGTCGCCTGCACTGCGCATGCTCATATGACTGTTGTGGGTCCTGTACATGGATGTATTAAGAGAACGGTCCTGTATGGCATGTACCCGTCACGTAGCTGGCTGTAATTGATATAGCTCCAGCTAATGGCTGTAATTCACAATGTGTTTTATTAATACATCCATGGTATTATCTTATGATATGTAGGCCTATATGATGTATGTATGCTGTAAAGCCTGTAACGTCATAAGCGTTTCCCGAAATCAGTATTAATCTTAAATTAAGATAATTAATTTTAAAATATGGAAAATGTTGTTTGTAACTTAAATACAGTGTCACTACCACTCGAGCTGGTTTAGCTAGTGGTTTATTGCAAAGCTAAAAAAAAGCTGAATGCAGGTCAAGCTGCTAGTTATCTTATCTTATAATATCTTATACGTCCGTAAAAGCCAATGTGGGTTTAGGGTTTAACACTTATCTTACAATACATCCGAGGGCTGTATGCTGTAACGCCTGTAGAGATAAAGCCATGGATGTTTAAGATAAGCACTGTTCACCAAACTGCAGGCGAACCATGGATGTATTAAGAGCATGGATGTATTGATTAAGAGAGGCGAACCTACTAGCTAGCTACCAGCTAGCTAGCTAGTAGCACGACATCGTAATTACATCTCCTTGGTTGTTTAAATACATCCATTGTTTATTTAGGCTAAGCATGTAACCGATTGAGAACAACGAAAACACAATGTTTAACGTCTGTGAATACTTTAGACAATAAAACGGTTCTTAAGTTCGCTAGCTCGCTACGTTTACTCGCTATGTTTATCGAGACACAAGAGGGGAACTCATGAACGTGCATGTTGTTACCGGTTGCTACGACAACACAAACAAATTGTTGCTAGTGCGCATGTCCATTGAAACGTCATGGGCCAAGAATGCGGAAGATCCGAGCTCCATGTTGTCTGTATGCGCTTTTGAGCACTCTTATTGGAACGTACGGGGCTTCCCGCCGAACACTGTATCCAGTTCTCTTAATACATCCATGCACTTACCAGGTAACAGTACTAGCCGGCTAACGTTGGTGGCAGCTGCAGTATCACCCGACGTGGCAGCAGCTTCAGGGACAGACTTCAGAAAACACTGACATAGTGTTATTTAGGTCTGTTTAGTAACGTTTCATCACGTTACTTATAAAACTTTGTTCAAACTCTAGGTAACTAACTAGTTGCGAGAAAGGAAAGACCGCACAAAGAATGCAACTTGTTGTTGCTTAGTAACGTTAAGTGACCTCACGTCAGATCCAGCGCCACGGAAACCCCGGAGGTCCAAATGTCAGAGCTTCCCAACACAGACGGGGTGAATTTATGAATGAAAATGAGAACGTTCTGTCACAAAATAATGTTGTTACGTATCATCGCGCTTTTGTAAGTGGGTAAGTAACGAGCCACTTTTGTAAAACGTAAGGAGTAGAAAGTACCGGTATTTGTGTTAAAAATGTAAGGAGTAAAAGTAAAAAGTCGGCACAAAAATAAATAGTAAAGTAAAGTAAAAATACCTGAAAAATCTACTTAAGTACAGTAACGAAGTATTTGTACTTTGTTACTTCCCATCTCTGCCTGACAGACAAGTTGATACATACCCTTCTCATCTCCGTGCGTGTAGTAACTCTGTCTGACGGCTCCACCGTTAGCTTAGCCTAGCACAGATCCTGGAGGTAACCGGCTCCAACTAGCCTATTGCTCCGAGTAAGTGACAAAATAACGGCAACATGTTCCTATTTACATGTTGTGATTTGTATAGTCACAGTGTGTACAAATAACGTCACTTGAGACACAGCCATCTTCTAACTGTATACAGACAGAGAACTATATTCTCAGAAAGGGAAGCACTGCTACTTGGGCGGAGTAATACGCTTGCAGCTCTGCAGAGCGCTACTTGGGCGGAGTGATATGCTTGCAGCTCTGCTCAGAGCTGCAACATATCACTCCGGCTGCTTCCCTTTCTGAGAAAATAGTTCCCAGTTTGTATACAGTTAGAAGATGGCTGTGTCTCAAGTGACGTTATTTATACACGCTGTGACTATACAAATCACAACATATAAATAGGAACATGTTGCCGTTATTTTGTCACTTACTCGGAGCAGTAGACTAGTTGGAGCCGGTTACCTCCAGGATCTGTGCTAGGCTAAGCTAACGGTGGGGCCGTCAGAGTTACGACACGCACGGAGATGAGAAGGGTATGTATCGACTTGTCTAACTGTTGGGGTTACGGTGAATAAGCTAATGTCCCAATAAGTCGGCGTGTTCCTGTAACTTAAGGGGCCGTGTTCATTTCATGGAATTCTGTGAGATCAGGTTGGTTTAGCAATTGTTGCCGTAGGCTACTTCTAAGCCAGTAAAGTGTGTTCAGTCGGGTGGAGAGGACGGCAAGGTAGTGATGTTTTTAGAGGTTCCCACTGTAATTCTAAGCTGATGCAGTGTGTCTGTCCGTTGAGTGGAGATGGCGGCGAGGTTCCTACCGTAATTCTAAGCCTAAAATGTGTTTCTGTCAGTTGGGTACAGAACTGTGAGTGAGCACAGACTTCTATGACTGTCAATATAGCCAGCATCTAACATTAGCTACTCCACTGCTGTGAAGTAATGTCTGGCTATGTGAGACAAGCATCTAGCAACATTGTTGTGGATGCGCCTGCAGCGCGCTTTGGAGGAGGGGAGCATTTTTCTTTGTGTAAATTGCCAAAAATGTATCATTAACCTAACTATGCATATACCTCAATTTTTGCTGCGGACAATTGACGCCCAGTCATCAACATAGAGAGCATTATGTGCCACTGAGGAACTGTGTTTATGTCAGATATTTGCAGTATCATGATTCTCTTTATTTAACTTCTTAGGAACTGGGGGACAAGAGAGCCTAATAATGGTGATGGGAATCCACAGTGGGGCGAAGAGGACTGTGCACAAGTTGGACCTACCACCACTGGGTGGAATGACCTGTCATGTGAATCTGTTATGTACTGGATCTGTGAGAAAAAAATCTTAACATAGGTGTATGATTATGATTTTTACAGTGTAAGCTATGATCTCCGTCATGATGAGATGATGTGCATGTGTGCTTGTGTGTCCATAACAGGGTATCAGTGAACACAAAATACTTGGACTAATATGTATGTGCAGAAGTTGGACCTATCACCACTGAATGGAATGACCTGTCATGTAAATCTGTTAAGTACTGGATCTGTGAGAAAAAAAAGCTTAACATAGGTGTATGTTTTGAGATCATACATTTGATAATGCTTTTACAGTGTAAGGTGTGTGTGTGTGTGTGTGTGTGTGTGTGTGTGTGTGTGTGTGTGTGTGTGTGTGTGTGTGTGTGTGTGTGTGTGTGTGTGTGTGTGTAACAAGGTATCAGTAACACCTACTGGGACAAATAAGTATGGCAACACATAATAATGCTACATCAATCATCATGAATTCATTAAAAAAAAGGAATTCATTCATGTAGTACTCCATGAACCAAAACTGTACAAAATGCCCAAATTAAATTAAATTACATTCAGGATTTAAAGTTAGGTTGAGCTCATTCTACTCTGAAACCCTACATCTCTACCCTAGATGTGTGTCAATTCCTATTTTTACTTTTCATCCAGATGATCAGATGATCCTGTTTGATTTACTGTCTTGTGTCAATTTTCTCATTTACGATTTATTCCTTTAAAGCAGTTTAGTTTTCAATATTTTGTCAATCATACACAGAAAAGAAATCAAACCCGAACAGCCAAATCATCAAAAGAATCCTTTCATATTTAAATTGAATTTGGTGCAGATCATCATTTCAGCATTTATCAACTTATTTGCTTTTTGGGTCTGTGGTGACCAGGTCCACCTCACACAAACTTCCTTCTCCCATTCTCTCTCTTTACTACTACTACTACTACTACTACTACTACTACTACAACAACACAGACACACACACACAGACACACACACAGCCCCGGCGCTGAGTGGGGCTCTCCGATGCTCGGAGGCGCTGAGTGGGGCTCTCCGATGCTCGGAGGCGCGGAGCCCTGCCGCTGGAGGAGATGCGACAGCGAGGACCGGTTTAACGGCTTGGTCAGTGACATGAACTCGTAGCGGCCGTTGGAACTTCCGAGCACCGGGTTTCCACCGCTGCAAACGGTGCTTTAAGCTTTAGGAGAAGGCATGTAATCTGTTAGCCTAATCCTACCGACGTAGACACTTAGGCATTATGTCAACACATTCTCACATCTCCCATCTCGTAAAATAACGAACGCTTGGACAGGTGCCTTAAGCGTCTGAAGAGACGAAAAAGGTGCCCTTTAGCGTGTTTGTAGAACGGGGGTTTCAAGATGACGTAGTCGCGAGTGGCAGGGGAGAGCAGCGGAGGAACATGGGGCGCATTTCACGGGGACAGGCAGGGGACAGCAGCGGAGGAAAAGCGCAATTCACACTAATTGGGAAGTACATCACATACACATACACGTACATACACCCCCGCCGCCGACGCAGTGACATGAACCAGTGACCAAATCTATTAACTCAGTAGGCCAACCAACGACCGTCCGGTTGAACCGACTCGCGTAAAAGAGTCGGTTGTCCCATCACTAACTGACAGACTAATCTGTATATGATCGTCTAATTACTGTTGTATGATTGATATTTCATGGAGCTCTCGTTCTGTCTGGGGCTGCTGAGTGTTTTCATGCTGGCTGTGCTCATCGGCCTCGGTGTCCACTGTGAGTCTAAAACAGATGAACTTTTAAACATTGTTTTGCTCAGAAAAAACGATAAGTCTTGATTTGCCATCCTACTTTTGACTTTTCTTGTTCTTTTACTTTCCTTAAAGCTCTTTATCTGTTTTGAAATTAAACACTGACCTCAAGAAGCACTTGTTTTGCAAATATATTTGTTACGAATATGAATTTAGCAGACTATACACACCATGTCTAATTAAAAATGAATATGTTTTGGGAAGAGGTCGAGAAAACCCTAAAGTAGGACATTTTTGATTAAAAAGTGAAAAATTGAAAATACTTACAAGAACAGTTTTTTGCTCTGTTTTTATTTTCTCATAATTGTTTGGTCGGGCTTTGTTTTGGCGTTTCACAGTATTTATTAGATATTAATTTTCTTGCTACATGTATAAAAAAGGAAATGTGCAATAGATTTAAAACTGTTACCGATTATTTGGAAGAGGGTGAAAGAAAATTACAATAAAGTAAAAAAGCACTTGTAAATATATTTGTTACAAATATTAATTTTTCCACCAATCATTTATTCGCAATATTCAACTTTTGATATGGTGCTTAACCATTTTGGAATTCAGGTGTCATGTCAATATTTGTTCAGTGTCAGCAAATTTGCTGGAACAGCGGATATTATTATAAAGACAACAACTCAGGAAAAAAGGTTTGTTTCTGTAGCCATCAGGAAATTAGTCTTTAGGCAAAAAATTTGGTTTATTTATTCGTTTGTTTTATCATGGCAACAAGACACAGGGCGCTCCTCTGAGGGACTCGTGATTGAAGGCTACAGAAAGTATATTTAATTATATTATAGCCTACATCATTTACCGACACTACCAACAGTGGTAATGGGTGTAGAATATACGGACAATTTGCATCATGTTATGGGAGTGTTGATGGGACCATCTCAATCAGAAAATCACTAGACTCATCTACGCCAGAGCGGACTGTCTGAAGCTACAAGCACGGCAGTCAATAACAACAGGCCAAGTTGATCTTATACCGAAAATCCTGTTGAGGAAAAGGATACAAGGAAAGGAGGGTTGAGAGGAGGAATTTGGAACAAGTTAAGAAGACGAGGAAGTAATTGCTACCATTACCTGCTTTTACTCTGTCAATCCGATTCCTGCGCAATAAGATCGATGAAATTTCTGCACTGGTTAAGCTTAATTCAGAATATCAAAACACAAGTTTATTTTATTTCATTGAAACGTGGTTGTCTGTGGACATTGCAGTAAGCCTTAATGGGTTCACATTAATTTGCTATGATCGGGACACAGACAGAACAGAGGAATCAGTCGGGGGCGGTCTTTGCATGGCTGTTAATGACAGGTGGGCAACGAACTACACTGTTCGTGAAAGGCTCTGCTCTCGCCACTATGAAATTATGGTGGTGTTGTTTCGTCCCCACTATGTACCCGGTGAATTCCAACAAATAACCGTGATCCTTGTTTATGTACCTGGGTGAAAGACGTGCCGCTCATTTTTTTCTGTCCCTGAGGTTTGAATAACTTAAAAAATGTGAAAATATCATAATACAGTTAAATTTTACTTTAAAATATCTTTTTCTTTGGGCCCCTATGTTGAAATACCTGATTTTATTAAGTTTTGAGATAATATTGAGAGAATAAGGGCAAAATTGTCTAAATGGTGTAACCATAAAAATGCAGCACCAAGAATATAAGTTATTGAAAAAATGTGTAATGATGTTCTAAACAGGTCTGGCCCTGACAACAAACTTGCATCAGAGCACATTTCAGAATGCTACAACAATGCCGTCTCCAGGGCACCTGATCAGCCCGTGTTTCTGCTCGGGGATTTCAACAACTGTGACGTCACCCCATTACTCCCCCAATTAGAGCAGTAAGTCACATCAGCAACGCGATTGGATAGGACGCTGGATTTATGTTTTGGAAACATTCCAGGTGCATATGTATCCAAGCCCCGTCCTGCCCTTGGTCTGTCAGATCATAATGTGATATTACTACTGCCTAAATACAGACAGAAATTAAAAACAGAAGATTCAGACAAAAAACATCCAAGTCTGGAATACTGAATCTGTAGAAAGGCTGAGGGGATGCCTTGAGCTCACAGACTGGGAAATGTTCTTTGAACCTAAAAAATATTTTTGATGCCTTACAGTCGGGTTCATCACAGCACTGAGACAGCTCTTTTGAAAATCTTTAATGACATCCACTTGAACACAGATAGTGGCAAAACTACAGTCCTAGTATTACTAGACCTCAGTGCTCAGGGCTCCACACTAACTTTTTGCCTTGGTTGCACTGGTGCGCCTAACTTTTTTATTTAGGTGCACCAGCACACAATTTAGGTGCACCCAAATTTTTCCTTGCGGCGCCGTTAACGCTTCAATTTCAAGGTTACCTTTTTATCACGCTCCATATACATTCATTTATATTATGTAAATGATTTTAAACAAGAATAAGGTGTAGGTAAATACTTTTTAGTTGAAACACAATCATACTGCATATAAAAATAAAAATATTAACAAAAAAAGTTTGGTGCTTTACTGAGCTGCCAAACTAAACCATTTCAAAAAAGGTATAATGGAGGATTTTCCTGAATTTTAGAAAAGAACTGCCCTCTCCACTTTTTGAAAAAATGCACATGCACAACACTCTACCTGCTCCCGAGAGGGAACGCCTATTAAACATGTGCACGAGAGAGCATGCACTAGCCTAGTTCTCCTCGTGCACGCTCTGTTTACAAGTTGCTGTCGGCATGGCTCTACAAGCCTACTTTCCAAAAGAAGATTTGCACTTTTTCCACTATGTCAGACTCGCCACCGGTAAATGGAAATCTATTTAGGACAAGCATCTCTATAGCTAACGTTAGCATGCTACAGGCCAACAAACAAGCTATCGCCGAGAGCGGGGAGGCAGCTCCGTGGTCGGAGACTTTTATATACTGTCTATGGCCGTCTGCTCGCTGACCTGTCAGCGACCACTATACCTTTAAGTAAAACATTTCAAAATAGATCAAAGTGCTTCCCTGAACTGAGATCTAACATTTCATGGCTCAACGTCTTATAGCCCCCCCCTGCTGTCCTCTGCCCCTCAGATGGACAACACCTGTAATTTGGCCTTCTTCCCCTTTAGCCTTGCCTAAACTAATGACAGTACCAGCTTGCCACACTCCCTAGCATCAAAATAAAAAAATAAAAAAAAAATAAAAATTCTCCAAACTGCCCCCCCCCCCCCCCACACACACACACACACACACACACACACACACACACACACACACACACACACACTGCTTCTTATCAGATCTTCCACTAGTCCAGGACTCACAATCATATCTCTGTGGACTAAGTGGGCTAAGTGTTCCGTTTTAAGTCAAAGCCACTTTTCACAAGCTCTTTTATGAAAACAGGTTGTGATTAAAATAAAATGCAAAGACAGCTGGTTTACTTCTCAGTTTGAAAATATACAGCTGCAACACATGTAAATGAAAATTATCTGAAATAAATAGCCTAGGATACATTTAAAATATATATATATATATATATATATATATATATATATATATATATATATATATAGGCTATATATATATATAGGCTATATATATATATAGGCTATATATATATATATATATATATATATATATATATATATATATATATATATCTGAGAAAGCTCCTTCACTTGTTATCAACAACAATAACAGATTAAAAGAGAAAGAGGGCGCCCGGATAGCTCAGGTGGTATATATAGCCTAGAGGTTTACTCCTCGACCTGCGGCCCTTTACTGCATGTCATTCCCCCCCCCCCCCTCTCCCCTTTCATGTCTTCAGCTTTCCTATCAAAATGAGAGAGAGAGAGACTGAAGCATATGCTACTCACAGAGTGACGGCTGACTCACTATGCACGGGTCGAATGCTTTGGCGGGTCAGCGGCGTTACACACGTCTTGTATATGAAATGTCTGTATCGTCACTGCGCTGCATTTTGCAGGCTCCGTCTGAAGTTAGTTGCATTCAGTAACTTCGTCTGTGTTTTCCGCCGTGCGGCGGCCGCAGTAACACAGTTAGCAGCGGAAACACTGCTACAAATACAGGTTTCCCTCTCATGCTTAACGATATACAGCTGTGTTAATAACAATTAAAACTGTAGACAAATGTCGCAGTGTAAACCGATACCGTGTCTCTCGTGTTGCACGGTGGCCGTGTGTGTGAATGGGGGCGGGGCTGCGCGGAGGTGCGGCGGGGCTACGCGGAGGTGCGGCGAGGCTGCGCGGAGGTGCACCGGTGCAACCTAGGAAAAATGTTAGTCGCACCCTTACAAAATTTGGGCGCATGTGCGACCAAAATGGTCGCACTCTCGAGCCCTGGTGCTGCTTTTGACACGGTTGACCATGACATTTTACTAAACAGACTGGGAAACTGGGTAGGCCTTTCTGGAAAAGTACTAAAGTGGTTTGAATCATATATAAATTACTATGTTTCCATAGGTAACTACAGTTCTGAGCATACAAGTCTGACATGTGGAGTTCCCCAAGGCTCCATCCTGGGTCCTCTATTGTTTAATATCTACATGCTGCCCTTATCTAAAATTATGGAAAACAACAACGTATCTTATCATTGTTATGCGGACGACACATAAATGTATATAATCTTGTCACCAGGGGACTACAGTCCAATACAACAACTGGCTAAGTGCATGGAACAAACCAACGACTGGATGTGCCAAAAAAAAATTAAAATTAAACAAAGAAAAAACGGAGGTGATCATTTTTAGACCAAAAAGGGAACAATTAAAGGTCAGCGCTCATCTACAACCCCAAATCAGAAAAAGTTGGGACAGTATGGAAAACGAAAAAGAAAGTAGTGATTTCTAAATGTACTTTGACTTGTGTTTCATTGCAGACAATACAACAGCACATAATTTAATGTGTTCCTCATGATTGTTATTGTTTTTCTTTAAAAAAAAACAAAATTCCTATGTTGGTTCTTGCAACACATTTCAAAAAAAGTTGGAACAGTAAAGCATTTACCACTTTGTAATGTTGCCATTCCTTTTCACAACACTTAAAAGACGTTTAGGGACTGAAGACACCAAGTGATGAAGTGTTTCAGGTGTAATTTTGTCCCATTCTTGCTGCAAACAAGTCGTAAGATGGGCAACAGTACGGGGTCTTTGTTGTCGCATTTTGCGCTTCAAAATGCGCCACACATTCTCGATTGGAGACAGGTCGGGACTGCAGGCAGGCCAGTCAAGTACCCGTATCCTCTTCCTCTGCAGCCAGGACTTTGTAATGTGTGCAAAATGTGGTTTTGCATTATCTTGTTGAAATATGCATGGATGTCCCTGGAAAAGATGTCATCTTGAAGGCAGCATATTGTGCTCCAAAATCTGTACTTTTCAGCATTAATGGTGCCATCACAGAAGTGCAAGTTACCTTTGCCAAGGGCACTGACACAACCCCATACCATGACAGACCCTTGTTTTTGGACTTATTGCGGGTAACAGTCTGGATGATCCTTTTCGTCTTTGGTCCAGAGCACACGGCATCCGAAAAAATACCTGAAATACTGATTCATCTGACCACAGTACACATTTCCACTGTGTGATGATCCATCCCAGATGCCTCCAAGCCCAGAGAAGTTGACGGCGCTTCTGGACACTGTTAACATAAGGCTTCCTTTTGGCACAGTACAGTTTTAACTGCCATTTGTGGCTGTAACTACATATTGTGGTACTTGACAAAGGTTTGCCAAAGTAGTCCTGAGCCCATGTGGTGATATCGCTTATAGATGAATGACGATTCTTGATGCAGTACTGCCTGAGGGCTCGGAGATCACGGTTGTTCAGCTTAGGCTTGCGCCCTTGTCCTTTACGCACTGAAATTCCTCCTCATTCCTTGAATTTTTCAATTATTTTATGCACTGTTGAAGGTGAAATAAGCAAATGTATTCCTATCTTTCTTTGAGGAACATTGTTTTTAAACATTTCAATAATTTTCTCACGTATTTGTTGGCAAACTGGTGATCCTCGGCCCATCTTTGCTCCTAAAGGACTAGACCTTTCTTGGATGCTGCTTTTGTACCAAATCATAATTACAATCACCTGTTGACATCACCTGTTTCAAATCACATCATTATTTAACCAATTTACCTGATTACTAACCCTTAATTGCTCCTGCCCCAACCTTTTTTGGAATGTGTTGCAGGTCTGAATGACAGGAAAGGATGTATATTTACAAATGAAATTAAGTTGACCAGACAAAACATGAAATATTTTGTGTTCACATTGTCTGCAATGAAATACAAGTCAAAGTACATTTAGAAATCACTACTTTCTTTTTTTATTTGTGTTTTTCATACTGTCCCAACTTTTTCTGATTTGGGGTTGTAAGATGTCAATACTGTTTGAGTTATACCTTTATGGGATTCAGCCTGCCTGCACAATTGGAAATGGGAACACATAAGGAAGCACATTTCGATAGGGCAGCGCGACTCGATAGATTCTACTATCGATTTTCACTACGGTAGCATTTTTCGACAAGGCAGCATAGATCGTCAGAGCACCGGCTTGTTGAATGTAAACAAGAAGCTGCTTGCTGTTGCTCCTCTATCGTCATTGTGTTAAACCTGCCAATAGCGTGCAAGGTGGATAAGCCAGTTTGTGATTGGTTCCTGCAAAATTGTGAACTGAAGGAGGAGAATTAAACGTGCAGGTTTCCAGCCTGAACTGCAGGGTGAAATCAAATCGCTGGCAGAGTGGGCGGGGTTTACCCAGTCTACCTATGAACATGAGTTATGTTTTAATGTTAAACATACATGTGACAGTGAATCTTTAGGATGAACTGTATCTGTGGGTGGTTACCTTTGTGACTACCTAACCTACAGTATAGGCCAGTAAGCCTATCATCAACGTTTTTTTTTCAAAAATAGGCTTATTTATATTTGCTAAGAATTTGTTGGATCCATGTTAAGACATTTTAATTTTCAAAAAAACTTTCAAAAGTTGCAAAGAAACTCCATTCATTTTGCCTTATGAAGGTCTAATACTGAAAATGTTGCCTATTAAATTTTATTTTTTGCAAGTAAGACAGTGTGTTGGAGTTTCTTTGCAACTTTTGAACTAATTACTATCCCCCTCCGATGCACTTTGTATTTTTCTGTACTGAAAAAAAACTTTTAAAAACAAATTAATTTGGTAGCCCCCCTGCAGTAACTCTGACAACCCCCTGGGGGCCCCGGACACCCTGTTGAAGATCTCTGCTCTAGATGCATGGAAACTCATTTTCTTACTCTTCATCCAGAATTGTTTTCTGATTTGTTTGATTCACTGTCTTGTGTCAATTTTCTCATTTATGTTTCAACACTTTGTGAATTACACACAGAAAAGAAATCAAACAGCCAAATTGTCAAAACAATAAATTCAATTTTTCAATACTTGAACACAATTTTCAAAGCATGTGTCTTGTTTAAGATTCATTAGTGAACACATTGTATTTATATAGAAAAAGCTCAGAAAGACCTTTTTGGAAATAAAGAAACACAAAGTAAGAATGAAACAGTAATACAGTGAACAGGTAAAAGAGCAAAGATACCAATATGTCCAGGTAAGATGTCTGAGGTTACAGGTACAGCTATAAAAAAATGTAAAAAACAAACAATAAAAACACTAGCTTCACTACAGTACAATGGTGCACATTAAGAAAGTAATGAAGGTGGAAGCAATAAAAACACATTCAATTCACAGACAAAGTAAAAATATATATCTATTGAAGGAAACTGCTTATTTTCATTCCTTCTTGTTTACCTAAAAACAGGTTATGTTATAAAAAGAAATCATTTGAAGGATTTGTTCTCTTTAAAGAAAGTATTGATTTGTGTGAAGTCATTCAAATTATTCAAACTGTAAAGATTAAAAGTTTCTCATTTCTGTATTGGTGCTTGATGCTAATGTTTTTACTCTCTGTGTGTGTTCTGAGTGAGAGTGTGTGTTGTCTCGATGAGGATTGTTCTAAATGTGTCAGTGCACTGAGCCTGTTTTCAGATGTTTGTGTGGAGAGTTGGGTTGTTTGGAATGAGTCCTGCAGCTGATGTGAACTGTTTAGCTCACTTGACTGTTGGCGATGCAGACTGAGGTAAGAGGCTTGTACATGTGGCTTCAGCTGTGACCAGTGTCGTTTAGCAATGGAAAAAACTGCAGCAGTGACATGTGTTAGTAATAAAACTGTAGTAGAAACAAAGACTTACTAAAGTCTGCTGCAGAGTTCACTACGCCCTTTGATATGTCAGAGGAATAGCAAATTAACGATATGTAGTCTCATGAAATACATAAGACATGACATGAATGCAGAATGTCTTGTGTTTTTGAGAAATGTAATGTTAACAACATGTTAACTCCTGGTCCAGACGGATTTACGTCCGAATGGTATAAAAAATTTAAAATGGAGCTATCACCATTCCTCCTTCAAATATTTAACTTGGCTCTAAAAGAGGGTAAAATGCCACCATCGTGGAAACAGGCCACTATATCTGTAATTCACAAAGAGGGAAAGGACCGGCTTAATTGTAGTTCTTACAGACCTATTTCTGTTCTTAATATTGATTATAAGATCTTCACATCAATTCTCTCGAAGAGAATTGAAGAGATACTTCCACAACTCATTTCTACTGATCAGACAGGTTTCATCCCACTAAGACAAACTCATGATAATATAAGGTGTACATTACACATACTAAATCACATTAAAAAACACAAAATACAAGCTGCAGTGATTAGCCTTGACGCTGAAAAAGCTTTTGATTCTGTAAGTTGGGCTTTTCTGTATAGAATACTAGAAAGATTTGGATTTCATTCAGATTTTGTTAAAGTGATCAGGGCACTATACACAAAACCAACTGCGCAAATAAAAATAAACGGTCATTTATTGAATACTATTCAGTCCCTCCAGAAAAACGCGGAGTTTTTTTGTGATTGTTGCGGGCAAAAATCCTTGATTATGCGGCACGTTTTCTTAAAAAATGCGATGGAATATGCGGGATATTTATGCCATTTTATGCGATAAAATTGCGGGAACTTGCAAAAATTGCGGGAACTTGCGGGAACTTGCACAAACTGCGGTTTGATGAAAAAGAGAAAAAAAGTGATTCCCCAACACTGTGTTCTCAGTAGGTGAAATTACGTCACTTCATAACGTTCCCATGGCAACAGGGGAAAATGGCTGCTCTTGTGTGAAGTAAACGCAACATTTTTCAACTTTCTGCTGAGATATATGTGACTTTTTTTGCAACGAAAATGCGGGGATTATGAAATCATGCAAGCCCCGCATATTTTGCGCGAAAATCGGCAATTTATGCGGCGAAAGTGCGGCGTATTTGAAAAAATGCGGCCCCCGCATAAATATGCGGACTTTGGCTGATTATGCATTGAATTCTGCGATCGCATAATCGCGTTTTTCTGGAGGGACTGACTATTGAATTAGAACGCGGGACAAGACAAGGATGTGGACTTTCCCCTTTACTCTTTGCCCTTTATATAGAACCGCTAGCCCAATTAATAAGGCAAACAAACAGTATAAAAGGTATAAATATTTCTGGTGATGTACACAAAGTGGCGCTATACGCCGATGATGTGCTACTGTACATAAGTGAACCAAACACATCACTTCCCAAAGTATTTCAGACTCTAAGTAGCTTTGGTGACTATGCTGGTTATAAATTAAATGTAAACAAGACACAGATATTGACATTTAATTATAATCCCCCAAAAACAATAAGCGATGAACTAAATCTTAAATGGGACCGGACCATATTAAAATACCTAGGTATCCTAATTCCAAAAAATATAACTATTATAGCTAAGTGTAACTATGATGATCTTTTAAATAAGATAAAACGTGATATAAAGAGATGGACCATCACCCCCTTTATGAGTCTAATTCAAAGAATCGAATCTGTAAAAATGAACCTTTTGCCAAGATTTATATTTTTATTCCAAGCCCTCCCGTCAGGAATTACAAAAAAGCAAGTTTTAGAGTGGGACAAAATGATTTCTAGATTTATATGGTTAGGAAAAAAGCCGAGGATAAGATATAAACTACTATGCTAGGTGGAAAGACATTGAAGTACTTCTTATGTCAGATCCACCTTTAATGGCAATACTGGGAAATAAAGATGTAGAAAGGACTCTAGGTAAGATTGAAAACCCTTGGATAAAATCGCAACTGAAAATCTGGACGGAGGCTAAACATCAATATAAACTGCATGATAATCTGAAGATAATAAGATGGTGTGCCTACGATCCTGATTTTAAACCCAATCAAACAGATGTTGGATTTCAGAACTGGATAGCTAAGGGTATAACAACACATCTATCATTAATATGTAACCCTATCACCATAGACTCGTAATATGAAAATACACTTTATGTAATAACAGCGTTACACCTGTGGACTACATAAAATAATGGTGAAAGAGACATCTCTGTATAATGAATCTGTCTAGGGTAAACTATGACTCTCGTTATGACTTTAATAACTAATGAGAGGCCAGGAGAACAGTCCTGATTTAATAACCAAAACCCACATTAACTTAATGCTCAATATGTATATGAATTAACCCATCTAAGTTTACAGTATAATGAGTAACAACACAAACGCAGCCTCTCTGTTCAACTTTGTATTCACTGAATGCAGGATTTAGTTCACATTAATACAGAGAATTCACAATCTGAAATAAAATAGAAAATAGAAAATAGAAAGACCCGGGCCGTTTAGTATTATTTTACCTGAGTGCACTCTTTAATTTAATTCGTTCTTTTAGCAAGCTTGCATTAAGTTTCGTGGGCGCGCTTAAAGTTGGAGCTCATCAGCAGGCCTACCTCCAATGCTGTGTGTAGAAGGAAAACAGTTCCTATCGCGTCCCCTTTCCGGACTCGGTTCAGTCCGTACAGGAGCGATGAGCAGTAGACCACTTTGACTCACGGCTGATCCTCGGTAGCTGCCAACACGTCCTCATCGACCTCCGAAACCTCTCCCGACCACAGTCTCCGCTCCGGTCCGTGCGTGCAGGCGAAGAATGCGGCCGTCGTCTCTCCGTCGATGGCGGCGTTTTAGCTAAGCTGGCTACCCGCTTCAGTTACACTTGGCCAGCAGTAAACAGTGCCCACTCACACTCGTAGCGTAATAAAGAAAACAGTTCTCTATGTATGTAGTCCTATGTATTTAAAATACACATTAAACGCTAGACTATGTGGTTTGTCTCTCACTACCTGCTCAACTCTGCTCTACACCCCGTGCTCTTTTCTTTCTCCTTTTCCGTCTGCCCCCTGATTACCCCCCAGGTCAACCGGAACTCAAATTCTCACAGGTCATCTCTAAAGTAAATAAAGTTATTCGTTTTTCTTTGTACTAAACAAGCCTTGAAACATCATGAAAATATTAACTGCTAATAACTGTCCGAACAGAATAATAATCATTGATTTCAATGGATGAATGCAACTTCACATAAACCAAATAAAAGTTATGCATCTTATCAATAACCCCCATATTTAAAATGATATGAAAATTACAAAATGACTGATGTGAAATCAGGTTATTACACTCTCCCCTCACTAATTTAAGACATGACCCTCATGGCTTAGTGCTTTTTAAGAAAATAAACAAACATGGCAAAACATATTATGTGAGGGTTTGAATATGGTAGTGCCTATAACTAGGTTATAACAGGGAACCTATCCACTTATAAAGGCAAGAGACATATCTCACAGAGGGGGCTGGGAAGGTGCTTGGATGTCCTGGTGTGTCATATGTTAATCGAAAAGGAGCTCTTCTGGTTCTCTGAGTTCGTCTGGTCTCAGTTTCAGTTTCTTGAAGCGAGTGATTCTCTGCATCCAGTGTTTCATCTCTTTGGATTGTCTCTTGTGTCGCACTTGTCTCTTTCAGCTCAGCGTCTCCTTTTGTCTCAATAGACTCTAGTCCATTTTCTCCTTTGTCTGTTTCCACAATATCTTGCGTCACTTCTGACTGCATCACCTCTGGTTGTCCAATCGTTTTATTCCATACAAGATCCAAGTCCAGGCTAAATGGTTCTGACATTTCTTCATCCACTCTATTACTGGGGGTTCTGACAGATAAGTCATACCACATCCCAAGTTCTTCATTTTCTGAGTCTGTGTACTCTTTTTCATCACAACTGTCTGGCTTCACTTCTCCTTCCCCAGATTTGTTGTCTGGCGTTTGCTGTGACATTTTTTCCTCTTCTGACATATCTTTGCAACGTTTCTTTCCTCTCCTTCGGAGAACTCTCCTACTAGGTGCAGGGTCAGCGACAGGAACTGGGTCTAGACGCACTGTTTGTGCTAGAGGCAGAAGGTGATTTCGATGGAGAACTTTGATGGGTCCACTACCATCTTCTGATCTCACCCGGAACACTGGTAAGTTTGGCATCTGACTTTCCACTACATAAGGAGTTGAAGCCCAGCGATCTGCCAGCTTATGCTTCCCTTGTAATCCCAGATTCCTTATCAAAACTCTGTCTCCAGGCAATAGCTGCGAGTAACGTATCTTCTGGTCATACCTCCGCTTATTGCCTTCGTTCTGCTTGGCGGAAGTAGATTCTGCAAGTTCATACGCAGCTTTCAAGTCCTTCCTCATATCGGTCACATACTTGAGGTAGGTTTCGTGTTGTGTGCCGTCGCTGGATGTTCCAAAACATAAATCCACAGGCAATCTCGCCTCACGTCCAAACATTAGGTAGTAGGGCGAAAACCCAGTTGCCTCATTTGGAGTGCAATTGTAGGCGTGGACAAGGTGTCCAATGTGTTGACTCCACTTTCTCTTACTGTTTGGCTCTAGGGTCCCCAGCATGTTTAACAGCGTCCTATTAAATCTCTCAGGCTGAGGATCCCCTTGAGGATGATAGGGCGTGGTTCTTGATTTCTCAACCCCAAGTGTACTCAGTAACTGATGAATAAGACGACTCTCAAAATCTCTCCCTTGATCACTGTGCATCCTCTTTGGCAATCCATAGTGGACAAAGTACTTCTCCATTAACACTTTAGCCACTGTAGAGGATTTTTGATCCCTTGTTGGAAAGGCCTGAGCATAGCGTGTATAGTGATCAGTAATGACCAGGACATGTTCTGTATTGCTCGAGTCCGGTTCGATGGACAAAAAATCCATACACACAAGGTCTAATGGTCCATCACTTTGCATATGACCGAGTGGAGCAACTTTCTTGGGTAGAGTCTTTCTCTTTATGCACCGCACACAGGATTTGCAGTAATCTTCGACATCAGACTTCATCCGTGGCCAGTAAAATCTATCTTTGATTAGCCCGTATGTTTTGTCGAAGCCCAAATGACCAGAGTCATCATGCAATGATTTCATCACCATCTTCCTGTACTTTTCTGGCAGGACTAGCTGAAAATGGCAGTGCTTGCCAGGTGGACTGGTGATGCGATACATGACTCCTTGTTTTATCTTTAACCGATCCCACTCTCTCAGAAGCAGAGGGCAAAATGGATGCCTTGTCTTATCAACATGCGTTGGATCTCCCTTGTTGAGAGCTGAATGTACTTCACCAAGGCCAGGATCTTCTTGTTGAGCACTTGATAGCTCTGTAGAACTTAACACAGGCATCCCCTTGACACTCAGAGTAGACAGATTGCAGTAGGCTTGTGGGATAGCATGTATAGAGAGTCCCAGGTGGTCAACTGCTCTACTAGGACATTGTTTTTTCTGTTTAGTCACCCCAGACATCTGGCACATGGCTCTCACACCAGTGGCCGGTACATCTCTCCATTCCAGTCCTTGCGTTGGTGTGGGGTGTGGGCGACGAGAGAGAGCGTCTGCATCAATGTTTTGAGTACCTGATCTGTACTTGAGACTGAAGTCGTAAGTGGACAATGCAGCAAGCCAGCGGTGACCCGTTGCATCTAGCTTGGCAGTCGTCAACACGTAAGTCAACGGGTTGTTATCCGTTCTCACTTCAAACGTTGTCCCGTACAGGTAATCATGCAGTTTGTCCACCACCGCCCACTTTAAGGCCAAGAACTCTAATTTATGGGCAGGGTAATGTCGCTCGGACGGGGAAAGGCTTCGACTAACGAAAGCGACTGGTCTTAAACCTTCTCCTTGGTCCTGATACAACACGCCACCTAGACCTTCTTGGCTAGCATCCACATGCAGCACATATGGTTGTTGTGGGTTTGCGAAGGCCAACACAGGAGCTTGGGTAAGCCTCTGCTTCAGCTCCTGAAAAGCTCCTTCACATTTGTCATCCCACCTACAACCAAAAGGCTCCGACGGGTTTAGGTAGGTGTTGCCCTCTTTCGTCTTGGACTTCTTGGCAGCGGGTGGGTAGCCAGACAACAGCTGGTTCAACGGGTAGACCACTTTGGAGTAATCCTTTACAAAGCGTCTGTAGTATCCACAGAACCCAAGAAATGACCGCAAAGCAGTCACGGTAGTTGGTCTGGGCCATGTGGTTACAGCTTCAGTCTTCTTTGGGTCTGTGGATATTCCATCTTGAGAGATGATATGTCCCACATAAGTCACGGATGGTAGACAAAACTGGCATTTATCCAGTGACAGTTTGAGACCCTCGGTCCTTAGGCGGTCAAGCACCTTTAACAGCCTTGCTTCGTGCTCTTCAAGGGTTGCTCCAAACACGATAAGATCATCCAGATAAACTAAGACTTCCAGCAAATTCATATCCCCAACAGTTTGTTCCATGATCCGCTGGAAAGTGGCTGGAGCCCCTGTCACTCCCTGGGGCATCCTTTCAAACTGATAGAAGCCAACTGGACAGATGAAGGCTGTTTTCTCTTTGTCAGCTTGATCCATAGGCACTTGGTAATATCCACTTCGTAGATCCAGCACACTAAACCACTTGCTTCCACTCAGACATGCCAATGCATCTTCAATCCTTGGCACTGTATATTGATCAGGAATAGTGCGTCTGTTTAGTGTCCTGAAGTCCACACACATCCTAATCTTTCCATTCTTCTTCCTCACCACCACAATGGGTGAGGCATAAGGACTTCGTGAGTCAGTGATGATCCCAGCAGCTTTCAGTTGCGACAGATGCCTCCACGTCAGCAGGTGGCAGCCGACGCGACCTCTCTCGAAACGGTGTATGCTCAGTACATTTGATAGTGTGGTGTGTACTTCTACAGCAGCCAACATCAAACTCATGGGTCGAGAAAACCTCGCTGCGTTCCATCAATTTTCCCACTAATCTGTCCTTCCATTCCTTAGGGACTGGCGAATCTCCAAAGTTGAAGGAAGACGGGGTCACTTTTCCAGCTGACTCAACATTGAACTCTTTATTTACAGAATGAGATGGCAGGACGTCGACTGGAAACAGGTGAGCAATTGGCATTCCTCTGGTCAATGTGACTTCTCTTGCTGACACATTTCTGACCAGCACAGTGATCTTCTTCTGCATCACACCGGATGCCTGCAATTCTGGTCTTACCAAGAGCCCTTCCGGAAACTCTTTCTCGTCTGGATTGATGCACTTGGTGGAACGTGTTTTTACCACCGGGTTGCCAGGCCGTTCCTCTACTGGTTCCCGCGGTGGTTTACCGACTTCCTTGTCAGTTTGATGAGGCGCTTGTTGACTTTCTTGAGGTTTTCTTCACCTTTACAATCCTGCTTATAATGTCCATCTTCCCCACATCTGTAACAAAATACTCTGGATCTTTCATCATCATTGCTAAACCTTTGTGAGGTTTCATTGTTCCGGTATCTTGCCTTGATGGGGATTTCAGGCTGTGGACTTTGGGTGTCCGGCTGTGTTGCAACTGTAGCAGCTTTGAAGCTAATCATTTCAGCTTTCATGACACATTCTCTTCTCAGTTGTTCCATTTCAGGATTTTCGACTTTCGTTTCAGAAGCAGGCTTGGAAACAGGAGTAACATAGTTAGATATCACTGTGCTCTTGACATCATTCCTAGTCTGAAGCATGTCCTCTTCCTCCCTTACCTCTTTTAACAACTCATTGAAAGTAGGAGGATCTCGCAGCTTGTGTGTCATACGGATGCGAAGGGCAATCATGTCTTGTGGCAATGCACCCCTCACTATCTGCTCAATGCGGAGTTGATTCATTTCTGACAGCTCCACCCCCCCTTTCCGGAACACACAGTGTAGCAGTTTATCCAACCTAAGCAAGAAGGCAGACATGTTCTCCCCTTCACATTGAAATGTGTGTCTGAATTTTAGAAGAAGGTCAGATGGGCTCTCAGTAGTTCCAAAAGCTGTTTCCAAAGCTTGCATGTAGTCATATGAAGTAGCACTGGGGTTCTGCGCCTGAAGAAACCTCACTATGTCAGCAGCAAGACCTTTTAAACTTTCTACTATCCTTTGTTTCTTCACATTGTCACTGCATTGCCATTCCTCCAACAAATGCATTGTCTGCTCCGCCCATGCATCATATTCTTCTTCCCCACTAGGGGTAGGTTTTACACCAGAAAACGTGCGAAGCTTTCGGTAACTTTGAGTATCAGCAGGCGCAGTGTTGCATTTATCCACCAGAGAGCTGATTGCATTAATCAGTGCTGTGTTCATGTCAAGAGGTGAAGGGTTGAGTAAGCCTTTAACATCAGTCATGGACTTCCCTTCATGCCTTAGGAACGACAAGAGTTTAGCTTCAAACTCTTCACCCTCCACAAGGACAGGGAGGACATGGGCAGGCCAGGGGCCAACCCCTCCAGGAAGCCCAACACGATCAGGTAAGGTGTGTTTAGTAAAGTCAGTGGATGTCTGAATCAACACAAAATGTGTCTTGGAGGCTGTATCTAGGCAGCGATCAACTATCTCAGTCTTTCCCAAAACTTTAACTAGACTCAAAGCTTCAAGCAGAGTATCATCTGTGACTTCAGTAGCAACCTCACTTAACACAACTGCATTTTCACGGGCTAACTGCTTTCTTTTACACCAAGCTTCAATCTCAGCAGCATCCATTTTGTGTGCTCAAAACAGTGATACACAATGTTAATATATTCTGAGTGAAAGTGTCAAATCTGCACATCTATAAGTTTACACACAAAAAAAAAAAGATCCCGGACGAGCCCCCAAAAATGTAACCCTATCACCATGGACTCGTAATATGAAAATACACTTTATGTAATAACAGCGTTACACCTGTGGACTACATAAAATAATGGTGAAAGAGACATCTCCGTATAATGAATCTGTCTAGGGTAAACTATGACTCTCGTTATGACTTTAATAACTAATGAGAGGCCAGGAGAACAGTCCTGATTTAATAACCAAAACCCACATTAACTTAATGCTCAATATGTATATGAATTAACCCATCTAAGTTTACAGTATAATGAGTAACAACACAAACGCAGCCTCTCTGTTCAACTTTGTATTCACTGAATGCAGGATTTAGTTCACATTAATACAAAGAATTCACAATCTGAAATAAAATAGAAAATAGAAAATAGAAAGACCCGGGCCGTTTAGTATTATTTTACCTGAGTGCACTCTTTAATTTAATTCGTTCTTTTAGCAAGCTTGCATTAAGTTTCATGGGCGCGCTTAAAGTTGGAGCTCATGAAGAAAAGAAAAGCAAGGCCATCAGCAGGCCTACCTCCAATGCTGTGTGTAGAAGGAAAACAGTTCCTATCGCGTCCCCTTTCCGGACTCGGTTCAGTCCGTACAGGAGCGATGAGCAGTAGACCACTTTGACTCACGGCTGATCCTCGGTAGCTGCCAACACGTCCTCATCGACCTCCGAAACCTCTCCCAATCACAGTCTCCGCTCCGGTCCGTGCGTGCAGGCGAAGAATGCGGCCGTCGTCTCTCCGTCGATGGCGGCGTTTTAGCTAAGCTGGCTACCCGCTTCAGTTACACTTGGCCAGCAGTAAACAGTGCCCACTCACACTCGTAGCGTAATAAAGAAAACAGTTCTCTATGTATGTAGTCCTATGTATTTAAAATACACATTAAACGCTAGACTATGTGGTTTGTCTCTCACTACCTGCTCAACTCTGCTCTACACCCCGTGCTCTTTTCTTTCTCCTTTTCCGTCTGCCCCCTGATTACCCCCCAGGTCAACCGGAACTCAAATTCTCACAGGTCATCTCTAAAGTAAATAAAGTTATTCGTTTTTCTTTGTACTAAACAAGCCTTGAAACATCATGAAAATATTAACTGCTAATAACTGTCCGAACAGAATAATAATCATTGATTTCAATGGATGAATGCAACTTCACATAAACCAAATAAAAGTTATGCATCTTATCAATAACCCCCATATTTAAAATGATATGAAAATTACAAAATGACTGATGTGAAATCAGGTTATTACAAATAGATAAAGGTAAAGTGAAAGATTTCCATACACTTAAAACCAGTTATAATTTGGGAAAACAGGACTTCTACAGATACCTACAGATACGCCATTATCTCAATCAAGAAGCTATTAGGTCCCTGGATGTGCAGGAACCAGTGCTTCACGAAATACTGATGGCATACCAGGCAAAAGTCAAAAAGGGTATTGTTTCACGGCTGTATAAGGGATTTATGAATAAACAAAGAAATTCAACATTATATGTGAAAACAAAATGGGAAAGGGATAGTAACATGAAAATAACTGATAAAGAGTGGAATGACTGCTGCATATCACAGTGGAAATGCACAAACTCATATTCATGGAGGGAATTTGGTTGGAAATGTTTAATCAGGTTTTTTATTACTCCAAAACAGAAAATTTCTGGCTCCGGGGAGGAGACTAAGTGCTGGAGGCAGTGTGGAAGTGAAGATGCCAACCATTGGCATATACTCTGGGACTGTCCAGTAATAAAACAATACTGGATAGAGATACACAAAGATATTGAAAATATTTTTAACATGAAAATGCCCTTCAAGTTTACCAATTTTATTTTGGGTAACACAGACTTTTTACCAGATTACACAAAGTATCTGTTTAGAATTTTAACTATCGCCGGTAAGAAAACTGTTACCAGACACTGGCTCCTCCCTGATTCCCTTACTCTGGAAAGATGGATTGAATGTGTTAATGAAATCTACCAGATGGAAAGACTAACATTCTCACTCTGTTTGCAGATGAATAAATTTGTAGTCTTATGGTCAAAATGGGTATCCTATGTTAATCAAACACTACATGCAGGAATGTTGTCTTGAATGCTCTTAAGATGGTGGTAATCAAGGGTTACTTCTACTGTACTTTCTATTTTACTTTTTGTTGTAGTTTTTGAACCGTTTTATTAAAATAATAGTTTGTTGTCTTTAGCTCCTATAAGTACTAGAGATTTGTCATATAGTAATGCACCCTTTTGTTTTGTGTTCTAATGTGTTACAAAAATGGGAAGGTTGGAATTGGAGAACTTTGATCTTGACCACAGACTGGAACTGTGACCATGAGATAAATTTAAATCTGACTATTGTATTGCTCCCAATGTTTCAAAAATAAAGAATTAAAAAAAAAAAAAAAAGAAACCAACAAGACTCGGTTTAGTCACTTAGTCTGTGCTGCCGCGTTGATCCTTCAGGAAATAGACTGACACCTTATGAACGATGGAGGAAATCTATGCCAATGTTGAATATGACAAGCCTGTTAATCCAAGACCTTCAACAAATCAGAGAGGTAAGAATGTTCAGTCAGACAGAGAGGCTGACTGACTGATATGTACATTATCATATAATTACTGTTGTATGATTGGTTGTATTTGCTGGTCTTCTGTGTGTTTAGGTCCCAGGAGATCAGAGAGGAGATTTCATGGAGCTGTTGTTCTCTGTCTGGGGCTGCTGAGTGTTTTCCTGCTGGCTGGGATCATCGGCCTCAGTGTCCACTGTGAGTCTAAATCACATTCAGAAGTTAACGTAATTGTTTTGTAGGGTTGTGGTTATTATTGTTAGGGTTAACAATTATTAGGGTGTTTACAAAACAATTATTATTGTTTTGTAAACCATCTATAAACATCATTTGGATGGCTATTATTAAGTTCTGACTAATGCTATAATCACTAGGTAAGGATTAATAAGTTGTTTATAAAGCATCAAGTAACATTAATTTGGCTCCATTTGGTGATCTACAAAACAGATGACTTATTTGTGATAATAGTTATCTAAATTATGTTTATAGATGCTTTACAGAGTATTTAAGCAATTAATGTATTATGAACATAATTTCCAACTTCATAATAGCCATGCTAATACAGTAACGTTTACAATTACAAATAATTTGGTTATCATCAACAAAAACTTTGTATAATGTAAATGGTATGTGTGTGTAAAAAACTGTATCTGTTAAAAAACATAAATCATAGCATTACTAATAATTATCATCATTAGCATCGTTCTACTCTAAAAGATGTACAGTAGATGCTTCCCTGGACATGTGTGTTACTTTTTTCACATTTCATCCAGGATCTTTTTATGATCTGTGTAGTTTGATTCACTGTCGTTTTTCTCATTAATGTTTTCTTCCTTTAATACAGTTTCGTTTTTGTTGAGAATTATAAACAGGAAATATATCAAACAGCCAAATCAGCAAAAAAATCATTACACAGGAGGATCATTTTCAAGACACAAGCAGCATTGACGTGTTACCTCTACTGCTGACAGTTAGACTGATTTATGTTAGTGATCCATCCATCCATCCATCGTCGTCCGCTTATCCGTGGTTGGGTCGCGGGGGGAGCAGCTCCAGCAGGGGACCCCAAACTTCCCTTTCCCGAGCCACATTAACCAGCTCTGACTAGGGGATCCCGAGGCGTTCCCAGGCCAGGTTGGAGATGTAATCCCTCCACCTAGTCCTGGGTCTTCCCCGCGGCCTCCTCCCAGCTGGACGTGCCTGGAACACCTCCCTAGGGAGGCGCCCAGGGGGCATCCTTACCAGATGCCCGAACCACCTCAACTGGCTCCTTTCGACGTGAAGGAGCAGCGGCTCTTCTCCGAGCTCCTCACGGATGACTGAGCTTCTCAACCTATCTCTAAGGGAGACGCCAGCCACCCTCCTGAGGAAACCCATTTCGGCCGCTTGTACCCTGGATCTCGTTCTTTCGGTCATGACCCAGCCTTCATGACCATAGGTGAGGGTAGGAACGAAAACTGACCGGTAGATCGAGAGCTTTGCCTTCTGGCTCAGCTCTCTTTTCGTCACAACGGTGCGATAAACTGAATGTAATACCGCCCCCGCTGCGCCGATTCTCCGACCAATCTCCCGCTCCATTGTCCCCTCACTCGCGAACAAGACCCCAAGGTACTTAAACTCCTTCACTTGGGCTAAGGACTCATTCCCTACCTGGAGAAGGCACTCCATCGGTTTCCTGCTGAGAACCATGGCCTCAGATTTAGAGGTGCTGATCCTCATCCCAGCCGCTTCACACTCGGCTGCAAACCGATCCAGTGAGTCACAGGCCGATGATGCCATCAGGACCACATGATTTGCAAAGAGCAGCGATGAGATCCCCAGCCCACCGAACTGCAACCCCTCCCTACCACGACTACGCCTCGATATCCTGTCCATAAATACTACGAACAGGATTGGTGATAAAGCGCAGCCCTGGCGGAGGCCAACCCTCACCTGGAACGTGTCCAACTTACTGCCGAGAACCCGGACACAGCTCTCGCTTTGGTCATACAGAGATTGGATGGCCCTGAGAAGAGACCCCCTCACCCCATACCCCCGCAGCTCCTCCCACAAAGTCTCCCGGGGGACCCGGTCATATGCCTTCTCCAGGTCCACAAAACACATGTAGACTGGATGGGCATACTCCCAGTCTCCCTCCAGGATCCTTGCTAGAGTAAAGAGCTGATCCGTTGTTCCACAACCAGGATGGAATCCGCATTGTTTCTCTTCAACCTGAGGTTCGACTATCGGCCGAACCCTCCTTTCCAGCACCTTGGAGTAGACTTTACCAGAGAGGCTGAGAAGTGTGATACCCCTGTAATTGGTACACACCCTCTGGTCCCCCTTTTTGAACAGGGGAACCACCACCCCGGTCTGCCACTCCTTTGGCACTGTCCCAGACTTCCACGCAATGTTGAGTAGCCGTGTCAACCAAGACAGCCCCTCCACACCCAGAGCTTTCAGCATTTCTGGACGGATCTCATCAATCCCTGGGGCTTTGCCACTGTGGAGTTGTTTGACTACCTCAGTGACCTCCACCAGGGAAATTGACGACAATCCCCCGTCATCCTCCAGCTCTGCCTCTAACAAAGAGGGTGCATCAGCTGGATTTAGGAGTTCCTCAAAGTGCTCTTTCCACCGCCCTATTACCTCCTCAGTTGAGGTCAACAACGTCCCACCCTTACTGTACACAGCTTGGATGGTTCCCCGCTTCCCCCTTCTGAGGTGGCGGACGGTTTTTCAGAAGCGCCTTGGTGCCGACCGAAAGTCCTTCTCCATGTCTTCTCCGAACATCTCCCACACCCACTGCTTTGCCTCTTTCACGACAGAGGCTGCAGTCCTTCGGGCCCTTCGGTACCTTACAACTGCCTCCGGAATCCTCTGGGATAACATATCCCGTAAAGACTCCTTCAGTCGGACGGCTTTCCTGACCACCGGTGTCCACCACGGTGTTCGAGGGTTACCGCCCCTTGAGGCACCTAAGACCCTAAGACCACAGCTCCCTGCTGCAGCTTCAGCAATGGAAACTTTGAACATTGTCCACTCATGTTCAATTCCCCCTGCCTCCACAGGGATGCACGAAAAGCTCCGCCGGAGGTGTGAGTTGAAGGTCTGTCGGACAGGAGCTTCCTCCAGATGTTCCCAATTTACCCGCACCACCCGTTTGGGCTTACCAGGTCTGTCCAGAGTCTTCCCCCACCCCCTGACCCAACTCACCACCAGATGGTGATCAGTTGACAGCTCCGCCCCTCTCTTCACCCGAGTGTCCAAAACATACGGCCTCAGATCAGATGAAACGATTATAAAATCGATCATTGACCTTCGGCCTAGGGTGCTCTGGTACCAAGTACACTTATGAGCATCCCTATGTTTGAACATGGTGTTTGTTATAGACAATCCATGACTAGCACAGAAGTCCAATAACAGACAACCACTCTGGTTTAGATCAGGGAGGCCGTTCCTCCCAATCACGCCTCTCCATGTGTCTCCGTCATTGCCCACATGTGCGTTGAAGTCCCGGCCCGGGTCTGGTCCGTCGAGGCTCCTGACCTTCACCGCCACCCGTGTGGCAGCACACCCAACCCCAGCGGTTCCTCCCACAGGTGGTGGGCCCATGGGCTGGAGAGATAGGTGCCACGTAGCTTTTTCGGGCTGTGCCCGGCCGGGCTCCGTGGCAAACCCGGCCACCAGACGCTCGCAGACGAGCCCTCCCTCTGGGCCTGGCTCCAGACGGGGGCCCCGGGCTTCCTCCGGGCAGGGTCTCTCTATCCCTTCCTTGTTTTTTCATAGGGTTTTTTGAACCATTCTTTGTCTGGCCCCTCACCTGAGACCACTTTGCCATGGGAGACCCTACCAGGAGCACAAAGCTCCAGACAACACAGCCTTCAGGTTCATAGAGACACCCAAACCTCTCCACCACGATAAGGTGATGGTTCCCGGAGAGCTGTTATGTTAGTGATAGAAGTAGAAAATATAGAAAATATGCTTACTGAAGACCACTGCAGAGTCCAGTATGCCCTTTGGCATGTCATAGGTTGGTTAAGTGTGATTATCTTTCACAATCACGGGGCAAAATAGGGAAATGAATTCTTGTGAAATACATTCAAAATTACATGAATGCAGAATGTATTTTGTGTTTCTGAGAAATGTCTCTTGAGATTGGAACAAAACCGGAACGCAGCCGTAACGCAGCAGAGATGCACCCAGTGGAAAATGCCTGTAAGCTGGCGTGTGGTATTGGATTGTGTTTCTGAGAAATGTCTCTCGATTATTTCCACCCATGTGACATTACGTGGATCAGCTGCAGAGCTCTCCTCTATCAAAGCCACCCTGACTGAGCGTCTCCAGGCCAGTGAGAACAAGTCTTCTTCCCTGACTGAAGAGAGAGACCGGCTGAACTCCATCCTCACTGAAATGACTAAAGAGTTGAACAGGCTTAAACAGAGTGAGTGCTTGTGTCTGGTATTTAAATTTACTTGCTGTAACATTTTGACTCAGTCACCCTGCATTGTAATAAGCTATTTTTAGTATGTACTTTATGATTTATTAACCAGTTTTAATCCAGAATGAGACATTTTATGAATCAAACCTATATTAATGAAAACAATATGATTATAGTGTGGGGCCTCTTTCCCTGCATGTCGCTACATTGTGTTCTCCCCACAGGTGGCAAATTCTACTGTTTTATACTGAATGCCGAATTTCCAAACTGCTGACTCAGCTGTTGACTATTTTCTCTCGCCTTTGCTTAATTTCACAAGAGTCACACTGCATACGATGATCACTAGTAGATGAGGTAATCTATATGGTGCAAAACCTTTCATTTAATCTTGTTCTGGTGAAATATGTTATAATTACAGTCATAATCAGTCAGGAACACTCTGGTCATAGATTTAACCATCTATTACAACAAATAGAAATATAGTTATGCTTGGTGCCGGTGGCTCTGCTCTGGATAATGCTTCCTGGACCAACCAAGCAGCATGCTAAGCTGAAACAGGGAGCACCATGCAGAAACCCCCCTGTATACAAGAAGGAGCCAAAAGAAAGACATTGAAAACCATTTTAAACATTGAGTCATGTTAGGACTCTGAACTAAGGAAGGTGGCGGCTGGGGTGGTGGTGGTAAAACGTTGCAGCAGTGAGTGAAGCAGCGTCAGTGTAGCAGGGATCAGTGATGTGAGAATGACAGTGATTTGTGTGTCTAATAGGAATGATAATTCAATCAGCGGGCGTATGACTTCCATGGCCGTCATGAACTAACACTAAGCTTAATGCCAAGTCAATCAGGCAATCAGGTTAAGAGGAAAAATCAAAACAAGATAAAAAATGAATCATAATTTGTAGTCACGTCTCAAACTACTTTATCTTTATCTGACAAGGTTATAGGGAGCATTAACGGGCATTCATTGAAAAAGTTGACATCTTCAGAACTAACTTCAAGGACTTTGACATGTTTTTTGTTTATCTGCGTGTAGTGCATGTTTTTTGTATCTTACAGAGAAAACATGTCCAGCAGGATGGAGGATGTTCAGTTCTTCCTGTTATCTCTTCTCTAATCTGTCCGGTTCCTGGGAGGAAGACAGACAAGACTGCAGAGAGAGAGGAGCAGATCTGCTGGTGATGGAAAGCTCTGAAGAGCAGGTACAGTCCATGATTGTATACAGGATTTATTTATTGTTTTTCTAGGTAATATTTAATAATGATGATTAGGTTAAAGTTAAGTTTTCTGTTGAGATAAATACTTGTAAACTGCGCACATATTGTGGTTAAAACTAAAATGTGATGTGGATTTCTTTTACAGACGTTTCTCTCTGAATTCATCAAAAAAGATACTTCTTATTGGATTGGTTTGACTGACAGAGATGAGGAGGGGACCTGGAAATGGGTAGATGGAACTCCACTGACTCTGAAGTAAGGCTTCACTTTGATTTAATTTAGACATTAACTTATATAATTCCCTTGAAGCTGAATTTTTACTGTTGGCACTTAATGCCCCAGTCATCAACCTGGAGAAAATTATGAGACACAGAGGAACTGTGTTCATGTCAGAGATTAGCAGTATCATGATTCTCTTTAATTAATTTGTTAGATACTGGAGGACAGGACAGCCTGATAATGGCGGTGGAGATCCACAGTATGGCAAAGAGGACTGTGCACAAGTTGGACCTACCACCACTGAGTGGAATGACCTGTCATGTAAATCTGTTATGTACTGGATCTGTGAGAAAAAAGCTTAACATAGGTGTATGTTTTGAGATCATACATTTGATAATGCTTTTTACAGTGTAAGCTATGATCTCTGTCATGATGAGATGATGTGCATGTGTGCTTGTGTGTCCATAACAGGGTATCAGTGAACATAAATACTGGGACTAATATGTATGTATAAAATGCCTGATTAATCTATATATAATTTAAGCTGCAATGTAACCAATTCTTCTTCAGTCTAGTGTGTCTCACCCGGGCGTACATGGGGACTGTTGTTTGCAATCAATAAATAATCCTTTAAAATCAGAGATAAAGACTGGTGTGCATGAGGCTTATAGTAAGAGTGATATTCATCATACATAGAGTTTGCATGTTTGTTTTACTTCCTTTAAAACAATTTAAAGCAGTAACATTTACTCAGAGTGCGTTTTAACTGACCTGATTACTTTTACTTGAAAATAATATTCTGGTAATGTTTCCATCTGTAAAACTACAAATCTCATGACTTCATCACAGGCCACAGCAACCCTAGTCTCGCATTGCCAGACCTATGTCCACAGGTCTGGCCCCTCCACACATATACACTGTTTACACAAAATACAGTACACATACATGCTTCAACATAATTTGCTCTTACTAGTGTATCGCTGTGTGTATTTTGACCATAGTGAATCCCCACCAATAGGTCCGTCCCAAAACATCCCAGTTTAAGAGTAAATGCCATGAACCTATTATTTGTGAATCTTTACAATCATTTCCACAAATAACCAAGCAGGCCTGTCATGTTGTATGATCCAAATTTTCTTCAAAACCATTTTCAGCATGTAACGTTAGCTTGGTAGCTCGGAGAATCTGGTTGCTGTTCCTCGAAGTGATCAGAGTTCAGAGTGTAAACTCAAAGAAAGTAGAAGGTGAGGGACATCCGGCAGAACTTCTGGCCGCTCGTAACTATCTGGTAAATGAACCGTCGTCAATCCAGACTACAGCAACCCTAACCCCAACCATTTACAATGAAACAAACCTGCACATTATACTGAATATATACTATGATGAGTTTGACCCTGAAATAAAGTTGACTTGACCTATTTCCTCCAACTATTTCTCCCACATTTGGCCTTTTAATTTAGAGGACTTGCTAGATAAAGAAATGTACTTTTACATTTACTAATTTGGGTTTATCAGTCACCAATGCACCTAATTATTACGAGTTATTTCTCAAATTTCCCTTTAATGACATTACAGTCCAATAAAGAGAACTTTATAACAAATAAGATTTATACAGTATAATTTATTTTTATGTAATTTCTTTAAAAACAAGCTTCATTTTTAAGACACGAGCAGCGGTGACATGTTTTGTCTCTACTGCAGACAGACTGAGTTATGTTGGTGATAAAACTGCAGCACAAAGTATGCTTACTGAAGTCTGCTGCAGAGTTCACTACGCCATTTCATATGTCATAGGTTGGTTATGATTATCTTTCACAATCATGGGGCAAAATAAGGAAATGTCAAATGCATGCCACATGACATGAATGCAGAAGGTGTTTTGTGTTTCTGAGAAATGTCTCTTAATTATTTTAGACCATGTGTCATTATGTGGATCAGAGTGAGTGCTTGTGTCTGGTATTTAGATTTACGTGCTGTAAACATTTTACTTATTCACCCTGCATTGTGATGAGATCTGTTTAGTATGTACTTTATGATTTAGGAAACAATTTCTGTCCAAAATTAGAAATTTCATGAATCAAACCTAAATTTATTCAATTCAATTCAATTCAATTCAGTTCAATTTTATTTATCGATTTATAGTATCAAATCATAACAGGAGTTATCTCAAGACACTTTACAGGTAGAGTAGGTCTTAATTTACAAAAAACCCAACAAGTCCCCCCAAGAGCAAGCACTAGTGCAACAGTGGCAAGGAAAAACTCCCTTTTAGGAAGAAACCTCGGACAGACCCAGGCTCTTGGTAGGAGGTGTCTGACGTGCCTTGGGGTGCATCACAGTATAGTAAATAAACAGTGGTTAGAAAAAGTGGGTGTAGTAGTGCAGGGAGCAGCACAGCATAGCAGGGTATTTCTCAGCAGAACCACGGCAACAGATGGAACCATGATTTTGGTGCCATCCTAATCCCAGGATTTAATCCTGGTTGTAAAACAAACAGAAAGACTCCGGGGAGCAAGCTCCCCAAAGCTAGGTTAGTAACAAGCATTTCTAGGACAGAGAAGCAGGTGGGCTGGGCTAGGCAGATACTGCAACTCCTCACTCCCTAACTATAAGCTTTATCAAAGAGGAGAGTCTTAAGTTTACTCTTAAATGTGGTGACAGTATCTGCCTCCCGGACCCAGACTGGGAGCTGGTT
Source organism: Gymnocephalus cernua (assembly GCA_023631565.1). Classification (NCBI taxonomy): domain Eukaryota; kingdom Metazoa; phylum Chordata; class Actinopteri; order Perciformes; family Percidae; genus Gymnocephalus; species Gymnocephalus cernua. The sequence goes on along the minus strand of CM042434.1, from coordinate 25,966,742 downwards.
CCACAGGAGTGGAGCCTGATAGCTAAAGGCTCTGGCTCCCATTCTACTTTTAGAGACTCTAGGAACCACAAGTAACTCAGCATTCTGGGAGCGCAGTGCTCTAGTGGGACAGTAAGGTACTATGAGCTCAGCCTCTTCAAGATATGATGGTGCTTGACTATTTAGAGCTTTGTAGGTCAGGAGGAGGATTTTAAATTCAATCCTGGATTTTACAGGGAGCCAATGCAGAGAAGCTAATACGGGAGTAATATGATCTTTTTTCTTAGTTCTTGTCAGTACACGAGCTGCAGCATTCTGGATCAGCTGGAGAGTCTTAAGTGACTTGTTTGAGCTTCCTGATAGTAAGGAATTACAATAGTCCAGTCTGGAAGAAATGAATGCATGGACTAGTTTTTCAGCATCATTCTGAGACAGGATGTTCCTTATTTTGGCAATGTTACGAAGATGAAAAAAGGCTGTTCTTGAGGTTTGTTTTAAGTGGGCATTAAAGGATATATCCTGGTCAAAAATAACTCTTAGATTTCTGACAGTAGTGCTGGAGGCCAGGGCAATACCATCCAAGGTAGCTATATCTTTGGATATTGAGGATCGGAGGTGTTTAGGACCCAGCACAATCACCTCAGTTTTGCTTGAGTTTAGCATCAGAAAGCATCTTTAATACATGCTTGAAGTTTAGCTAATTGGCTGATTTCATCTGGTTTGATTGATAAGTATAATTGGGTGTCATCTGCATAACAGTGAAAGTTAATTGAGTGTTTCCTAATAATATTACCTAGAGGAAGCATATATAAGGAGAATAGAATTGGTCCAAGCACTGAGCCTTGTGGAACGCCATGGTTAACTTTAGCGTACTTGGAGGATTTGTCATTAACATTAACAAATTGAGATCGATCAGAGAAATAGGACTTAAACCAGCTCAGTGCGAGTCCTTTAATACCAACTAAGTGTTCCAGTCTCTGTAACAGGATGGTATGGTCAATAGTGTCAAAAGCAGCACTAAGATCTAGTAAGACAAGTATGGAGACAAGTCCTTTGTCTGAAGCAGTTAGAAGGTTGTTAGTAATTTTCACCAGTGCCAAATTGCACACAAGTGTACAAATTTATGAAAACAATATATGATTATAGACTCCTGGCAAAATGGTGGCCTCTTTCCCTGCATGTCGCTACATTGTAATCTCTTCACATGTGACAAATTCTACTGTTTTATACTGAATCCCAAATTTACAAACTGGCTTCATCAAGTGTCACTTGTTCTTCTTTGTTATAACGATAGTTGTTTTTTGTGTGAGTGTGTGTGTGTAATCAAAAACAGAATTAAAAATAGTTGTCAATGTTCTTTGAGTGCCTTAATATTTATTTTTGTGTTTATCACTATATTCAGTTAATTCTGCAGGAACCCTCTGTTGTCTTTTACCTCCCGTCCACACAGCCGCCCTGCACGCTTTGTCTACTGGTCTGAAGATGATCTTGCTTTTTATTGAACTCTATTGTTAGACTTCTTATTACACCTCTTTACAGGATCAGTAGATTTCCAATAGTATTATTGGTCACTGGCTCAGTAAGTTGATGTCTCTATTTAAAATGATGAATTTGATTGATACAATGTACTTGAGTTTAGCTTCACAACATTCATGCCTGAGGCAGTGTCAACGTCAGAGGATTATAACCAACAGGAGTTTCATCATTTACATGTAGTGCAGTCTGTGCTGCAGAGCTGACCACGGAAATAGTTGACATCCTTGTGAGCAATGGAGGGAATCTATGCCAATGGTCATTATGCCAAACGTGTTGTTGCGATATATTTTATTAAGATGTCTATTTTAGTTTTTCTATTTATGATGGGTTGCCCTGCCTTTATGCTGTCATTGTCTCCATGTATTTATTTTAGCTAATTTTGATCTGTTTGTGTGTTTGTATAAAGCTATCTAAGTAGAGCTTAGGATAAAAACAGGCATCAACCAAACTTTCACTTCATCATTAATCAAAATTTGATCGCAATTTCGCAAACCATCACAAAAACAATGCAATCGAGAAAGACAATTATTTTGCGCATTACATTTTGTTCTTAAACATTTATTTTGTCTGGTGTTCTGAATGACACGCGCACAGTCGCTCGTCCCGAAGGCCAAACTCACTCAGCCAACATTTACATATATTTTTTATATTATTTATTTCAAGGGGAATTCAAAAGGTCAACAGGAAAAGTATTAAGTCAGTTCACAGTTCAAGGTGTTTTTACTCTTGATTTGTTTCACTGTTTTGTAAGTGCAATAAATGCAACATCTTTCCAAAAGTCAATAATTAATCATGTGAAATCATAGTGATTTCAATATTGACCAACATGATTGTGATTATGATTTTTTCCACAATTGAGCAGCCCTAACTCCAATCATAATGCTGCTGCCTGCTACATATTACATAAGTGGCTTAGGTGTCAACTTTAACTTGATTTCTGAGCCCTGTTCATTGGGCAGAGTTAGGAAAAAATGTAAATACAGTAAGTTTGTCTGTATGACATGGAAGCAAAATAATATATTTTGTACTAGGGAAACATAACTGTCTCTTCGCAAGACTGGGTACAAGAGACATACAGAGACTTGCAGACATGGTGCATTACTGTATAATGAGGAAGTAACATACAATAGAAGAAGGTCCAGATAATTAATAAAAACTATTTATTTTAATGAAAGACAAATAGAGAAAATCTTGCGATGGAATCACCTCAGCCACAACACTAAATCGGGCCAGGGGCGTATATTGAGAGTGGGTTGCAATTCCCAACTTCCTATCCCTCTACTTCCAGCAGACTTGCATGGACTGCACCAGTCTTTGAATTATGCTTTCATTTTAACCTCAACCCCATGGCTACATGTATTATCTCAGGCTTTTCCACACTGCACAGCGCTCCGAGAGCGGGTATCGTGCCCTCCCCGCCGCTGTGTGATCACAAGCCATCGTAGGGCAGAGTGGAAAGGACAGCAGCTGGCCGCTATACTGGGCAGTCCCTCCAGAAAAACGTGATTATGCGATCGCAGAATTCAATGCATAATCAGCCAATAAGTCCGCATATTTATGCAAAAAAGTCACATATATTTCAGCAGAAAGTTGAAAAATGTTGCGTTTACTTCACACAAGAGCAGCCATTTTCCCCTGTTGCCATGGGAACGTTATGAAGTGACTTAATTTCACCTAGTGAGAACACAGTGTTGGGGGAATCACTTTTTTTCTCTTTTTAATCAAACCGCAGTGTTTGCAAGTTCCCGCGATTTTTGCAAGTTCCCGCAATTTCATCACATGAAATTGCATAAATATCCCGCATATTCCATCAAATTTTTTAGGAAAACGTGCCGCATAATCAAGGATGCATGGACTGCACCAGTCTTTGAATTATACTGAAGAATACCTAAAGTAGATGCATTCAAATTTCTTAACTACAAAAATTAGAATAATAATCAATCATGTGGCAGTTAAAAGTAATGTTGCTTTTTCACCAAATAAAGTATTCATTTGGAGGGGGGCCCAAAAAATGCAGTACGCCTAGTGTAATCTTACCTTTTAATCTGGCCCTGTCTATAGATAGATTAAAAAGGGGCATTGTCATGGAAACCTTTTTTAACACCACTGAAATGTGTGACTTCCTCTGATGGTGAAGCGTTGCATGACTGGAACCAACAAGAATATATAAATATAATGATCACTTACATTTAGTTCAGTCTGTGCTGCAGCGCTGACCTTCAGGGAATAGTTGGCCACCTTATGAGTGATGGATGACATCTATGCCAATGTTGACTATGACAAGTCTGTTAACTCAAGACCTTCAACAAATCAGACAGGTAAAAATGTTCAGTCAGCCAGAGAGGCTGACACACTGATATGTATATTATCATCTAATTACTGTTGTATGATTAAATGGTCTTCTCTGTGTTTAGGTCCCAGGAGATCAGAGAGGAGATTTCATGGAGCTGTTGTTCTCTGTCTGGGGCTGCTGAGTGTTTTCCTGCTGGCTGGGATCATCAGCTTCAGTGTCCACTGTGAGTCTAAATCACAATCAAAGTTAAAATCAGGTTGAACTCATTCTACTGTGAAAAATTAGGATTTTTTTCTGTAAGAATCATACAGGTATAGAGTGTACCATTCGAGAAAACAGTAAACAGGTAAAAGAGTAGGGCTGATTACGATTAATCGTTTTCAAATTGAGTTGCGACTGGAATAATGTTGCATTACACAGATTGGTTACAGAAACTTCCTATTTTCAGTGTATTTTTCATTTACTTTTTATTACTTCATATAACATGATCATTGATGTAGATGTTGAGACATATCAGAAATGTTGGTTTATAGTGAAGTACTGATATATTTTTTTATTATTATAACTTTAGCCTTTTTTGCTCTGTGTTTAACTGTTCAAACCTTCCATGCTTTAAAGAAAAACACATATTGCTGGCAATTCATATCTATGTTCTCATCCTTGCATAAGAAGGAGATAGAGCCGTTTTGATGGTATTTTATGTTATATTGCTCCATGACATGCAGGATTAGCCCCACTATTCTTTTTTACGATTACGCACCTTTTGTTTGTAACTTTTTTCCAAAGATAGACTAAACAATAAATATATATATTGAAGCAAACTGCTGATTTCCATTTATTCTTGTTTACCTACAAAACTGGTTATGTTATAAAACAGAATGAAAAAAAGATTCTTTAAAGAAAGTGTTGATTTGTGTGAAGTCATTCAAATGATCAAACTGTAATAATTAAAAGTTTGTAATTTCTATATTAGTGTTTGATGGTAGTGTATTTACTCTCTGTGTTCTGAGCATAGACTGTCAATGGTTCTGAGTGACGGTGTGTGTTGTCTTTAAAAGTGTTTTCGCTGCACTGAGCCTTTTTTGAGACGTGTGTGTGAAGAGATGTTTGTAATGAGTTTGCAGGTGATGTGAACTGTTTATCTCAGGGGACTGTTGGTAATGCAGACTGTTAAGGAAAAACTCAGGAGCAGTGTTGGTCATCTTACTTTAAAAAAGTAATTAGTTACAGTTACAAATTACTTATCCCAAAAAGTAATTGAGTTAGTAACTCAGTTACCACATTGTAAAAGTAATTAGTTACTCATCAAAATAACTGACGTTATTTTTTATGTTCTATAACGCTATTACATTCTATAACATTTTTAACATCAAATATGTTTATAGTAAGTTAACTGATTGAAGAATAAAAACACCATATACAGTATTTTAGAACATTTGGTATTTATCTGAACTCAATAGATTGCAGCCTGCCATATGATATGCAAGGATAGCTCTTAATGACTCAGACTCCACAGTGGACAGGGGTAGAATGTTTTCAACAACATACCAATCAGAAATCAATGTGTTCAGCTCGGCCTTGGTCACCTGTTGCTGACCCGAAAAATTGAGCGTTGTTTGTTTTAAGAGTGGCTCCGTCTCCTCGCTGGAGCTCACGTGTCGTGTTAGCGTGTGTTGATAAGATTGGAGTTGCTTGAGGCAGACGTGGATAAAGTCTTTTTTCCTGGGCATAGCGTGTATGTTACATACATTCTTGCCTTTAATTTCAATGAGCGAGAAGTAGTGCCGGTACTTCCAGTTCGAGAACGCTACCTTTGAATTTCCCTGGCTCGTCACCATTGTCGCTGTCTTGTGTTTAGTGGTAGGTAGTCACTCAGAGCGTGCAGTGAGACAGCGTGAGCATTTGTTGTTACTCTGAGTAAAATATACTCAGACTCGCCATCACAACAAGTGAGCAAACTGCCCCTGTGTGTCTTTTGTTACCTGATGCTATACCGTAACGTTACTTCACTGCAGGAGGCTGTGCCGGAGGAGTCAGACCTGCTGATGCCCACGGAGGGAGAATTAGGTGTAGGCCTTGTGTCTGGCCTGCCATTAAGCCAAGGTTTTTTAATAGAGAAATTAAGCAGTGAGCTCTGTAGAAAGCATGCTAGCAAGCGTTTACTGTTTTGTTTAGAACACGTGGCACATCTCCCAAGTTGCTGGGGTCACAGTCAGGTCAGCAGCTGTTTGGGGCCGAATGTTGGGAGATGTTTTTGTTGAAAATAATTTAAAGTGTCAAATAAATTTAAAATAAACAATTCTTATATTAAACAACTATATCCGAAGATTATTTAAAAAAAAATGAAGACTATAAAAAATAATTATGCGTCTGATTTTTAGGTGTGCCAGCTGCCACTCTGGGGGGCACCGGCACACCAGTGGCTGTGCCATCGCTATGAATGACCTGATGTTGTCTAAGCTTTCCCTTAGTCTCATCATACCACATCATGGTGTTTCTGGAACATCCAGTTTTGCACACGTGGCTTCAGTTGTGACTGCTGTCGTTTAGCAATACAAAATTAAAAAGGGCAGCAGTGACATGTTGTAACAGACTGATTTATGCTAGTGATGAAACTGCAGTACAAAATATGCTTACTGAAGCTGCTGCAGAATTCACTATGCTCTTTAATTTGTTAAAGGAATAGCAAAATAAGGAAATGTAGTCTCGTGAAAAACATGAGACATGACATGAATGCAGTTCAGTTGTTTTGTTTTTCTGAGAAATGTCTCTTGATTATTGTAGACCATGTCTCATTACCTGGATCAGCTGCAGAGCTCTCCACTATCAAAGCCAACCTGACTGAGCGTCTCCAGGCCAGTGAGAACAAGTCTTCTTCCCTGACTGAAGAGAGAGACCGGCTGAACTCCAGCCTCACTGAAATGACTAAAGAGTTGGACAGGCTTAAACAGAGTGAGTGCTTGCGTCTGGTATTTAGATTTACTTGCTGTAACATTTTTACTCAGTTACCCTGCATGGTGATGAGATCTGTGATTTTGGTAGGGCTGCACGATTTGAGGAAAATGGCCTCACGCTCTTTGACATGTCATAGGTTGGTTAGTATGATTATCTTATAGACAACACATGAATGCAGAATGTGTTTTGTGTTCCTGACAAATGTCTCCTGATTACTTCCGACCATGTGACATTACGTGGATCTGCTGCAGAGCTCTCCGCTATCAAAGCCAACCTGACTGAGCGTCTCCAGGCCAGTGATAACAAGTCTTCTTCCCTGACTGAAGAGAGAGACCTGCTGAACTCCAGCCTCACTGAAATGACTAAAGAGTTGAACAGGCTTAAACAGAGTGAGTGCTTGCGTATTTACTTGCTGTAACATTTTTACTCAGTCACCCTGCATGGTGATGAAATCTCTGATTTTGGTAGGGCTGAACGATTTGAGGAAAATAGGCTCACGCCCTTTGACATGTCATAGGTTGGTTAGTATGATTATCTTTCACTCTAATTGGACAAAAAAAGGATATCAAGTTTTGTGAAATAAATTAGACATGACATGAATGTAGAAGGTGTTTTGTGTTTCTGAGAAATGTCTCTTGATTATTTCCGACCATGTGACATTACGTGGATCAGCTGCCAACCTGACTGAGTGTCTCCAGGCCAGTGAGAACAAACTGTCCTCCGTGTCTGAAGAGTAACATTTTTATTCAGTCACCCTGCATTGTGATGAGCTCTTCTTAGTATCGTCTTTATGATTTAGTAGCCAATTTCAGTCCAAAATTAGAAATGTTATGAATCAAACCTAAATTTATGAAAACAATACATGATTATAGACCCTGGCAAAATTGTGTCCTCTTTCACTGCATGTCGCTACATTGCTACATTATATTCTCCTAAGTGACAATTCTCTCTTGTCTGTGCTTGATTGCACAAGACTCACAATGTATAAGATGATCATTAGTAGATAATAGATATATAGATAGATAATCAATATAATCAATTTGGTCCATAACCAGTCAAGTCTCAAACCATCTGATACGGTTAAATTAACCAAATGAGCACCATCATTAAACAAGTTGACATCTACAGAAATACATAACACATCAACATGAGTCTTGTTGATCTGTAATGTATCTTGTTTGTATCTTACAGAGAAAACGTGTCCAGCAGGATGGAGGATGTTCAGTTCTTCCTGTTATCTCCTCTCTGGTCAGTCTGGTTCCTGGGAGGAAGGCAGACAAGACTGCAGAGAGAGAGGAGCAGATCTGCTGGTGATAGAAAGCTCTGAAGAGCAGGTACAGGCCATGATAGTATACAGGATTTACTTATTGTTTTTCTAGGTAATATTTAATAATGATGATTAGGTTAAAGTTAAGTTTTCTGTTGAGATAAATACTTGTAAACTGCTCACATATTGTGGTTAAAACTAAAATGTGATGTGGATTACTTTTACAGACGTTTCTCTCTAAATTCATCAAAAAACATACTTGGTATTGGATTGGTTTGAGTGACAGAGATGAGGAGGGGACCTGGAAATGGGTAGATCGAACTCCACTGACTCTGAAGTAAGGCTTCACTTTGATTTAATTTAGACATTAACTTATATAATTCCCTCAAAGCTGAATTTTTACTTTTGACACTCAATGCCCCAGTCATCAACCTGGAGAGCATTGTGAGACACAGAGGAACTGTGTTCATGTCAGAGATTAGCAGTATCATGATTCTCTTTAATTAATTTGTTAGGAACTGGAACAGAGGGCAGCCTGATAATTGCGGTGGACGGTGTGGCGAAGAGGACTGTGCACATATTGGACCTACCACCACTGGCTGGAATGACCTGTCATGTACATCTGTTATGTACTGGATCTGTGAGAAAAAAGCTTAACATAGGTGTATGTTTTGAGATCATACATTTGATAATGATTTTTACAGTGTAAGCTATGATCTCCGTCATGATGAGATGATGTGCATGTGTGCTTGTGTGTCCATAACAGGGTATCAGTGAACATAAATACTGGGACTAATATGTATGTATAAAATGCCTGATTAATCGATATATAATATAAGCTGCAATGTAACCAATTCCTCTTCAGTCTAGTGTGTCTCACCCGGGCGTACATGGGGACTGTTGTTTGCAATCAATAAATAATCCTTAAAAATCAGAGACAAAGACTGGTGTGCATGAGGCTTATAGTAAAAGTGATATTCATCATACAAAGAGTTTGCATGTTTGTTTTACTGCCTTTAAAACAATTTAAAGCAGTAAAATTTACTCAGAGTGCGTTTTAACTGACCTGATTACTTTTACTTTAAAAAAGAATATTCTGGTAATGTTTCCATCTGTAAAACTACAAATCTCATGACTTCATCACAGGCCACAGCAACCCTAGTCTCACATTGCCAGACCTATGTCCACAGGTCTGGCCCCTCCACACATATACACTGTTAAAACAATACAGTACACATACATGCTTCAACATAATTTGCTCTTACTAGTGTATCGCTGTGTGTATTTTGACCATAGTGAATCCCCACCAATAGGTCTGTCCCAAAACATCCCAGTTTGAGAGTAAATGCCATGAACCTATTCTTTGTGAATCTTTACAATCATTTCCACAAATAACCAAGCAGGCCTGCCATGTTGTACGATCCAAATTTTCTTCAAAACCATTTTCAGCATGTAACGTTAGCTTGGTAGCTCGGAGAATCTGGTTGCTGTTCCTCGAAGTGATCTGAGTTCAGAGTGTAAACTCAAAGAAAGTAGAAGGTGAGGGACATCCGGCAGAACTTCTGGCCGCTCGTAACTATCTGGTAAATGAACCGTCATCAATCCAGACTACAGCAACCCTAACCCTAACCATTTACAATGTAACAAACAAATAAAGTTGACTTCCTCCAACTATTTCTCTCACATTTGGCCTTTTAATTTAGAGGACTTGCTAGATAAAGAAATGTACTTTCACATTTACTAATTTGGGTTTATCAGTCACCAATGCACCTAATTATTACGAGTTATTTCTCAAATTTCCCTTTAATGACATTACAGTCCATTAAAGAGAACTTTATAACAAATAAGATTTATACAGTATAATTTATTTCTATCTAATTTCTTTAAAAACAAGCTTCATTTTTAAGACACGAGCAGCGGTGACATGTTTTGTCTCTACTGCTGACAGACTGAGTTATGTTGGTGATAAAACTGCAGCACAAAATATGCTTACTGAAGTCTGCTCACTACGCCATTTCATATGTCATAGGTTGGTTATGATTATCTTTCACAATCATGGGGCAAAATAAGGAAATGTCAAATGCATACCACATGACATGAATGCAGAAGGTGTTTTGTGTTTCTGAGAAATGTCTCTTGATTATTTTAGACCATGTGTCATTTTGTAGATCAGAGTGAGTGCTTGTGTCTGGTATTTAGATTTATATGCTGTAAACATTTTACTTATTCACCCTGCATTGTGATGAGATCTGTTTAGTATGTACTTTATGATTTAGTAAACAATTTCTGTCCAAAATTAGAAATTTCATGAATCAAACCTAAATTCATGAAAACAATATATGATTATAGACTCCTGGCAAAATAGTGGCCTCTTTCCCTGCATGTCGCTACATTGTAATCTCTTCACAAGTGACAAATTCTACTGTTTTATACTGAATGCCAAATTTACAAACTGGTAACTGGCTTCATCAAGTGTCACTTGTTCTTCTTTGTTATAATGATAGTTGTTTTTTGTGTGAGTGTGTGTGTGTAATCAAAAACAGAAACAAAAATAGTTATCAATGTTCTTTGAGTGCCTTAATATTTATTTTTGTGTTTATCACTGTATTCAGATGTCTCTATTTAAAATGATGAATTTGATTGATACAATGTACTTGAGTTTAGCTTCACAACATTCATGCCTGAGGCAGTGTCAACATCAGAGGATTATAACCAACGGGAGTTTCATCATTTACATGTAGTGCAGTCTGTGTTGCAGAGCTGACCACGGAAATAGTTGACATCCTTGTGAGCAATGGAGGGAATCTATGCCAATGGTCATTATGCCAAACGTGTTGTTGCAAGATATTTTATTAAGATGTCTATTTTAGTTTTTTTCTATTTATGATGGGTTGCCCTGCCTTCATTCTGTCATTGTCTCCATTTATTTATTTTAGCTCATTTTCATCTGTTTGTGTGTTTGTATAAAGCTATCTAAGTAGAGCTTAGGATAAAAACAGGCATCAACCAAACTTTCACTTCATCATTAATCAAAATTTGATCGCAATTTCGCAAACCATCACAAAAACAATGCAATCGAGAAAGACAATTATTTTGCGCATTACATTTTGTTCTTAAACTTTTATTTTGTCTCGTGTTCTGAATGACACGCGCACATTCGCCCGTCCCGAAGGCCAAACTCACTCAGCCAACATTTACATATATTTTTTATATTATTTATTTCAAGGGGAATTCAAAAGGTTCAACAGGAAAAGTATTAAGTCAATTCACAGTTCAAGGTGTTTTTACTCTTGATTTCTTTCACTGTTTTTTAAGTGCAATAAATGCAACATCTTTCCAAAAGTCAATAATTAATCATGTGAAATCATAGTGATTTCAATATTGACCAACATGATTGTGATGATTATGATTTTTTCCACAATTGAGCAGCCCTAACTCCAATTATAATGCTGCTGACTGCTACATATTACATGTGGGTTAGGTGTCAACTTTAACTTGATTTCTGAACCCTGTTCATTGGGCAGAGTTAGGAAAAAATGTAAATACAGTAAGTTTGTCTGTATGACATGGAAGCAAAAGAATATATTTTGTACTAGGGAAACATAACTGTCTCTTCGCAAGACTGGGTACAAGAGACATGAGACTTGCAGACATGGCACATTACTGTATAATGAGGAAGTAACATACAATAGAAGAAGGTCCAGATAATTAATAAAAACTATTTATTTTAATGAAAGACAAATAGAGAATATCCTGCGATGGAATCACCTCAGCCACAACGCTAAATCGGGCCAGGGGCGTATATTGAGAGTGGGTTGCAACTCCCAACTTCCTATCCCTCTACTTCCAGCAGACTTGCATGGACTGCACCAGTCTTTGAATTATGCTTTCATTTTAACCTCAACCCCATGGCTACATGTATTATCTCAGGCTTTTCCACACTGCACAGCGCTCCGAGAGCGGGTATCGTGCCCTCCCCGCCGCTGTGTGATCACAAGCCATTGTAGGGTAGAGTGGAAAGGACAGCAGCTGGCCGCTATACTGGGCAGTCCCTCCAGAAAAACGTGATTATGCGATCGCAGAATTCAATGCATAATCAGCCAAAGTCCGCATATTTATGCAAAAAAGTCACATATATTTCAGCAGAAAGTTGAAAAATGTTGCGTTTACTTCACACAAGAGCAGCCATTTCCCCCTGTTGCCATGGGAACGTTATGAAGTGACTAATGCTGCGTTCCAGGCAACCCGTAACTCGTGTTTTCACAACCTTCTACCCGTGAAAGTGCCCTGGAACGGCCGTCCAACCCGTAACTTACTACCCGTGAACTCGTACCAGATCGTTGTACTCCCAGTTACAGTTTTTGACGTCACACACACATAAACAACAATGGCGACCCCCTGTTGATGCTGTACAGACGCCGGTGAAATAGAAATAAATAGACATGAATAGACAACGTAAAGTAATTCCGCACATTGTAATCAAAACAATACACACACAAGTGTGTACTACTACAGGTTATGTTTATTAAAAAGCCCAATATATGTCGCTGACTAGAAATCGCTAGTATCAGCTAGCCCTAGCTAACGTCAACGTTAGGTAGCCGCTAGCTAACGTCAGCGCAGCCACTAGCTAACGTCAACGTCAGCGTAGCCAATAGCTAACGTTAAAGTTAGGTAGCCCAACCTGAACCCTGGAACGCTACCAAGTCGTGGCTTGAAGTCGTAATTTACGGGCTAAAAATTGTGTCTGGAACGCAGCATTAATTTCACCTAGTGAGAACACAGTGTTGGGGGAATCACTTTTTTTCTCTTTTTAATCAAACCGCAGTTTTTGCAAGTTCCCGCGATTTTTGCAAGTTCCCGCAATTTCATCGCATGAAATTGCATCAATATCCTGCATATTCCATCACATTTTTTAGGAAAACGTGCCGCATAATCAAGGATTTTTGCCCGCAACAATCACAAAAAAACTCCGCCTTTTTCTGGAGGGACTGACTGGGGATGCATGGCAGGGCCGAAAATGTGTATTCTGATCCAAATGCCAAAAAAAAGCCCACCAAGCCGGGGACTCTCACCAAGCTGCTTTAAGGGAAACTCCGGCCAATTTTTACGTTAATCTTGCTAAATATAACTATGCGAGACCTGTCTATAGCTAAAACCGTTAGCACAACATCAGCTCCATAGACAGAGCTGCTGCAGCTAATGCCCACCACTCCACTTAGCTAAACAGCAGTCATGGGGGCATAAATGAAATAGTGCCTTTGTGTATCTTAACAGACACAAAATGCAATTAAAATGTCTGTGTAACATGAACAGGGCCCTTACATGACAACAAGAAGCATTTTCAACATTCACCTACCCTGTTCGCTGCTAGCTAGCTAGCTGTCGTCTGGGACGAGAGAGTGTTCAGTCAGGCTTCGGTAATAATCATCATACAGCAGTCCCGTGTGTATTTGTAGCATATATTTGATATATATCCATTTTGTGTGCGATCCATCTGGCGTTGGAGAGTAGTATTCTCTGCCGACAACAATCACGCGAGCGCCCGCTGGTCTGGAGGATGACCCGGTGATGCCTCTGCTTCCTGCCCGCTGTCCTCGCTTGCCGCGCCAACAACAATGGCGAGAGTGCCCACTGGTCGTGGCCGTCCTCCGGACGACCGGTGATTCCTTCGTGGCATTTTTTTGTTTATTTCCCCTCAAAAATAGGTAATTGAGTGCTGTAGTGGTTATGAGCATATTATTGACTATGTAACTACATGGAAACGGGCAGAATTATGCCTGTGCCTTGTTCAGTAAAACACTAACAGACGGCTGGCGGCTGTCTTGTGCTGACGTCCCGTGTGAATTCAGTTGTAGCAAGATAAATAACAGTGTAGGTCGGTGGAGCGTACAGTGTAGCGTGAAGAGCAGAGGTGTTCACAAGGGAAGAAGCTTGGAGTAACGCAACTATGGAGAATTTCGAAGAAGATATTGAACATATGGAAGAGGATTTTGAGTTTGATGGTCGTCCTTATTTATTCAAACCTGAGTATACAGACGAAGAACTGGCCTCACAAGAGTTGGAAAGAACCAGACAGACAGACAGAGAGAGGGGCAACAGGCAGATGAAGCAGCTGCTCCAAGATCACGCATTTCGGGCAACTGGTGGTGTTTGTGTGGGCGCTCTCGTGATTGTTGTCGGCAGAGAATACTACTCTCCAACGCCAGATGGATCGCACACAAAATGGATAAATATCATATATATCCATATATATGCTACAAATACACACGGGACTGCTGTATGATGATTATTACCGAAGCCTGACTGAACACTGTCTCGTCCAAGATGACAGCTAGCTAGCAGCTAACAGGGTAGGTGAATGTTGAAAATGCTTCTTGTTGTCATGTAAGGGCCCTGTTCATGTTACACCTAACATTTTAATTGCATTTTGTGTCTGTTAAGGTACACCAAGGCACTATTTCATTTATGCCCCCATGACTGCCGTTGAGCTGGAGCGGTGGGCATTAGCTGCAGCAGCTCCGTCTATGGAGCTGATGTTGTGCTAACGTTTTTTGCTATAGACTGGTCTCGCATAGTTATATTTAGCAAGATTTACGTAAAAATTGGCCGGAGTTCCCCTTTAAGCAACTGGGAGGTGAAGAATATTTAAATTAGATGCATTCAAATTTCTTAACTAAAAAAATTAGAATAATAATCAATCATGTGGCAGTTAAAAGTAATGTTGCTTTTTCACCAAATAAAGTATTCATTTGGAGGGGGGCCCACAAAATGCAGTACGCCTAGTGTAATCTTACCTTTTAATCTGGACCTGTCTATAGATAGATTAAATAGGGGCGTTTTCATGGAAACTTTTTAACACCTCTGAAATTTGTGACTTCCTCTGATGGTGAAGCGTTGCATGACTGGAACCAACAAGAATATATAAATATAAGGATCACTTACATTTAGTTCAGTCTGTGCTGCAGCGCTGACCTTCAGGGAATAGTTGGCCACCTTATGAGTAATGGATGACATCTATGCCAATGTTGACTATGACAAGTCTGTTAACCCAAGACCTTCAACAAATCAGAGAGGTAAAAATGTTCAGTCAGACAGAGAGACTGACACACTGATATGTATATTATCATCTAATTACTGTTGTATGATTAAATGGTCTTCTCTGTGTTTAGGTCCCAGGAGCTCAGAGAGGAGATTTCATGGAGCTGTTGTTCTCTGTCTGGGGCTGCTGAGTGTTTTCCTGCTGGCTGGGCTCATCAGCTTCAGTGTCCACTGTGAGTCTAAATCACAATCAAAGTTAAAATCAGGTTGAACTCATTCTACTGTGAAAAATGAGGATTTCTGCCTGTAAGAATGATACAGGTATAGAGTGTACCGAGGAAACAGTAAACAGATAAATTACGATTAATCGTTTTCAAATTGAGTTGCGACTGGAATAATGTTGCATTACACATATTGGTTACAGAAGCTTCCTTTTTTCAGTGTATTTTTCATTTACTTTTTATTACTTCATATAACATGATCATTGATGTAGATGCTGAGACATATCAGAAATGTTGGTTTATAGTGAAGTACTGATATATTTTTTTATTATTATAACTTTAGCCTTTTTTTCTCTGTGTTTAACTGTTCAAACCTTCCATGCTTTAAAGAAAAACACATATTGCTGGCAATTCATATCTATGTTCTCATCCTTGCATAAGAAGAAGATAGAGCCGTTTTGATGGTATTTTATGTTATATTGCTCCATGACATGCAGGATTAGCCCCACTATTCTTTTTTACGATTACGCACCTTTTGTTTGCAACTTTTTTCCAAAGATAGACTAAACAAAAAATATATATATTGAAGCAAACTGCTGATTTCCATTTCTTCTTGTTTACCTACAAAAACGTATGTTATAAAAAAGGAATGAAAAAAGATTATTTAAAGAAAGTGTTGATTTGTGTAAAGTCATTAAAATTATTCAAACTGTAATAATTAAAAGTTTGTAATTTCTATATTAGTTAATTAATCACTACTTTCTTTTTTTATTTGTGTTTTCCATACTGTCCAAACTTTTTCTGATTTGGGATTGTACACAAAAAACATGTTACTCCTCCCAAAGACACCAATAAGGATGTACTTTATGTATTTTTTTTGTATTTTTTTTTTCTCTGGTATGTGGAGGAGTCGTGATATTTTGGGGAAAATAAAGTTACAATATTACAAGAATAAAGTCACAATATTTCACTAACGAATCCATCTGCCTGCCCTATTGTCTGCTGTGCATTTGTTGTTACTCTGTAAAATATACTCACCATGCCTTTTTTCGCACAGATAAACAAAAATTATATCTTTCACATGTGCCCGGTTTCTTTCTTTTTACCTGATGCTATACCGTAACGTTACTTCACTGCAGGAGGCTGTGCCGGAGGAGTCAGACCTGCTGATGCCCACGGAGGGAGAATTAGGTGTAGGCCTTGTGTCTGGCCTGCCATTAAGCCAAGGTTTTTAATAGAGAAATTAAGCAGTGAGCTCTGTAGAAAGCATGCTAGCAAGCGTTTACAGTTTTGTTTAGAACACGTGGCACATCTCCCAAGTTGCTGGGGTCACAGTCAGGTCAGCAGCTGTTTGGCGGCCGAATGTCGGGAGATGTTTTTGTTGAAAATAATTTAAAGTTTAAAATAAATTTAAAATAAACAATTCTTGCATTAAACTATTATATCTGAAGATTATTAAAAAAAATATTAAGACTATAAAAAATAATTATGCATCTGATTTTTAGGTGTGCCAGCTGCCACTCTGGGGGGCACCGGCACACCAGTGGCTGTGCCATCGCTATGAATGACCTGATGTTGTCTAAGCTTTCCCTTAGTCTCATCATACCACATCATGGTGTTTCTGGAACATCCAGTTTTGCACACGTGGCTTCAGTTGTGACTGCTGTCGTTTAGCGATACAAAATTAAAAAGGGCAGCAGTGACATGTTGTAACAGACTGATTTATGCTAGTGATAAAACTGCAGTACAAAATATGCTTACTGAAGCTGCTGCAGAATTCACTATGCCCTTTGATTTGTTAAAGGAATAGCAAAATAAGGAAATGTAGTCTCATGAAATACATAAGACATGACATGAATGCAGAATGTGTTTTATGTTCCTGAGAAATGTCTCTTGATTATTTCCGACCATGTGACATTATTTGGATCAGCTGCAGAAGCCAACCTGACTGAGTGTCTCCAGGCCAGTGAGAACAAGTCTTCTTCCCTGACTGAAGAGAGAGACCGGCTGAACTCCATCCTCACTGAAATGACTAAAGAGTTGGACAGGCTTAAACAGAGTGAGTGCTTGCGTCTGGTATTTAGATTTACTTGCTGTAACATTTTTACTCAGTCACCCTGCATTGTGATGAGATCTGTGACTTTGGTAGGGCTGAACGATTTAAGGAAAATAGGCTCACGCCCTTTGACATGTCATAGGTTGGTTAGTATGATTATCTTTCACTATCATGGGACAAAATAAGGATATCAAGTTTTGTGAAATAAAGTACACATGACATGAATGTAGAAGGTGTTTTGTGTGTCTGAGAAATGTCTCTTGATTATTTCCGACCATGTGACATTATGTGGATCAGCTGCCAACCTGACTGAGTGTCTCCAGGCCAGTGAGAACAAGCTGTCCTCCGTGTCTGAAGAGTAACATTTTTATTCAGTCACCCTGCATTATGATGAGCTCTTCTTAGTATCTTCTTTATGATTTAGTAGCCAATTTCAGTCCAAAATTAGAAATTTTATGAATCAAATCTAAATTTATGAAAACAATACATGATTATAGACCCTGGCAAAATTGTGTCCTCTTTCACTGCATGTCGCTACATTATATTCTCCTACGTGACAATTCTCTCTTGTCTGTGCTTGATTGCACAAGACTCATAATGTATAAGATCATCATTAGTAGATAATAGATATATAGATAATCCATCCATCCATCCATCGTCGTCTGCTTATCCGTGGTCGGGTCGCGGGGGGAGCAGCTCCAGCAGGGGACCCCAAACTTCCCTTTCCCGAGCCACATTAACCAGCTCTGATTGGGGGATCCCGAGGCGTTCCCAGGCCAGGTTGGAGATGTAATCCCTCCACCTAGTCCTGGGTCTTCCCCGAGGCATCCTCCCAGCTGGACGTGCCTGGAACACCTCCCTAGGGAGGCGCCCAGGGGGCATCCTTACCAGATGCCCGAACCACCTCAACTGGCTCTTTTCGACGTGAAGGAGCGGCGGCTCTACTCCGAGCTCCTCACGGATGACTGAGCTTCTCACCCTATCTCTAAGGGAGACGCCAGCCACCCTCCTGAGGAAACCCATTTCGGCCGCTTGTACCCTGGATCTCGTTCTTTCGGTCATGACCCAACCTTCATGACCATAGGTGAGGGTAGGAACGAAAACTGACCGGTAGATCGAGAGCTTTGCCTTCTGGCTCAGCTCTTTTTTCGTCACAACGGTGCGATAAACTGAATGTAATACCACCCCCGCTGCGCCAATTCTCCGACCAATCTCCCGCTCCATTGTCCCCTCACTCGCGAACAAGACCCCAAGGTACTTAAACTCCTTCACTTGGGGTAAGGACTCATTCCCTACCTGGAGAACGCACTCCATCTGTTTCCTGCTGAGAACCATGGCCTCAGATTTAGAGGTGCTGATCCTCATCCCAGCCGCTTCACACTCGGCTACAAACCGATCCAGTGAGTGCTGAAGGTCACAGGCCGATGATGCCATCAGGACCACATCATCTGCAAAGAGCAGCGATGAGATCCCCAGCCCACCGAACTGCAACCCCTCCCTACCACGACTACGCCTCGATATCCTGTCCATAAATACTACGAAAAGGATTGGTGACAAAGCGCAGCCCTGGCGGAGACCAACCCTCACCTGGAACGTGTCCGACTTACTGCCGAGAACCCGGACACAGCTCTCGCTTTGGTCATACAGAGATTGGATGGCCCTGAGAAGGGACCCCCTCACCCCATACTCCCGCAGCACCTCCCACAAAGTCTCTCGGGGAACCCGGTCATATGCCTTCTCCAGGTCCACAAAACACATGTAGACTGGATGGGCATACTCCCAGGCTCCCTCCAGGATCCTTGCTAGAGTAAAGAGCTGATCCGTTGTTCCACGACCAGGTCGGAATCCGCATTGTTCCTCTTCAACCTGAGGTTCGACTATCGGCCGAACCCTCCTTTCCAGCACCTTGGAGTAGACTTTACCAGGGAGGCTGAGAAGTGTGATACCCCTGTAATTGGTACACACCCTCTGGTCCCCCTTTTTGAACAGGGGAACCACCACCCCGGTCTGCCACTCCTTTGGCACTGTCCCAGACTTCCACGCAATGTTGAGTAGGCGTGTCAACCAAGACAGCCCCTCCACACCCAGAGCTTTCAGCATTTCTGGACGGATCTCATCAATCCCTGGGGCTTTGCCACTGTGGAGTTGTTTGACTACCTCAGTGACCTCCACCAGGGAAATTGACGACAATCCCCCGTCATCCTCCAGCTCTGCCTCTAACAAAGAGGGCGCATCAGCTGGATTTAGGAGTTCCTCAAAGTGCTCCTTCCACCGCCCTATTACCTCCTCAGTTGAGGTCAACAACGTCCCACCCTTACTGTACACAGCTTGGATGGTTCCCCGCTTCCCCCTTCTGAGGTGGCGGACGGTTTTCCAGAAGCGCCTTGGTGCCGACCGAAAGTCCTTCTCCATGTCTTCTCTAAACTTCTCCCACACCCACTGCTTTGCTTCTTTCACGGCAGAGGCTGCAGTCCTTCGGGCCCTTCGGTACCTTGCAACTGCCTCCGGAGTCCTCTGGGATAACATATCCCGGAAAGACTCCTTCAGTCGGACGGTTACCCTGACCACCGGTGTCCACCACGGTGTTCGAGGGTTACCGCCCCTTGAGGCACCTAAGACCCTAAGACCACAGCTCCCTGCCGCAGCTTCAGCAATGGAAACTTTGAACATTGTCCACTCAGGTTCAATGACCCCAGCCTCCACAGGGATGCACGAAAAGCTCCGCCGGAGGTGTGAGTTGAAGGTCTGTCGGACAGGAGCTTCCTCCAGACGTTCCCAATTTACCCGCACCACCTGTTTGGGCTTACCAGGTCTGTCCAGAGTCTTCCCCCACCTCCTGACCCAACTCACCACCAGATGGTGATCAGTTGACAGCTCCGCCCCTCTCTTCACCCGAGTGTCCAAAACATACGGCCTCAGATCAGATGAAACGATTATAAAATCAATCATTGACCTTCGGCCTAGGGTGCTCTGGTACCAAGTACACTTATGAGCATCCCTATGTTCAAACATGGTGTTTGTTAT
The DNA here is from genome assembly GCA_023631565.1 of Gymnocephalus cernua. Taxonomy (NCBI): domain Eukaryota; kingdom Metazoa; phylum Chordata; class Actinopteri; order Perciformes; family Percidae; genus Gymnocephalus; species Gymnocephalus cernua. The sequence goes on along the minus strand of CM042434.1, from coordinate 25,946,370 downwards.
AGACAATCCATGACTAGCACAGAAGTCCAATAACAGACAACCACTCTGGTTTAGATCAGGGAGGCCGTTCCTCCCAATCACGCCTCTCCATGTGTCTCCGTCATTGCCCACATGTGCGTTGAAGTCCCCCAGCAGAACTATGGAGTCCCCCTCCGGAGCCCCATACAGGACTCCATTCAAGGTCTCCAAGAAGGCTGAATACTCTGAACTCTTGTTTGGTGCATATGCACAAACAACAGTCAGAGTTTTCCCCCCAACAACCCGCAGGCGTAGGGAGGCGACACTCTCGTCCACCGGGGTAAACTCCAACGTTGCGGCGCTCAGCCGGGGACTTGTGAGTATCCCCACACCCGCCTGGAGAAGAAAAGAGTTCAACCCCTCTCCAGGAGTACGGCTCCAGAACCGAGACTATGCGTAGAGGTAAGCCCCACCAGATCCAACTGGTAGCGCTCCACCTCAAGCACAAGTTCCGGCTCCTTCCCCCACAGCGAGGTGACATTCCACGTCCCCAGAGCCAGCCTCTGCTGCCCGGGTCTGGTCCGTCGAGGCCCCTGACCTTCAACGCCACCCTTGTGGCAGCGCACCCGACCCCAGCGGTTCCTCCCACAGGTGGTAGGCCCATGGGCTGGAGAGATAGGTGCCACGTAGCTTTTTCGGGCTGTGCCCGGCCGGGCTCCGTGGCAAACCCGGCCACCAGACGCTCGCTGACGAGCCCTCCCTCTGGGCCTGGCTCCAGACGGGGGCCCCGGGCTTCCTCCGGGCAGGGTCTCTCTATCCCTTCCTCGGTTTTCATAGGGTTTTTTGAACCATTCTTTGTCCGGCCCCTCACCTGAGACCACTTTGCCATGGGAGACCCTACCAGGAGCACAAAGCTCCAGACAACACAGCCCTCAGGTTCATAGGGACACCCAAACCTCTCCACCACGATAAGGTGATGGTTCCCGGAGATATTATATAGATAATCAATAAAATCAATTTGGTCCATAACCAGTCAAGTCTCAAACCATCTGATAAGGTTAAATTAACCAAATGAGCACCATCATTAAACAAGTTGACATTGACAGAACTACATAACACAACGACATGAGTCTTGTTGATCTGTAATGTATCTTGTTTGTGTCTTACAGATAAAACATGTCCAGCAGGATGGAGGATGTTCAGTTCTTCCTGTTATCTCCTCTCTGGTCAGTCTGGTTCCTGGGAGAAAGGCAGACAAGACTGCAGAGAGAGAGGAGCAGATCTGGTGGTGATAGAAAGCTCGGAAGAGCAGGTACAGTCCATGATAGTTGTAGAATAGATCTATACTATTTTACTGGTCCACTCATGGCAGGGACTCAGCCACTCTCACCTGATTTCATTCCACTCCCAATCATGGTTCAAACACACCTGATTTCACTCACTACCAATCATGGTCTAGGCTATAAGTACCACCTACTTCCTTTGTTCTGGCTGTCAGCAATATGAGGCAGCGGTGTTGGGCAGTATGTGGGGGCTCTCTGTCCTCACAATTCAGGCACAAATCCTACGGTCGTGTGTAAATAAAAAAAAACACACAAAACCGTCAAGCCTCATCATCTGCCTTTGCCCGGAATATGTGCAGAGTGTAAATAAATGGCTTAAACGGAAACAACTGTTGTCCTTCATACATTCTTACCGATGTAATTTTTTAGTGTATATTTTTTTCTAGGTAATATTTAATAATGATGATTAGGTTAAAATTAAGTTTTGTGTTGAGATAAATACTTGTAAACTGCATACATATTGGGGTTAAAACTAAAATGTGATGTGGATTACTTTTACAGACGTTTCTCTCTGAATTCATCAAAAAAGATACTTGGTATTGGATTGGTTTGACTGACAGAGATGAGGAGGGGACCTGGAAATGGGTAGATGGAACTCCACTGACTCTGAAGTAAGGCTTCACTTTGATTTAATTTAGACATTAACTTACAAACCCAAATCAGGAAAAGTTGGGACAGTATTGAAAACACAAGTAAAAAGAAAAGGGAAAAAAGAAAATAGTGATTTCTAAATGTACTTTGACTTGTATTTCATTGCAGACAATACAACAGCACATAATTGAATGTGTTCCTCATGATTTTCCTATTCCTATTTTTGTTCTTGCAACACATTTCAAAAAAAGTTGGAACAGTAAAAGCATTTACCACTTTGTAATGTTGCCATTCCTTTTCTCAGCACTTAAAAGATGTTTAGGGACAGAAGACACCAACTGATGAAGTGTTTCACGTGTAATTTTGTCCCATTCTTGCTGCAAACAAGTCTTAAGGTGGGCAACAGTACGGGGTCTTCGTTGTCGCATTTTGCGCTTCAAAATGTGCCACACATTCTCTATTGGAGACAGGTCGGGACTGCAGGCAGGCCAGTCAAGTACCCGTATCCTCTTCCTCCGCAGCCAGGACTTTGTAATGTGTGCAGAATGTGGTTTTGCATTATCTTGTTGAAATATGCATGGACATCCCTGGAAAAGATGTCTTCTTGAAAGCAGCATATTGTGCTCCAAAATCTCTATGTACTTTTCAGCATTAATGGTGCCACAGAAGTGCAAGTTACCTTTGCCAAGGGCACTGACACAACCCCATACCATGACAGACCCTGGCTTTTGGACTTGTTGCTGGTAACAGTCTGGATGATCCTTTTCTTCTTTGGTCCGGAGCACACTGCATCCATTTCTCCCAAAAAAATACCTGAAATACTGATTCATCTGACCACAGTACACATTTCCACTGTGTGATGGTCCATCCCAGATGCCCTTCGAGCCCAGAGAAGTTGACGACGCTTCTGGACACTGTTAACATAGGGCTTCCTTTTGGCACAGTACAGTTTTAACTGGCATTTGTGGCTGTAACTGCGTGTTGTGGTACCTGACAAAGGTTTGCCAAAGTAGTCCTGAGCCCATGTGGTGATATCGCTTATAGATGAATAATGATTCTTGATGCAGTGCCGCCTGAGGGATCGGAGATCACGGTTGTTCAGCTTAGGCTTGCGCCCTTGTCCTTTACGCACTGAAATTCCTCCTCATTCCTTGAATCTTTTAATTATGTTATGCACTGTTGAAGGTGAAATAAGCAAATGTCTTCCTATCTTTCTTTGAGAACATTGTTTTTAAACATTTCAATAATTTTCTCACGTATTTGTTGGCAAACTGGCGATCCTTGGCCCATCTTTGCTCCTAAAGAACTAGACCTTTCTTGGATGCTGCTTTTGTACCAAATCATAATTACAATCACCTGTTGACATCACCTGTTTCAAATCACATCA
>CM042434.1:25845591-25938091 GCA_023631565.1 Gymnocephalus cernua | reverse complement strand
CAATTTTTGCAAGTTCCTGCAATTTCATCGCATAAAATTGCATAAATATCCCACATATTCCATCGCATTTTTTAAGAAAACGTGCCGCATAATCAAGGATTTCTGCCCGCAACAATCACAAAACTCAGCATTTTTCTGGAGGGATCTGATAAGCGTTGTGACTTACACATTTACAGCGTTGGCTTTTTTTTGCCAGCTTTTCTTCCTGTTTTAGGAAGCAGCAACTGGATTGCTTTTGCTGGTAAACCGTGTCTGTGTTTATGTAAATGTATATTTATGTAGAATTGCTCTTATGTAAAATATGTGGCTCTGGTAGATTGATTGCAAACACTGCCTCTTTTATGTGAACGTGCGCGTCTCTAGATTGGGAAACCCTGGGTTGATTCAACTAGGCTAGTTGATAAACGTTGTGACACAGTTTAACCGTGGTTGTTAGGGTTAGTGCAGCTGGGGAACTGAAAGAAATCCAGGGCATGTTAAACTTGATTCGTAGTAGCCTACAAGCCCCTGGACAACGTCTTTCAAAACATGACCTGCGCGAAAGAGAAAAAAATATGAATGCGTCATTGTACCCACCACTTCTGGAAATGCACTTCCGATTGCATATCTGTCCCCCCCACATTTCAAACCAAACTGACGCCCATGCTTGTTGGTTCCAGTCATGCAATGCTTCACCATCAGAGGAAGTCACAAGTTTCAGAGGTGTTAAAAGAAGTTTCCATGACAACGCCGCTTTTTTTTAATCTATCTACAGACAGCGCCAGATTAAAAGGTAAGATTACACTAGGCAGCACAAGCATTCATTTTTGGTGCTGCATTACAGTTAAGGCTGTACAATTAATTGAATTTTGATCGCTATTTCGCGAACGATCACAAAAACAATGTAATCGAGAAAAACAATTATTTTGCGCATAAAATTTTGCTCCCAAGCTTTTATTTTGTCTCGTGTTCTGAATGACACGCGCACAGTCACCCCTCCCGATGGCCAAACTCACTCAGCCAACATTTAAATATATTTTTTATATTTATTTTAAGGGGAATAGGAAAAGGTTCAATAGGAAAAGTATTAAGTCAATTCACAGTTCAAGGTGTTCTTACTGTTGATTTGTTTCACTGTTTTTTTAAGTGCAATAAATGCAACATCTTTCCAAAAGTTAATAATTGTGTGTAATATTTGTGATTGAGTCTTGGCCGTTTAGCGAGTCCCCAGAGTCCCTTGCTTCCCGGCCGGCTAGCAGCCTCCTTCAACCCCGGCCGGCTAGCGGCTTCCCTGAGATTCTGACCCCTCATGTTTTGTCGGCGGTTCGGCCGACTCCTGCCCCCCGTGTCCAGTCGGCGGTCCGGCCGACTCCTGCCCCCCGTGTCCTGTCGGCGATCCGGTCGACTTCTGCGCCTATCATCGGTCAGATTGACCTGTCGCCCGTCTCCGGCCCATCTGTCTCGTCGCCTGTCTCCAGCCCAGCTGACTCGTCGCCTGTCTCCAGTTCAGCCGACTCGTCGTCTGGCTCCCCAGCTGACCCTTTGCCTGCCCGGCCTCAGAAGGGAGATCTTCGCCACCGCCGGCCTCCAGAGGGATATCGCCTTCGCCGCCGGCCTCCAGAGGGATATCGCCTTCGCCGCCGGCCGCCAGAGGGATGTCGCCTTCGCCGCCGGCCGCCAGAGGGAGGTCTCCTTCGTCGCCGGCCCCCAGAGGGTCATCGCCTTCGCCGCCGGCCCCCAGAGGGATGTCGCCTTCACCGCCGGCCCCCAGAGGGATATCGCCTTCGCCGCCGGCCCCCAGAGGGATATCGAGGGAGTTCCCCTCTTGCCGAGGTCTCCCTCAGCTCCCTGTCCCTGGTGGCCCTCTGGTTTCCCTCAGGCCTCTCCGGCCCTTTGTTTCCCCTGGGTCTCTCCGGCTCTCTGTTCCCTGTGCCCCAGCGCTCTTCGTTCCCTGTGCCCCAGCGCTCTCTGTTCCCTGTGCCCCAGCGCTCTTCGTTCCCTGTGCCCCAGCGCTCTTCGTTCCCTGTGCCCCAGGGCCCTCTGTTCCCTGTGCCCCAGGGCCCTCTGTTCCCTGTGCCCCAGGGCCCTTCGTTCCCTGTGCCCCAGCGCTCTTCTGTTCCCTGTGCCCCAGGGCCCTCTGTTCCCTATGCCCCAGTGACTTTTTCCCTCCTCCGGACCCCCTCCGCCCTCCCTGGGTTGGTTTTTTGTTGTCCCTTGTTTGCTCGTTACCTCTTGTATTTAGTCTGTGTGTTCCCCTTGTTCTTTGTCAGATCATTGTTTCTGTTTGTGGATATGTGTGTTAGTCTACTTGTGTGTGTGCCTCGGTATCTCTGTTCCCTTGATTCTCTTTTTGGACTTCTCCTTCGTTTTGGATTTATTTTGCCTGCTGCATTCTGGACACCTTGTTTGTATGTATTTTATTTAATAAATCTTCGAGCACTACCTTCTCCTGTCCGCCTGCCTGTCTCTGCATTTGGGTCCACAATTCCCTGAAATCCCCTGACAGTTCATTGGGCAGAGTTAGGAAAAAATGTAAGTAAGTTTGTCTGTATGACATGGATGCAAAATAATATATTTTGTACTAGGGAAATATAACGGTCTCTTCGCAAGACTGGGTACAAGAGACATACAGAGACTTGCAGACATGGCACATTACTGTATAATGAAGAAGTAATATACAATAGAAGAAGGTCCAGATAATTAATAAACAATTTATTTTAATGACACATAAATAGAGAAAATCTTGCGATGGAATTACACCAGCCACAACGCCAAATCGGGCCAGGGGCGTATATTGAGGGGTGGGTGGCAATTCCCAACTTCCTTCCCCTCTACTTCCAGCACACTTGCATGGACCAACAGCTTTGAAATGGGCTTTCATTTTAACCTCAACCGGGGCCGGCGATTGCTGTAGGCAAACTAGGCAATTGCCTAGGGCGTCAAATGTGTTGGGGGCACCGTGTTGCCTTAGGTCTAATAATAGAATTAGAACAACAAGCGAAATAAAACCTGTTTATTAAACATGATCCTCCTAGGGCGCCCCCTCAGCCACACATTTACTTGTCAACCTGCAACACACAGAGCTCTGAAGCAGACCTGTGCGTCGCTTAGTGTCCACTCTCGCTGTAAAAATAAAGATGAGCAGCGCGCCTTGGTGGTCTGTGCAGCTTCAGGTTTATAATGGACGCGCTCTGCTGTGGAGATGCTGCAGCAGATGTCGCGTTTGAGCTCCGTGTATTTCTGTCGTATAGTTTCGGTTTTCCACCTCTGATGTAAAGCAGCGTACAGCCACTTCCCTAAACTTTGTCTCATTCAGAGACCAGAGACCCAAACGGGGCTCTGTGTCTGTCAGAAGGTCTGAGATCTACCGTATCAGCAGAGCAATCACGTAATACACAGCAGACTATGGTGCAGGTGAATTATTTTCTGAAATATTGTGACTTTATTCTTGTAATGGCCTATTATCGCTTTATTTTTCTCAAAATATCACGACGACTCCAAATCTCAGAGCACAGATAAGTTGTATTTTGAATGTGCACAAAGTTTTGGACATGAGCAGAACTCTTGCTCAAACACATCTGAAATATTACAGTCTAGGGGTTTATTAATTCATTAAAATGAATAATGTATCATTGACGTGAATAATTGTCATATGCAAATTTAAGGAGGTTACTTCTTCAACAAAAGAGCAAAAGAGGAGGGAGGAGTAAATGATGCTAGGCTACATGTGTGCTGACTCAGATATAATTAGAAAAGTCGATCTACAGGAATAAATAGATGAAAGCAATACAGAATGCCTGAGAGCTTTTACATAAAGACATTTCCAGCATATATTGATTCAGAAAAAGGTAAACATGGGTGCATAAAAATTCACCAGAATGCAGGAAATTGTTTAATGCTCAACAGTTTAGTAATTGCTAATGTAACCCTATATCACCAATTGTAATATGAAAAACACTTTATGCAGTAATAACAGTGTTACACCCTTGGACTCCATACTTGGTCTCTCTCTCTCTCTCTCTCTCTCTCTCTCTCTCTCTCTCTCTCTCTCGCGCGCTATCTCGATAGCTAGATAGATATATCTATTAAGTTGACCAGACAAAACATGAAATATTTTGTGTTCACATTGTCTGCAATGAAATACAAGTCGAAGTATACATCGATTACTACTTTATTTGTTTATTTGTGTTTTTCATACTGTCCCAACTTTTTCTGATTAGGGTATGTAGAGAGAGACGAGTCAGCCATCTTGAATCTTTGCTAAGGCTCTCTCTTTTCAGCAGTAAAAATTTACAACAATTATGTGCATTCAAACTACCGCACATGTGTACCACCGGGATACATTGGTACAGATCGTAGAATATGCAGGAAACGTTATTACAGACGGAATACTCGGCACACTCCGTGAGCTTCGCCTGCACGGAGAACAGCACCTCAACCAGCGGTGTCACTCGATGCCGCTAACCGGGTAGGGGACATCCTCATCGGCTAGGTGGGAAGCTAACGCTAGCCGGCCACCTGTCTCATCAATCCTGCTTGTGTCCGCTCATTAGACAACAAACTGGACTACATCCAACTTCAACAAAACTCCCAACGCGAGTTCAGAGACTGCTGTGTTTTTGTTTTTGTGGAAACATGGCTGAACAACAGTGTACCGGACTGTCCAGCTACCAGGCCTGCTAGCCCTCCGAGCTAGAGATGCTCTGTGACCGGGTAAAATACTCGTGGAGGTGGGCTATGTTAACACGGACTGATGCAGAAATGGGGTGATTTGTATCCAACTAACTGCTAACTGCTGGTGGAGTTTGGCTGTTAAATGCCGACCATTCTACATTCCACGCTAATTCACAGCTGTGTTTACAGCCCACCAAGTGCTAATGCTAGTATGCGTTAGCTGAACTTTACAGAGCCTATAATGTGTGTGCATTAAATGTAGCCTGTTTCCTATGTTTTTATATAATGTCGTTTTTATATATTTTAAATGTGTAACACCACTTGAGCCATGGTGAAACTTTGTTTCGTGTATATGGTTGAAATGACAATAAAACACACTTGAGTTGAGTTGAATGCCTCACTGTCTTGTCTGTCTATAAATGGTAGGCGTGGTTTGGGAGTGGACTTGTAAAGCAGCGAAGCAGGTGCATTCTGGGATTTGGTCTTTCATCCATATGATACATTTTCTGGCTTTTCTCGGCCTAGAAGGCACCAATTTAAAAAAAAAAATCACATTTCTACTACATAAGTGACCCAATTTAAAGATGTATTCAGCTTTCCAGCAGTGAAATATTCCTTTTAAATATCACAAGTGAAGACCAACTTTGGTCCGAGTTGTGTGAAGACAATTTATCTGCCACTATTAATGCACGGTACAGACTTGTTCACTATAATTTCCTTCATCAGCTGTATTTGACTCCAGAGAAAATTCACAAGTCTAAGCTTGATCTATCTGATAAATGTTTCCGATGTGCTGCAGATGTGGGCTCTTTCCTACACTGTACTTGGTTGTGTGTGAAGGTGAGTGATTTCTGGATTGACTTTTGTGACGTCTTGACTAAGATTACTCAAATTCCATTACCTGTTGACCCAGAATTTTGCTTGCTGGGGAATCTTATGAAAATTGATAAACCACTTTACAAATTTCAAATACAGTTTTTGGAAATAGCCCTGGCAGTGGCCAGAACGTGTATTGCTGTTACATGGAAATCGTATTTATTTATAATTTATTTATACTCTTTATTGATCCCCAATAGGGAAATTAAAATTTTACACTCTGTTATTGCACACTACACACAGGCCTGAAACACATACACACTCAGTGTTAGGTTTGAGGGGTCTGGACCCAAGAGCGGACACCGACAAGATGGTTTAGAGTTTGTAACTGTCTTTTAATTTGTGCTCAACAGAACTTCAGTCTTGCGGGAAAAAAAAACACAACAAAGGAAGGTGGCGATCCAAAAGGAGCGGAAGAGTGAAGGTAGACGAGGCTGGCACAAACACAGGTCTGGTGGTGTGGCTGGTAGGGCAGGTGGCGAGGCTTCCAACAGCTGCACACGGAGAGGAGAAACAAAGTAAATACAAAAATCCCAAAAAACTTTGATTGCACAACAGGTTTAGCTAAAGAACTCGAGAGTCTTTACCACACGGGAGACTGAACGAACTGGCGCTGGCTGCTTGGATCCCAGGAGTATTAGTACTGGAGCTTGATGGGTAGATCACCTGCAGCTGCGGTGGAGAGCCAGGTGCTCCTGGGGAAAACCACGCCTACCCCCCTCCACACACACACACACACACACCAAGAAATGCAACACAAAAGCCTAGGTCGCAGATAGACTGTGACACTCAGGTCCTTTTACATGCACTAATAGAGAGATGTCAGAGTGAATGGGCTGTGACTGCAGAACAGGAGCCCTGAGCCATTTGGGGGAGTTTGGTGCCTTGCTCAAGAGCACCTAGGCAGTGCCCAGGAGGTGAACTGGCACTTCTCCAGTCCAGACCGTACAGGGACATGAACCAGCGACCCTCTGGTTTCCAACCCAACTCCCTGAGGACTGAGCTACTGCCACCCTCTAGCCATAACTAAATGGTATTTAGAAATGAATAACTGTGTGCCTTTAGAAAAAATAACATATAACCTTAGAAAGGAATACAACACCTTTATTAAAATTTGGCAGCCCTATCTAGATTATATGGATAATGTCATATTGGATGATCATCATATCTAATGATCATTAATTAATGAGGTTCATGTTAATTAAGGTATTGATTGATACCTTATTTTAACATTAGTTAATGCAGTTATTAGCATCAACTAGCCGTTAATAACAGTTAACTAAGATGTCCATTTTAACATTAGTTAATGTAGTAATAAGCATTAACTAATCTGTCTCAACCCTCTTGTTTTCTCTGGTGTAATGGGAGTAAAGCCCCATTCCTTTTCTGACATCAAAGCCAAAGTGTCAAAGTATGTTGGAACTGTATCACTTTTAATTTAGGTATGCCGTTTAGACCAAAAAGCATGACATTTCAAGCATTTCTTAAGAGGTTAAAAAAAACATACTTTTAGCGTGTATAGAGCCAACATATTTTCACATGTAAATCAGTAAACTATGTGTTTATTTCAACCAAAACTAGAGTTGTGATTTCTGGAAAAGTGGAAAGACGACCCAGAACAGCTTTTAATAGTTTTATTTTGTTTCTGTCGACTTTGAATGACGTGTATTTTACAATGCTAAAATTATTGTTTATTTACATGGAGTCTGGTGGGTTTAGTGAAGGCAATTTCACGGATGTTTTTTTGTTTAAAAAAGGGTCTTACTCGTTAACAGAAAGGTCAACCTTCTTAGAAATCCAATACAAGCTGGACAATTGCCCTATTAACTTACATTGTAGCTTGTTTCGCTGCTGCCGACTGCAGAGATCTCGCTTAATATTGGACCAATGTCAAAGATTGTTGTTTCCATCACTCACTTAGACACAAAAACATAGGCAAATAGGGTCCAGGTTGAAAAAAACGGTAGTTACCCTTTAATAACCTCCTAGGTACTAGGCAAGGCAGCTTGATAATGGTGGTGGAGATCCACAGTGGGGTAAAGAGGACTGTGCACAAATTTGGGCTGGCAGGAACACTGGAAAAAACTGGAATGATGTGCGGTGTGATAACTCTCTGCAATGGATCTGTGAAAAATGCCTTAGCATTTGAAACATTTGTAAATACTTTTAAATGTAAGCTACGATTATGCATTTTTTTAATAATGTTACTGCATGTGTGATAAATGGAGAGAGAGAACGAGAGAGAGCGTCTACATCAACATGTAAAGGTTTGATGGTCGGGAATTGAGATCTATGATTTATAAAATAGCTTCTTCCTGGGAAACTGTATTGTGGGAATCTGGGATTTTTAGCATATAGACCTAGCTATTTACAAGTGTATGTATACATTTGCTGATGACATATACAATAAAACAAAGCTATACATTTTACTGAATATATACTATAACAAAGTTTGACCCTGAATTGCACTTGTTAGGATAATAAAGTTGACTTAAGCTGTTTCCTCCAACTGTTTCTTCCACATTTTGTATTTGAATTCAGAGAACTTGCTGGATAAAGACATTCACTCTCACATTCACTGCTTTGGGTTAATCAGTCACCAATGCACCTGACTAGTATGAACCCTTCCTCAAATTTCCCTGTAATGACATTACAGTCCATTAAAGAGAACTTTAAAAAGAGAACACATAATATTTATACAGTAGGCTATATTGTATAAAGTCTGTACTTGATCAATCAATGAAGTATTAATGTGCTCTCAAACAGTTTCTGATTTTAGACAATTGCCTTGAAGAATGTTTCTCATGTTACTTCCTCAAAAATTAAACTTCAGAGAAACTATTGAAAAACCAACAAGATTCGCTCTAGTCATTTACATGTAGTGCAGTCTGTGCTGCAGCGCTGATATATGCCACAACAAGGCCAATTACTCGAATCACAAATTTGCCTCTAGGGGCTTTACAATCTGTACAGCATACATGACACACACCAGCTTTAGACCCTCAATTAAGAATGGAGAAAAACTCCCCTAAAAATGTGGGGAGGAATTATGGGGGAAATATGGAGGAGACCTCAGGAAGAAGAACAGCAACAACCTCTGGTGCTGGAAAATAAAGCCAACGCGCAATTCATCGAGTGGCCACTTGAGGCTCCAAAAGCTAGTAAATCCCCATAGACCCCCATGTTAAAATGCCCAACTTTACAGCAGAATGAAACATGTTTACAGCCTGGGGGAGGCCGTCACACGAGCTTCATTTGGGGGCTCTATAGTAAGACTGATATTCAGCAAGGAGTTTGCATTGTGTCACTTCCCTTTTAGAAATGTAGCCCAGTAATGTTTACTCAGACAGTGTTTTAACTGACCTACTTACTTTTACTTGAATACAATATTCTGGTACTGTTTCCACCTGTAAAAATAAAAATCTCATGTCTTTGTCATCTGTAGATAGATAGATAGATAGATAGATAGATAGATAGATAGATAGATAGATAGATAGATAGATAGATAGATAGATAGATAGATAGATAGATAGATAGATAGATAGATAGATAGATAGATAGATAGATAGATAGATAGATAGTGTGTCTGATAATAATGAGCGGAGGAGAGGATTGTCATTGAAACTTATTGTACCACCTGTGAAACTTGTGACTTCCTCAGAGCGTGAGACACTGTCAAATTGAAACCAACAAAAATATATAAATACTTGGATCCCTTACATGTGGTGCAGTCTGTGCTGCAGCGCTGAACCTTCAGGAAATAGTTGGCCACCTTATGAGTGATGGATGACATCTATGCCAATGTTGAATATGACAAGTCTGTTAACCCAAGACCTTCAACAAATCAGACAGGTAAGAATGTTCAGTCAGAGAGGCTGACACACTGATATGTATATTATCATCTAATTACTGTTGTATGATTAAATGGTCTTCTCTGTGTTTAGGTCCCAGGAGCTCAGAGAGGAGATTTCATGGAGCTGTTGTTCTCTGTCTGGGGCTGCTGAGTGTTTTTCTACTGGCTGGGCTCATCGGCCTCGGTGTCCACTGTAAGTCTAAATCACATTAGGTTGAACTCATTCTACTTAGATCAGGGGTCTTCAACGTGTTTTAAGTCAAGGACCCCTTATCTGAGAGAGAGACGGAGTAGGGACCCCCTACTTCATATTTTATAAAGTTAAGTTACATATTTAACTGGGCCTACAATAAAAGCCTAAAGCCTTTACAGTACATAGAAAACTAAGCTATACAAATTGTTGGTATGATACACTTATGAACATGAGTCATGTTTTAAATATTTAGGATGAACTGTCAGTAAGCCTATCATCAATGTTTTTTTAGTTTTTTTTTCAAAAATAGGCTGATTTATATTTGCTAATAACTTGTTGGATCCATGTTAAGACATTTTAATTTTCGAAAAAAAACTTTCAAATGTTGCAAAGAAACTCCCTTGATGAAGGTCTAATACTGAAACGTTGCCTATTACATTTCATTTTTTGCAAGTTAGACAGTGTGTTGGAGTTTCTTTGCAACTTTTGAACTAATTATTACCCCCCTCCGATGCACTTGTATTTCTGTATTGAAAATACTGGAGCTGCTCCCCCCGCGACCCGACAGACGAAGATGGATGGATGGATGAAAAAAAAAGATTTTTAATTAATTTGGCAGCCTCCCTGCAGTAAATCTGAGCATCCCCTATGGGCCAAGGACCCCCTGCTCTAGATGCATGGAAACTCCTTTTCTTACTTTTCATCCCGAATTTATTTCTGATTTGTTTGATTCACTGTCTTGTGTCAATTTTCTCAATTTTTCAACATTTTGTGAATTATACACAGAAAAAAAAGTTCCTTTTTGATTGCTTGAACACAGTTTTCAAAAGTCTACACTCTTATCCCATGGCTTTAACCACAACCTGCACAACACTGAATTTACAGCACTTTGTTCAAATGCTAACACGCTGTCAAACCACATATAATGGATTTCAGCCTGGTCGACCTAAAACACTGCTGATTGCAATTTTAGCTGAAAGCCTAAGCATGTGTCTTGTTTAAGACTCATTAGTGAACACACTGTATTTATATAGAAAAAGTTCAGAAAGACCTTTTTGGAAATAAAGAAACACAAAGTAAGAATGAAACAGTTATACAGTGAACAGGTAAAAGAGCAAATATACCAATATGTCCAGGTAAGATGTCTGAGGTTACAGATACAGCTATAAAAAATTAAAAAACAAAACAAAAAACACTAGCTTTACTACAGTAAAACAGGCACATTAAGAAAGTAATGAAGGTGGAAGCAATAAAAACATTTAATTCACAGACAAAATACAAATATATATCTATTGAAGGAAACTGCTTATTTTCATTCCTTCTTGTTTACCTAAAAACAGGTTATGTTATAAAGAGAAATATGAAGGATTTTTTTCTCTTTAAAGAAAGTATTGATTTGTGTGAAGTTATTCCATTTATTCAAACTGTAACGATTAAAAGTTTCTCATTTCTGTATTGGTGTTTGATGCTGGTGTTTTTACTCTCTGTGTGTTCTGAGTGACAGTGTGTGTTGTCTCGATGAGGATTGTTCAAAATGTTTCAGTGCACTGAGCCTGTTTTCAGATGTGTGTGTGGAATAAGTGTTTTGCAGCAGATGTGCAGTCAACGGTTTAGCTCAGTTAACTGTTGGCAATGCAGACTGTGGTACATGTGGCTTCAGTTGTGACCAGTGGCGTTTAGCAGTAACTGCAGCAGTGTCTGCTGCAGAGTTCACTACGCCCTTTGATATGTCAGAGGAATAGCAAATTAAGGATATGTAGTCTCATGAAATACATAAGACATGACATGAATGCAGAATGTGTTTTGTGTTCCTGAGAAATGTCTCTTGATTATTTCAGACCATGTGACATTACGTGGATCAGCTGCAGAGCTCTCCACTATCAAAGCCAACCTGACTGAGCGTCTCCAGGCCAGTGATAACAAGTCTTCTTCCCTGACTGAAGAGAGAGACCGGCTGAACTCCAGCCTCACTGAAATGACTAAAGAGTTGGACAGGCTTAAACAGAGTGAGTGCTTGCGTCTGGTATTTAAATTTACTTGCTATAACATTTTTACTCAGTTACCCTGCATTGTGATAAGATATTTTTAGTATGTACTTTGTGATTTATTAACCAAGTCAAAAATTAGATTAAAAACAAACAAATCAAACCTACATTAATGAAAACAATACATGATTATAGACCCCTGGTAAAGTTGTTGCCTCTTTCTCTTAAAATATGTTATATTCACAGTCATAATCAATCTCTCAGGTTAAAAATTAAAGATAAAAATAAACAGGACGGACTTTACTTTATCTGACAAGGTTTCATTAACTAAATGAGGCCCATGCAGGGGCATTAAAGGGGCATTCATTGAAAACGTTGACATCTACAGAACTAACTTCCAACACATTGAAAATATTCTTGTTGATGTATCTTGTTCATATCTTACAGATAAAACATGTCCAGCAGGATGGAGGGTGTTCAGTTCTTCCTGTTATCTCCTCTCTGCTGAGTCTGGTTCCTGGGAGAAAGGCAGACAAGACTGCAGAGACAGAGGAGCAGATCTGATGGTGATAGAAAGCTCTGAAGAGCAGGTACAGTCCATGATTTTATACTTGATTTACATATTAGGATGATTGGGTAAAGTTAAGTTTTGTGTAGAGTCAAATACTTGTAACCTGCATACATATCTTGGTTAAAACTAAAATATAACGGCCGTTTGGGTAGCTCACCTGGTAAAACGTGCACCCATATACAGAGACTTAGTCCTCAACACAGCAGTCACGGGTTCGATGGTGGTGATAGAAAGCTCTGAAGAGCAGGTACAGTCCATGATTGTATACAATATTTACTTTTTCTCTAGGTAATATTTAATAATTAGGTTAGGTCAAAATTAAGTTTTGTGTGGAGATAAATACTTGTAAACTGTGCACATATTGTGGTTAAAACTAAAATTTCTTTTACAGACGTTTCTCTCTAAATTCATCAAAAAAGATACTTGGATTGGTTTGAGTGACAGAGATGAGGAGGGGACCTGGAAATGGGTAGATGGAACTCCACTGACTCTGAAGTAAGGCTTCACTTTGATTTAATTTAGACTAGAGCTGTCAGTTAAACGCGTTATTAATGGCGTTAACGCAAACCCATTTTAAAGGCGTCAATTTTTTTGTTGAACCTAGGGGTTAATAACACATATGTACCGAGTCGACCGTTCTCTGGGATATGTTTTCATGCTAATCGAATGTGACCAGTTTTAGCGCAAACCGCTAATTAGCTTATAACGCTAGTCATCGGGCACTGGTAAAGTAACAAGAAATTGCTATTTATATACCACTAACAAGGCTCAAAAACATAGTTTATAAAGACTGTGCCATTCATGAATGCAGTCATGATCAGTCGAATGACGAACACTGTGCAACCAAGCACGGCGTTCGGCGTTCAACTGATCATGACTGTTTTCCCAAGATGGCGCCTGCATGTATACGTCTTTATAAACTATGTTTTTAATAAACTGTCTGAACACTTACAAAGTTTTCAGTGCTTCAGTTTACATGTAGGAACCATCATTATGCTACTGTGGAAGTGTGGTGCTATTTTGAGCCTTGTTGGTTGTATAGAAATAGCTTCTTCTTTTTTTACTTTACCAGTGCCCCGACAACTAGCTTTATAAGCTAATTAGCGGTTTGCACTAAAACTGGTCACATTCGATTTGCATAAAAACAAATCCCAGAGAACGGTCGACTTGGTACAAATGTGTTATTAACCCCTAGGTTCATTTTGCGCCGGATTTCTCCTTTAACTTATATGATTTCCTCAAGGCTGAATTTTTACTGCTGACACTCAATGCCCCAGTCATCAACCTGGAGAGCATTATGTGACACAGAGGAACTGTGTTCATGTCAGAGATTAGCAGTATCATGATTCTCTTTAATTAATTTGTTAGGAACTGGATCAGAGGACAGCCTGATAATGGCGGTGGACATCCACGGTTTGGCGAAGAGGACTGTGCACATATTGTATCTACCACCACTGGGTGGAATGACCTATCATGTAAATCTGTTATATACTGGATCTGTGAGAAAAAAGCTTAACATAGGTGTATGTTTTGAGATCATACATTTGATAATGCTTTTTACAGTGTAAGCTATGATCTCTGTCATGATGAGATGATGTGCATGTGTGCTTGTGTGTTTATAACAGTGAACACAAAATACTGGGACTAATATATGTAGCCTATGTATAAAATGCCTGATTAACCTACTGTATATATAATATAAGCTGCAATGTAACCAATTCCTCTTCAGTCTAGTGTGTCTCACCCGGGCGTACATGGGGACTGTTGTTTGCAATCCATAAATAATCCTTTAAAATCAGAGACAAAGACTGGTGTGCCATGAGGCTTTATAGTAAGAGTGATATTCATCATACAAAGTTTGCATTGTTTGTTTTACTTCCTGTAAAAAAAATGTAAAGCAGTAACATTTACTCAGAATGCGTTTTAACTGACCTGATTACTTTTACTTGAAAGCAATATTCTGGTAATGTTTCCATCTGTAAAACTACAAATCTCATGACTTCATCACAGGCCACAGCAACCCTAGTCTCGCATTGCCAGACCTATGTCCACAGGTCTGGCCCCTCCACACATATACACTGTTAACACAATACAGTACACATACATGCTTCTACATAATTTGCTCTAACTAGTGTATCGCTGTGTGTATTTTAACCATAGTGAATCCCCGCCAATAGGTCCGTCCCAAAACATCCCAGTTTAAGAGTAAATGCCATGAACCTATTCTTTGTGAATCTTTACAATCATTTCCACAAATAACCAAGCAGGCCTGTCATGTTGCACGATCCAAATTTTCTTCAAAACCATTTTCAGCATGTAACGTTAGCTTGGTAGCTCGGATAATCTGGTTGCTGTTCCTCGAAGTGATCGGAGTTCAGAGTGTAAACTCAAAGAAAGTAGAAGGTGAGGGACATCCGGCAGAACTTTTGGCCTCTCGTAACTATCTGGTAAATGAACCGTCGTCAATCCAGACTACAGCAACCCTAACCCTAACCATTTACAATGAAAGAAACTTGCACATTATACTGAATACATACTAAGACGAAGTTTGACCCTGAAACAAAGTTGACTTCCTCCAAATATTTCTCCCACATTTGGCCTTTTAATTTAGAGGACTTGCTGGATAAAGAAATTTAGTTTTACATTTACTAATTTGGGTTTATCAGTCACCAATGCACCTAATTATTACGAGTCCTTTCTCAAATTTCCCTTTAATGACATTACAGTCCATTAAAGAGAACTTTATAACAAATAACATTTATACAGTATCATTTATTTCTATGTAGTTTCTTTAAAAACAAGCTTCATTTTTAAGACACAAGCAGCGGTAACATGATTATCTTTCACAATCATGGGGCAAAATAAGGAAATGAGAGTCATGTCAAATACATTAAACATGACATGAATGCAGAAGTTGTTTTGTGTTTCTGAGAAATGTCTCTTGGTTATTTTAGACCATGTATTTAGATTTACTTGCTGTAAACATTTAAATATTCACCCTGCATTGTGATGAGATCTGTTTAGTATCTACTTTATGATTTACTGTAGGAACCAATTTCTGTCCAAAATTAGAAATTTCATGAATCAAACCTAAATTTATGAAAACAATATATGATTATAGACTCCTGGCAAAATAGTGGCCTCTTTCCCTGCATGTCGCTACTGTTGAACGGAGGTCTGATTGAAAACCCAAAAATAGCAGAACATATAATCTTGCTGAAAAAAACATATAATCTTGCTCATAAAATGTGTGTGTATCATGCTTAGAGCATATGAGGAAGTACATCTCTGCATGAAGTGCATGTGTTCTATTTCTGACACACCGTCTCCTTTGCAGGAAATGTATCTCTGCTTGAAGTATATGTGTGTTTTACCATTCAGAGGTATTTTTTATATCAGTTTAAGTGTGTGAGTTTTTATATCACTCAGGTGTGTTTTCTATCTCATTAGGGTGTGTTTTTATATCATTCGCGATATATCATTTTAGGTGTGTGTGTTTTTATCATTTAGATGTATTTTCTATATCAGTTATGTGTGATTTCATATTATTCAGATGTGTGTTTTTTTTATTTCATTTAAAGGTCCAATATGTAATACTGACAGCTAGTGTTTAAAATAGTTGCTGCAGTACAAATTCAAAATACTGGAGAGAGTCGTCTCCCCCGCCCCTCCTCCCCAGACCAGGGCTGGACTGGGACAAAAAATCGGCCCGGGCATTTTTGGCCCAGGCGGCCCACACCCACATTCCCTGCAGACAGTCCTCTTAAAATATGCGTCCATTCTATGATATGAGTTGCCTAGTGTTCTGCGTTCATGTGATGGTTTTGGATTCTTCAAGAGGTCTCAAGACTTATCTGTTGATCTTACACTTAAATAATTAATTCATTCTTAGAGTTATGATTTGTATATTTATGGTATTTTTTATTATTATTATTGATATTTGATATTGTATTGCCATTATTGTTATTATTACTATTTTGCTTAATATTGGCTTAGCAACTTTTAAAAACTGTTTACTGTTAATTTTAACCATTGTAAGATTCATATTTTGTCGCTTTGGACAAAAGTGTCTGCTAACTACAATAACCATAAGGTATAATTCATTTAGCTTAAATCTCTGGGCAATGTAGAGAGACAGCTGTACACATAGTATACATGAGCCTAGTAGAACAGGCTGTACATAGCATACATGAGCCTAGTAGAACAGGCTGTACACATAGTATACATGAGCCTAGTAGAACAGGCTGTACATAGCATACATGAGCCTAGTAGAACAGGCTGTACACATAGTATACATGAGCCTAGTAGAACAGGCTGTACATAGCATACATGAGCCTAGTAGAACAGGCTGTACACATAGTATACATGAGCCTAGTAGAACAGGCTGTACATAGTATACATGAGCTTAGTAGAACAGGCTGTATATATAGTATACATGAGCCTAGTAGTCTGTTGTCTTTTACCTCCCGTCCACACAGCCGCCCTGCACGCTTTGTCTACTGGTCTGAAGATGATCTTGCTTTTTATTGAACGCTATTGTTAGGCTTCTTATTACACCTCTTTACAGGATCAGTAGATTTTCAATAGTATTATTGCTCATTGGGTCAGTAAGTTGATGTCTCTCTATTTAAAATTGACACGATGTACTTGAGTTTAGCTTCACAACATTCATGCCCGAAGATGTGTCAAAGTCAGAGGAAAACCACATTTGATCCTGTTGGTTTGTCTGTATTAACACTTGTCTTAATGTGTCTTCCAGTCTTAAATTGTCTTAAGGTGTCTCATCAAACTAAGAGCAAATGCTTGCTAGTTGCTTAAACAATATACATGTATTGTCACAAACCCATCCCCTTGAGCATGTTTACCCTGACTGTCTGGTTTGTTTTTGTGTAATGTGTTACGTTCCTGAACGTACCCTATTCCGGTTGCCGGGCAATGAGTGCAAGGCGGGAATTCCAGGATCACCTGAACCTTCTCTCACATGTTCCTCATCAGCAATCTACACACCTGGTCCTAATCATCATCACTACACTATTTAAGCTGTGACCTGACATCCACTCCCTGCCGGATCGTTAGCCAAACTTGTATGTTGTGCTTGCGTGTCAGCCTAAATGTTTTGCTAGTCAGTCTCTGTTGCTTTGTTGTTTATGCATGTTTGCTTAACTGGTTCCTGTTCCAGGGTGCAGTACCTTCACCCAGGTATTCCCTTCCCCCCTGCATGGCAACCAGAACCATCTACTACATCATTCCATCAAGACTTCTGTCCACCAGCACTCACCTCCCAACACATCCGTCACCACCATCAGCATTTCATCACCCAGACTCACCTGTCTACACGTCTGGCATTACTTTTCCAGTTATATATTTGTCTTCAATAAATATTCACCTTTTTCACCACTTACCTTGTCCTGGTCTGCGTTTGGGTTCAGAACCTGAGAGTTTTTAACATGTATAGCAACCACCAACCGAAACCTTGCAGTTTTCTCTGACCAAAGTAAGATCCCCCTGAGGTGGGACACTTGTACTTTTCTTGTCTTTTTCTTTGCTGTAATTTTATTATAACCAACAGGAGTTTCATCAGTGCAGTCTGTGCTGCAGAGCTGACCTAGGAAATAGTTGACATCCTTGTGAGCAATGGAGGGAATCTATGCCAATGGTCATTATGCCAAACATGTTGTCCAAGATCTTCCACAAATCAGACGGGTAAGAATGTGAACATGTATATATATTATCACCGGTCATTATTACTGTTGTATGATTGGTTGTATTCCCGTTTTTGTTTCTTCTCTGTGTTTAGGTCCCAGGAGCTCAGAGAGGAGATTTCATGGAGCTGTTGTTCTCTGTCTGGGGCCACTGAGTGTTTTCCTGGCTGGGATCATCAGCCTCGGTGTCCATTGTGAGTCTAAAATCACATTCAGATATCAGAGTATGAATTTTAGGATTATTATTCGGCTCATATTTTATTAAGATGTCTTTTAGTTTTATTATGTTGGGTTGCCCTGCCTTTATGCTGTCATTGTATCCTTCATGTATGCTCATTTGGTTTTTAGCTCATTTTCATCTGTTTGTGTCTTTGTTTGAAATTAAAAAGCAGCTTTTTCAATTGAATTTATAAAAAATTTCAACACATATAAACACAACCTTTCCGTAGTTTGTGAATAGAGAATTTGACCCAGATGGTATATGTGTGTAAACCTATCTAAGTAGAGCTTAGGATAAAAACAGGCATCAGGGAAGCTTTCATTTTTGGTGCTACATTACAATTAGGGCTTCCAAAAGTCAATAATTAATCGTGTGAAATAATTTTGATTTCAATATTGACCAACATGATTATTGTGATTATGATTTTTTTCCACAATTGAGCAGCCCTAACTCCAATCATAATGCTGCTGACTGCTACATATTACAAAGGTGGGTCAACTTTAACTTGATTTCTGAGGCCTGTTCATTGGGCAGAGTTAGGAAAAAATGTCACTTGTGTAAATTCAGTAACTTTATATGTTATGGAAGCAAAAGAATAATATTTTGTACTAGGGAAACCAGTCTCTTCGCAAGACTGGGTACAAGAGACATACAGAGACTTGCAGACATGGCGCATTACTGTATAATGAGGAAGTAATATACAATAGAAGAAGGTCCAGATAATTCATAAAAACTATTTATTGGAATGAAACATAAATAGAGAAAGTCTTGCGATGGAATCACACCAGCCATAACGCCAAATTGGGCCAGGGGCGTATATTGAGGGGTGGGTGGCAATTCCCAACTTCCTACCCCTCTACTTCCAGCACACTTGCATGGACCACATCCATCTTTGAAATGGGCTTTCATTTTAACCTCAACTTAACACCTGTAAAGTTTTGTAATCACATCTTGTGCAGTTTTGACGCTATTTGCGGAGACAAAATCTGGCCGCAGACAGAAATATAAGCACCTGGCAAAGTACCCAAATCCTCTTCTGTAGTAGTTCCATAGCCGGTATAAAACCAGGGTAGGGTATGGGTAGTTCCCACTACAGTATGTGTCTCCAGGACCACATTTTGACACACACACAAACACACACACACACACACACACACACACACACACACACACACACACACACACACACACACACAATAATAAACAATACAAAGCCAGCAACATAAAACAATTTGTGAAAAGGTTTGTTTGTGAAGGACGCAGACAAGATGGTGTGTTATGGTTGGCTATAGTGTAATGAGTAGAGGTGGGGGGTTTTCAGCAGTGGTGTAGTCTACGTGCTACGCAGGTAGGCCTATATGCCGTATACCCACTAGGAAAAGTCATGGATTTCCATATACCCACTTACAAAAGCGCGATGATACGTAACAACATTGTTTGTTATGAAGTACTTTTTTACTTCATAAATTCACCCCATCTGTGTTGTGAAGCACTGACATTTGGACCTTTGGGGCTTCCGTGGCTGTGCCCTGGATTTGACGTGAAGTCACTTAACGTCACTACTACTTCAGTGTTTTCAAAAGTCTGTCCCTGAAGCTGCTGCCACGTCGGGTGACACACTGCAACTGCCACAGATCATAATGACCCGATCGTTAACGTTACCAAAAACTAGCCTGAAAATTCTACTTACAACTTGTGTTCGGTTGCGTTTCTCAAAAAGTTAAATCGGTCTCATCTTTTCTCAACTAAGTGTTTTTTGATATTGTACTACATCGATACTGTACAGTTCGTATTCGGAAACGTCACAGTACTTAGCATATGGGGTGTCGCTCTGGGACAGGCGAGTATGAGGCTGGGAGGGGAAAATCCCAGTATACTCACTACAAAAAAAATAGACTACACCACTGGTTTTCAGTCTAGATTTAAAAATGTCAACTGAGTGAACTTCTTTAACATGTAGTGGGAGGCCATTCCACAGATGAGGGGTACAGTAGGAGAATGCTCTATAACTAGCTGATTTTTCTATTTTGTTTACCAGGGTAATGACCTGGAGAACAGCGTCAAGGGAGCGGAGAGAGCGTGTCTGTGTATATGGTGTAATAATCTCAGATAAATAAGGTAGTGTGAGCCCATGCAAGGCCTTATGTTACAAGAAGAACCTTCAAATCAGCTCTAGCTTGCACTGGGAGCCAGTGAAGAGAGGCCAGAATAGGTGTGATCATATCCTCTAGTTTTTGTCAAGATTCTGGCTGCAGTGTTCTGAGCATAGACTGTATATCAATGGACAGAGCATGTGTGACGTCACGTCACCCATTGGTTTGTGGAGATCTGCTATGAGCATAGACTGTATATACATCCTATGGTTCTGAGCAAGTTGAAGGCCTCTAGTGGTACAATTTAGAAGACCAGATAAAAAGAAATGCCAGTAATCAAGTCATGACGACAAATGCATGGATTACAGTTTTAGCATCACAAAATAATGAGATGGGTCTAATTTTTGCAATGTTACAAAGATGGAAAAATGCTGACTTGGAAATAACCTTGATTGTCAGACTGGAATGTCAGGCGAGGATCAAAAATCACACCAAAGTTTATGATGCTTGAGCTTTCAGAGATAATACAGCATTCAATATTAATACACAGATTCTTAAACAAGTGACCATGTTTGGCTGGTCTAACTACTACTAGCTCTGTTTTATCAGCCTTTACCTGCAGCATTTTCAGCATCTTCGATTACTGTATTGTAGGATATGAGTTCAAAAAGATGAAAATACAAACACAAGGAGTAAATATGACCATTTACTAGGGCTGGGCAACGATTAAAGGTTTTAATCGCATGATTTCCCTGATTAATCGCGATTAATCGCCTTGTTATACGCAAAATCCAATAATGAATTCAAAAGTAATGTATAGCGCAATTTTATTTTAAATGTTCTGCCATATGAACTAAAGTGCCATAACATTTGTTCTGCAAACACTTAACATCAGCATTTTGTGTTGAGATCTGGTTCTGACTCAGAAAACTGGAAGCAGGCACACAAACACAGTTAGACAGTTTTGAGTGTTTATTGGAAGTCACGTGGATAATAGCTGTTTGGGAGTGGAGCGATGAGGTGAGCAGGACAGCGAGGGTGAGGCTAGGCAAGATGGCTGGCTGAGAGTGGAGCGACGAGATGAACAAAACAGCGAAAAGGCAGATGGTGACTGGCAGCTGTAGTTCCAGAGAGCAGGGTCTGAATGAAACAGAGATGTGTTAGCCGATGACACAAATGGGCTAGACGAACTAGAAACCGAGGAAACATTGAACAGAATAAACTGGAGCACAGAGTTTGAGCCACGTTACCACAAGAATGGTTGCAACGAACTGGCGCCGAAGAGGTGAACGGCCCAGGTAGATAACTGGTGGGTGATTACTGGAATGAGCTGCAGCTGGATGATGGTTGATTACTGGGATGGTTTGCAGGTGGCTGGAGCAGAGCAGAGGGGTGGCTACGCCCACAGACCAAAATCCTCAACATGATGGAGTGAGTGAAACGCCCAGCAGAGGGAGACAAACACACAAGACACACAAGGGAAAAAAGAGAACAGACAAGGACAGGCATGGAACCACAAAATTTTGTTTATACAGTAGCAGTTAAATAAAATATTTAGTGTAAATCTCAACTTAAACAATGTAATCAAAGCAAATACAAAATTAAAGCTTATTACCACTGCCAGGGCATTCATGTTATCATTAATAGGACACATTCCACTGCTGTGAAACTTCAATAAAGTGTCCTGCGCACGTTTCAGCATAATGTCTCTCCTCTGTTTTCATTACAGTCAGAAGCTGCCCACAAACTCCTGATCCACAATCATAACGTTAAAACAGGCAATTTCTTCTTTTTTATCAGGGAGTAGCATAACCAGTCTATGTTCAGTACCAAATGTCTCTCCTCTGTTTTCATTACAGTCAGAGCATGTGAATGCAGCGCCGTCTGTTCATCAATATAATGCACTGTAACTCCAAGGTAACTATGGTTACCCAGTGATGTCCAGTAGTCCCCAGTGAAAGCAACTGCAGACTTTGCATAACGATAGCACTGATACTTTACTTGTTAGGTTTGCAGGAAAATGGCAGACCCAAAGGCAGAGATGGTAGGCGGAGGAGTAATATTGAAGAGTTTAATAAGTCCAAAGGGAAAAGTATACAAACATAAGAAGTCCAGGAAAAAGCAGGCAAAAGATTATCCAAAAACGAAATCCAAATGAGAAAAGCAAAACACAGGAACCAGGAACAGTAAGAACACAAAGGTAGACTAACACACAGGAAACAATACAATGACCTGACACAGGACAAGGGGAACACAAAGACTAAATACAAGAGGTAACGAGCAAACAAGGGACAGGTGAAACAACAGGTGAGACACTTTTGGGGTGGGGAAGAACAATCAGACAGGCGGGAAAACGCAAGATGGGAAGTAAAATTAGACAAGACCAGGGAGAAAACAGAATTCAAAATTAAACGGGAAACAGAACATACACTACCATAACATTACTAACATTAGCTTGCATATGTTTGGGAACCTGATAGCTGATGTTAGCAATGAAATGGTACCAAAATAATGTAAAACTATTATTACACTGGAAGGGACACTCACGGACGAAGTTGTCGCTAATTTCAGGTTCGGCCACCGTAGGAGTTAGAACGCACTCGGAATGGGAAGGGGGCTAGAAAGTGAAATTCAGTTGGTTGTCATATACAATTTCACCGCTAGATGGGAGAAATTCTTACACAGTGTAGCTTTAATGGTTATACTTGCGTACCATTAAGTAAAATGTTGAATGCAGGACTTTTACTTGTAACAGAGTATTTTTACACTGTAGTAATGCTAGTTTTACTAAAAGATCTGAATACCAATGGTCATGCCTGTTTTATTGTACATACTTTTTATTTTGGATATTTGGATTTTACTTTGTTTTTATTAAATGGGTCTTTTGTTATGAATTTTTACTCTATAGGTTTACTGTATATTTA
Source organism: Gymnocephalus cernua (assembly GCA_023631565.1). Taxonomy (NCBI): domain Eukaryota; kingdom Metazoa; phylum Chordata; class Actinopteri; order Perciformes; family Percidae; genus Gymnocephalus; species Gymnocephalus cernua. The sequence goes on along the minus strand of CM042434.1, from coordinate 25,915,021 downwards.
GCCTAATCAGTATAGAAGTGGACATATGTGACACCTACAAATGTATGGTCACAATTGTTATGTATGACATCTGATTATATATATATATATATATATATGTATATATATATATATATATATATATATATATATATATATATATATATATATATATATATGTTTGTGCAAGAGATCAGGTTTACATGTATTTTCAGTTTATACTTTTACAAGTGTAATTATGCACTTACGCCACAAGGGGGAGTATCGTTAGGTGAGCGCTAGTTGTGACAACGCGAGGCTCCCGTCCCTCAGACAGAGGACAGCCTGCTGAACCCTGTCTCTCCTTTGTCCGAATCAAAACAGGTTAGTAAGTGTGTGCTACAACACCAAAATATGTTTCGAACCACTATAAAACCATTTGGAACATTATCTAAGGAAGTTGAGGCAGAAAATGTGTGTTTTATTTGGGTTAGAAACTTGTAATTTCTGTACGCTAGCAGTTTTCCTAGCTCCGGTGTGTAAACAAAGTCACAAGATGGCGGCCATAATGTCGTACCTTTATTTATTTTTATTACAACTCCTTGACATTGATCCTATAAGTGTGTATTTGTAAAAATGTATTGATTATTAAGGTTTGATAAATGTGTTGTGCAGGGTGAAAGGAGAAGTAAGTTAATATGCTTAACTACAGCTAGTAAATGTCATGGAACACATTACAATTACAACAATGTTGGTAATATTCAGTACGGTGTGACTTAAAAACAGATTTGTAAGTTCATAGAATATACTTTGTTATTTCAGTGGTTAAAAATATGATCCTTTTGTGTTGCAATGTGAATGGCAAATTTTTGAAGTAAGTGAATAAGAAGTTTAATATGAAAAAGATGTGAAGTGTTAAAATGGGAGAAAAAGAAAAGAGAAAGTTATAAATCCTGTTAATAAAGACAGAGGACAGCCTGCTGAACGAACACAACTAATGTATCCTGTCTCTCCTTTTTCCGAATCAAAACGGGTTACTCATGCCTGAGGCCTGTAACACATACAATTCTGAAATATTTACTGTCAGCTATAAGGGGCGTAGCTCAGTAGTAGAGCGGTTGCCTGCCAATCGGAAAGTTAGTGGTTTGATCCCTGGCCCTGCAGTCCCATGTCGAAGTGTCCTTGGGCAAAACACTGATCCCCAAGTTGCCGAGTTGCCCCCTGCGCATCGGAGTGTAAATGTGTGTGAATGTTTACCTGATGAGCCGAGGCCTGTACTACGGAGCAGGATTTGGCGTTAGTGAGGTAACTTCAGGTTCAACCCAGGATTTTCTGTATCACGAAGGTGGATCACTTGTTATCGGGTTGAATCGCCGTGGTCAAGGCCGCTTTAATGCACGGGCTTACCTGGGCTGAAGCCCAGGGGCCTCCCAAGTTCAGGGGCCTCCCATATTCACGTTAGTGATGAGAAAAGGTCATATTGTTTTCTAACTGTTTGTTAGAGAATGTTTGTTTAAATAGCACAACACTTGTCCATCATAAGAACGTGTGGTTAACTGCCTTTTTGGCGTTAAACTCCACAAGCGCCTGGTGTGTCACACACACACGCACGGCCACAGGCAGAGAGAGATACCTTCGGGAGACTTGTTTAAATTATGACATAGGCTACATTAGATTTATTATATAGTTCATACTTTTTTTTTGGCGTATTTCTTTTTTGATTTTAATGCTATAAAGACCGTTGCCATGCTTGCATCACTCCCCTTACCCCTCCTAGGCCAGTGGGAATGCAAATGGGAAAAAGGATTTGGGGGGAGAGTAGTTCTTAGAATTGCTTAGAAGTGTACTTTTCCTCTAAAAAATACAAGTACTATCCGGTAGAAAACCCTCGGCTTCCTCAGTCATTGTGTATTTTATCCTCATGCCCTCTCGGCTGCTGCTTGCTAACATTATTTCAGACTCTGGCTCTACAGCTAATCAACAGTTTGCCTCGGCGGTGGACGAGGAAACATCAACTCTAAGGGCCCTGACAGAGTCAACGCGAGCAACGCGAGCAAGCGACGCGAGCGACGCGAGCAAGCGACGCGAGCGACGCGAGCGACGCGAGCAAGCGACGCGAGCAAGCGACGCGAGCGACGCGCTTCCTTTCATAGTCTTCACAGCATACGCAAGCATCCCAGGCGATGCGTGAAATGCAATACACCGCTCACGCAACAGGGGGTAGTAGAGTCAGGTGGTATTGGGGTGATATTGAGATAAAATGGCAACTGAAGAGGAGTGCATCCTATTGCTAATTTTACATCGGCGGCGGCAACAAAATAGGCAGCGCATTGATAGGCGGTGGTATGTTCGCCCTTTAAACAGAACAAGAGATCAGGATGGGGAGTTTGTGTCTCTGGTGCTTCCCATGCGAAGCCTGGACGAGGAGAGACATTTCCAGTACTTTCGGATGTCGGCGCCAAAATTTGATGAATTGCTTTCGCGAGTCGTCCGCTTTCTCCCGGACACTCACCAAAATCACCGCAACCCGATTGGAGCTTCTCAAAGGCTTGCAGCGACTTTGCGGTACCTCTCAACCGGCATCAGCCTGCAGGCACTCTCAGCCAGCTACAAAATGGGCACCAGCACTGTTTCGGGCATTGTAGAGGAAATGTGTTGTGCCATCTGGGATGCCCTTCAGGGGGAGTTCATGGCCTTTCCTTCGCGCAGTCAGTGGCAGGACATAGCGGAGGACTTTTGGAGACAGTGGCAGTTTCCCCTATGTGTTGGGGCGATTGACGGGAAGCACGTTCGCATCAGAGCACCACCACGATCAGGCAGCGACTTCTACAATTACAAAGGTTTTTTTTCAATTATCCTTATGGCAGCTGCTGATGCGAACTATAGATTTATTTACGTCGATGTTGGCGCATACGGGCGTGAGAGCGATGGAGGTGTGTTGGGCCGCAGTGCGTTTGGATCCAGACTGGCAGAGGGCAATCTCAACCTACCCGCTCCTGCTGTCCTACCAGGCACCACAACGCCCAGTCCTTTTTTTTTCCTGGGGGATGAGGCATTTCCCTTACAGGAGAACCTGATGCGACCCTATCCAGGTGAGAATACAAATCACACACACAGTGCCATTACGCACAGCGTGCGCAATGGCACAGTTGACCATTATTCCATAGCCGTGTAAAGTTGGCGTAAGCCAAGTCATCTGTTCTGTCTAGTTCCTGCCTGACACTTATTTGTCTTCTCATTAAAAGGCACGAACCTGCAGGATAGGAAGCGCATTTACAATTACCGACAGGCCAGGGCGAGACGCATGGTGGAGAATGCCTTCGGTATATTGGCTGCGCGCTTCCGAATTTTCAGCCGCCCGATTGACTGCAAACCTGAAAAAGCGATGAAGCTCGTAAAGGCGTGCGTGACTCTCCACAACTTCCTGGCATCAACTGAACGTGCCAGATACATGCCCGCCACGTTTGTGGATACAACGTCTGACACCGGAGAGGTCCAGCCTGGAGAGTGGAGGCAGTACGTTGCGGGGGACCGGAACATGATCGACGGACCACGGTGTTCGGTCGGCAGCAGACCCTCCCGGAGAGCGGCACTTGTCAGGGAGCAGCTGGCTGACTTCTTTCTATCAGATGCTGGCGTGTTTCCCCACCAGTACAGTGTGATACAATTGGGTAGCACTGACCAATAAATTGATAAAAGATAGCTTGGAAGCACGAGTTTTGATTTATTAGTTATACATTTTAACTAATTTGGTATTACGTGAAAACAATTCATATCCATATACAATACAAAAATTAGGCCTTCTGAACGTAGCCTAGCATGTATAGTCAACATTGAAATGGTGACAGAAATTAATTTTCATATGAAGGCTACTGAACTTTGTTAACATGTTTCACACAGAACCTGACATAACACATGTCAATAACAAATAATGCCAGTAACAATATGTAGCCTACAATATCGGGAGACAAATTAAGCCAAATTAAAAGGGCTCATACTGCCGCATGAGCTGTTTGATGTTGCGCATCAAAATAGCGCTTTATTCCTGTAGAAAATGGCACAGGTAATTACAAAAAGAGGTGTGTATGTCGCTCTTCTCGCTTTCCCTCTCCATCTCCCTCTCTCTATCCCTCTCTCTATCCTGCCGTATTTCCTGCAGCCTTTCAAGGAGGGCACTCTCACATGGATCCATAATCGGGTTGAGGCTTTTACGCTTCCTTTTACGACCACGGGAGGCTGATGATGTTGGGGTGGTAGGGGGATGAGATGGTGGGGTAACTGCAGAAACCATCGAAGCCACTGTCGGGGTGGTGGGACGGTCAGATAGAAGTGGGGAAAACTGGGATATGGATGCGGTGGGATTGGGGGTAGATGGAGGTGCCTGATCTCCCTGAGCAATAATCCTTTCCTCCTCCTCCTTCTCCTCATCATCATCATCATCGCCCTCGCCCTCATCGTCTCTCTCACCTGCCTACACAGAAAGGACAAATCATAAATGTAGAAATTGGCTACGTTTGGGTCTCTCTGTCTCTCTCTCTCTCTCTCTCACTCTCTCTCTCTCCTGCCGTAGGCTATTCAGCCTCTTGGGGAGGGCACACAGCATGGCTACACACACACACACACACACACACACTCACACACACACACACACACGATGTTGTTTACATACCGAAAAATTTGACTCGGTAGTCCTATGCTTTATGAATTCGCTCAACCAGCTAAGTTGAGTCAAAATTTTTGGGTAGCCGAAACTTAGCTGCCCTGCACCACTTTTGCATGCCACCTTCCACTTCTTGTGCGCCCTAGCAAATTTATCCCGGGCACTTTTCCAGTCCGTTTTCACCCTTTCTACGGTCTTTCCCATCGCGGCTGCAACTTCTCTCCAGGAATTTTCCAGCGCTATTTTATTGGAGTGTAATTGTGATGAACTGTCATATACATGTGGATGTATACGTATAAGCTCGCATAATTTTTCCTCTTCGCCCGCCATTGTATTCGAACCTTCTTCTGTAAATATGACATAAAAATAATGTAATAATGAAATAATGTACAATATTTGCTATATCGCCCCCAACGACAACGCATAGTATTGCGCGTATCGGTGCATCGCGTAACAAAAAGTGGGACTACACATTTTGCTACGCATCGACGCATAATGGCGGCCGAAGCTATAGATATAATCTTGCTAAATTTAGCCGCATTACTATGCAATAAAAAAATCTTGAATCCTTTTCTGCTACATACTCTTCTACAGCTAACGTTCAGTCAACTAGTCTCAGCCTGCTCGCTTCTCAGCGAGTCACGTCGCTTTATTCACTTTCACTTTCACCTCTATCAGCTTTAACAGTTACTTTTTAGTAGGCTATATTTTAGCCTATCCATAACCCTTTTTGCTATTTGCCTCATTATTTGATATACAAAAATATAAATGTCACACAGCAAATTAGTAATCATTTGAAAAATAAAAAATATAAAATCCAGCTCCTGCCAGCAGGTGCATGTGATTGGTTCACAGGGCTTGCTGAGGCCAGAGAAGAGGCTCCTACTTTGATCTGTTGCTGTTCTTTGCTAATGCTGTTATCAGTTATTACCAATGTTTGTGCAGACAGGTGATGGTTGGTGATGTTTTTCATAATATCGTTTGAAATCATACTTTCACACATTTTGGTTTTATCATCACCATAAGTTGCTGTGTGTGGTTGTTACATAAAGTATGTTGTGTTTATGCTCAAGTGGACTCAGTGATATGTTAATAACAATATTATGGTGATGTCTGGCTCAAAGAGGGAAAACTCACTGTTGTATGCCTCGAAATAAACTAATGCATTTTGTGATGTAGATTACCTAGATATTACACTTTTTTTAAATGAGACTCTGTAAAACGAGGGGATGGGGGGCCTACAAAACCTCTCAGCCCCGGGGCCTAACATTACGTTAAGGCGGCCCTGGCCGTGGTAACTCATGCTGAACACCTAACCTGGTCGGGAGCAGGTTATTTTGGAGATTAGAGATCAACTGGTGTAAAAGCACCGCCTACTGACCAAGCAATACTCCATTGATAACGGCATCGCCGTTCTTAGAAGATCCATTGACTGAATGGGTGGAGTTCAGTGAGTAAAAAGAAGAAAAAAAAAGAAAAAGCTTAGTGCGCGGAGAGAGAGAGAGGTACGCTCTTAAAAGTTAAAACATTTAGAGACCGACAACCCCGTTAACATTCCCTGATGGATATTTTTATGAAAGATAGATTTTCAGTGGATGGAATTACGTATCTTTGTATCTTTGAGCCGTGTTGTGTTGCCAATGCACGCATCGGTTTGAATTATATATTTTGTATTTGCTCCCATGATCGCTTCCCACTGCCAGGGTTGCAACTGAAATAATAGACTAAAGCAATGTCAGTTTATGAAAAGGACAAGTGTAATTATGGTCAGATCTTGTGCCTGACTGTTGAGGAAGTTATGCTGCGTTCCAGGCAACCCGTAACTCGTGTTTTCACAACCTTCTACCCGTGAAAGTGCACTGGAACGGCCGTCCAACCCGTAATTTACTACCCGTGAACTCGTACCAGATTTTGTACTCCCAGTTACAGTTTTTGACGTCACACACACATAAACAACAATGGTGACCCCCTGTTGATGCTGTACAGACGCCGGTGAAATAGAAATAAATAGACATGAATAGACAACGTAAAGTAATTCCGCACATTGTAATCAAAACAATACACACACAATTGTGTACTACTACAGGTTAAGTTTTATTAAAAAGCCCAATATATGTCGCTGACTAGAAATCGCTAGTATCAGCTAGCACTAGCTAACGTCAACGTTAGGTAGCCGCTAGCTAACGTCAGCGTAGCCACTAGCTAACGTCAACGTCAGCGTAGCCCAACCTGAACCCTGGAACGCTACCAAGTCGTGAGTCGTGGCTTGAAGTCGTAACTTACGGGCTAAAAATTGTGTCTGGAACGCAGCATTATATTGATAAGCGTTGTAATTTACGCATTTACAGCGTCGGCTTTTTTTGCCAGCTTTTCTTCCTGTTTTAGGAAGCAGCGACTGGATTGCTTTTTGTTTGTAAACCGTGTCTGTGTTTTTCATATTTATGTAGCAACCTGATCTCACAGAAATGCGTGAAATGAACACGACCCCTTAACCCCAATATGCGTGGTGGCGGCACGGAATGTGTTGAAATTGCGTGTCGGTACCACGTAAACATCACCCATACAAAGTCAATGAGGCTCATTTGCCGTGGTGGACACACGGATTCCCTGGTTCAACAACGTCATGCAGTGGGCGGTGGTAAATAAACGTCCTCCTTTTATAATTTATTAGGTTCAACCGTTCTCTTAATACATCCATGGGTTCAACAACGTCACGCAGTGGGCGGTGGTAAATGTTGTTTTGTAGTTTACGAAACGTCCTCCTTTTATAATTTATTATAGTGAGTTAGTTGCGATCTTTCTTGTCTAAATAACAGTACATTGTTTGAAATAGATTGTTTCCTTTACGTTATTAAACCCTCTACGATATTTTATTATTCTCAAATGTATTTTCTGTCACCGCAGCGAATATTATTAGGCCTATTAATAATTATTCTTATGAATCAGAAGACTTTCAGTGGTTACCACGACAACGATACGTCACGTTACGCACGCTTCTTACCCATCATCATCACTCATTTCACCCGCCAACTGACTACAGTAAGTATCTCTCTCAACCCAATCGGTGTTTGTTTGTTAAAAAGCACGCATAATCTGTACTGTTATTTCTTTAGTTGTAGGCCGATCTGTGTAGCGTTTCATCCCTGGAGATTAGGTTGAATTTGGTAGTGTTGTATCATCTACACGGCTAACGTTACCCGCCGAAGAAGTTAGCTAGCCGGCCAAAAGACAGCTGTCCCCGGGCCGGGACAGTTGGGTTGTGGCACTGCCAGCTACCAAAATCAGTTTAAACTCATGTATTTGTCCATGTGTTGTGACAACAATAAACAACCTGTTGCAGTGGTTAAAGTTTTATTCAAAGTGCAAAGAACGTAAATGTCAGAAGTGTAACTAAGGGGAATTAACGCAATCAGGGATGGACTAGAAATAAAAAAAAACTGGACCTGGAGTCTTTCCAGAGGATTTGACTGCTCAGTGCAGTGCGACTCAATGTCAATGACCGTTCATACCTGATATTATTAATGCATAATTAGAGTTAGAATAGAATAATTATAGATAGAATATCCTGTAACACTATGGTGCCATACCTTTGCAAGACTTTGCCATTTTAGAAGACACTGAAATCATCATGAGATAATTGAGGGTAATTGTTACTTTAGTTATTTGTGACAATGAGAAGAGAGAGCAGTGGATATTATGAGAAACATTTAACGCAACAGGACATAGACGAAGTCCACTGTTTCCATTATTTGTAGGCCTAAATAAAATAGATTTGTGTATGTAACTTGCTTGTTTCAAGTGAATGTGGTACAAATCTGACATTTGTACTGTCAGGATTGATTTGTATCGTACGTAGTGGTTGTGATCGATTCATATTCAATTAATAATTACAATTACTCTGTCCTAACAATTAAGAAATGCTCTTTTACTGCAAAGGCTATTCTAATAATCTTTTGCTTTTTCCTGTTTTACAGCTTTATTGCAACACTTGATTTCACCAACACACACATATACACACACACAAATCAAACAAACGGCACTTTTAAGAGCCACACTCTCTCTCTCTTTCTCACTCGTCTCTTTCAATCACTCTCTCTCTCTCTCTCTCTCTCTCTTTCTCACTCGTCTCTTTCAATCACTCTCTCTCTCTTCATTTTGTGTTTTTTGTATATTGTGTCTGTATTGTTTGTATTTGTATGTGATGTCCCTCAATTCTGACGTGAGGGTCTTTGATGATCCCAATGATGCCAGGATCAACATGGCAGCATTAATTAGTGATGCTTATCTCCATGATGCCAGGGTAAGGCTTGTCATGATAAGAAAATACCTACGCCTGAAAATACTAATTGATATTACTGTTTATAGATGTGATGAAAAGGGTTAGTTTTATGCAATCCCTTTTATGCAACTACTGAATAATGCTCAATTATAAGTGATGCTGATATAAGTGCTCTGCAAATATATAGGTTGCCATGGCCATAAAAAACCCTGCCTTTCCTCAAAGAAAAACGAGAAAAAGCAGGAAGAGATCCCTCACTAATCCAGTGGTCACAAGCAGGCGTGAGAAACGCCGGGAAACAGACTGCCCTGGATCAGGTTTGTTCTTTACTAAAACATGATTACTGTATCTAAGAATAAAGATAACTCATTAAATAGTGTTTTGGTGGTGACACGTATTAGAAAATGAGAGTCAGATACCACTTTGACAAAATGGTGTTGCAACGTTTGTGAAAACATTTCTCACTAATATATAAGATAGTTTAAGAGCATGCGACTGATAATCCTTACTTGTGTTGTGTTTGAATATTTTTTGCTTAGTTTCCCTGCCTCCAGTCCTTATGGAATATTTTCATTTTGAAATGAATTGGTTTCATGTTAACTTAATCATAGGGTTAAGCAAAATGACTGTCTCTGCAGCTGCTTCTCAATCCAGAAGAAGGGATCCTGTGCATGAGGAAGACCTTCAGATAGAAGATCAAGAGTTGGCAAGTCTTGGTGAGGATACTGAGTGTTACAGAAGTAACACTACACTACAGTTTTTCCAATTCCCACCATTTATTTAATCATAATCAAGCATTATGTTTTGTCGGTTCCATTACAGACTCACAGTATAACTGATATGTGCTTGTGTGTAATCATAATCATGAATATAGACCTTTTAAGGACAAGTGCATGTATATTTTTGTTTTTTTTAGAAACAAGACTCCAAGAGTTAAGGGACACCATAACTGCAGTCCAGGTTCCAGAGGGAACAGACAGAATGGTTTCTGCTTGGGAACAAAGGCAGCTTCTCACAGATGTGAGAATGAAAACTGCTAGGCCTATGCTTTTTGATGCAAAGCTCTCATCCGAGAGAGTATGTATCCAAAATTGTCATAGATGCTGTGCTGTAGAAGCTGTGATTAGGTGCCTGGACTGTGTACCACTGGACATGGAGTTCCTCTGTGCTACCTGTGACATGGAGGCCCACAAGAGAAATGTCTTCCATGACAGAGAGGCTGTGTTCCATGGATTTCTTGAGCCCATTCCCCCTACAACTGCTGTGGTGGTGAATGAAAATGGCCAGCCTCAGTTTTGTGAACAAAGTATGTTAAAATTATTATTATATCAAATTGTCTCATACTTATAGTGTAATTCCCCAAATGCTGTTGTAGATTGACACGTTTATATTTAACAGTGTTTCTAAATGACTTAGACATTTTTTTCTAAAATGCTAATCTCATTCTAAGATTATTCTCAAAACTCTAAAGTGCAAGTGTGAAATTTAATAGCTGAATAACAAAAGTTCAAAAGATTTTTTGACAGTTCTGGCCAGCATATCTTTGACCAGTAAAGTCAATTGCGTATTAATAAATGTGCTTAAGCATTTACTTGTTTCGACACTGTGACATTTACAGTTGGAATAGTGGTGTGGCCAGTTTGGATTAATTGTTGTGTTTTAAAGCACTATTTTGAAAATGTGGTTAGCGTTTTGGGAAATGCATTTAAGGGACTGAGTAGAAGCTGCAAATATACCCTTCATAACTTCTTTCTGTTTTTCAGTATGTCAACTGCCTGTTCCTGAACCAAGGTCAATTTGTGAATGCACTCATGACTTCACAATCACTCCAGGGAAGCATATTTCTGTGATCACCATCAATGGTATGTTGTTCTGAAAGCCCTCCTTCTTGTGCAAGTTTTATTGTACTAGAACTTTACCACTGTGTGCAAAGTGTTGCCCAAATTCCATGTCAAATAGCTAATATATCATATATCTGTGTCTCTGTATAGAAGGCAATCTGTTGCAATTTGAGTACTGAAATTATTTTAGTCTTTACTACAGTATATTCACTTGTTCACAGGACGATACGATGTCTGCTTGCCTCGGAAATCCTGTTCATCATGCTCTGCAGAATGGACTCCCGAGGTGAAGGACCTGCTTGTTTATCGGTACTGGCCAGCTAGCACCAGCTGCCAGACCCTGTACAAGTTTGATGTCTTCACCTCGTTTGAACACATGAAGGTGACGGCACCAGCCATGTCCAGGCAGGCCTTCCTGAAAATGTTGGAGCACAGATCTGTTCAAGCTGGAAGGGTAAATCTGCCTGAATATCACTGAAACATATAACAAACAAAATTATATTACTGTATAACTAATATGTAATTGTGGGCATTGCTTAAAAAAAAAATCCTAACCAATAATTTCTTAATATACAGACAGGTAGTATCTGTGCTGATACATTTCAGCGAAGCTTTTTTGAGTTTACCTTCTGTCAATACAAAGAAGAGGATATGTGCCAGGTCCATCATTTTGAGTGCCCAGCATGTTCTCCAGACATGTTGGCTGTCTGCTCTGATGGAAACCGAAAACATTACCGCTTCAGCAAGTCAAAAGGGTAGGTATAGGTATTTTTCAGAAGTTTATTTTAGTCTTGTCTAACACATATAGTAGCTCTTTGGGTTGTCTTTGAGTGATCATAACTTACATTTGAACAAATAGTGAGTGTAGTACTTTGATAACTGACGCGTGTTATCTTATAATGGACAGGACTGAGGAGCCACCCATATTTGAGGGCTTGTTCCTGGCCAAGGACGAGGAAGTTGCTACCTTTGTTGACCTTGTCAGAGGCAACATGAGAAGTGTACGAACATTTGATTTTTTTTTTATAATAGTTGTTTATACAGATGTTTTTAGTTTTGTGTTTTTATGTAACTTATAGGCAAATGACAGTGCTGTTTGCGGTACTGCCAAGTTCACCGCTGGCAGAAAGATGTCTAAAAAGTCTGGTGCTCAGATAGATGAGGAGGGCATTCAAGTTGCAGTTTGCAGGTATATATGTGTGTATGTGTTTATGAGTATGATTTTTGAGTCTGATAGGGAGTCTAACCACTAGATTTTCTTCTGATTCATCAGACATGGGTTTCTCTTACGAGGACTGAACCATTACCGTGGAGAAATATTTGCTTACCCGATGTTTCTTCAAAAAGAGATGTCAAAGAAGGCAAATGTTACCTTCTTCTGTATGGATGTTACATGCAGGTAATCATCATTGTCATGTTTCTCAGCTTTACAGTGATTTTAGTCATTTTAGATTTCAATTAAAAATGCATCTTTGTTACACTCACGTGATGCTGCTCCTGCTTTTTAGGTACTGGCCCTACCTTAACAAAGTAGCAGAGGGTTTACCAGAGCTTCTGCCATTGACAGAAATGAGGCCATTCCTGAGCGTCATGCATGCCAAAGCCCATACAGCAAAATGCGAGGTACATGCAATAACTTTAAGTCTGGTATGGCTGTAGCTATAGGGAAGTAATGGGTCGGATAATAGAACGTGCTGTATGTTATCTTTCACCAACTGCTTTTCAGCTGCTTCCTCAAATTTGTAGGACAGGGATTTTGTTTTTCCCCGCAAAATAAAAAGCTTGTGTCATGAGATGTTTTGGAGATAATTGTATGCATTAATGTAGATATAACATTCAAGCAATCTTCGATGCAAAGGATTATTTTTACATTTGTGCATGTTATGCCTGAATTGATGTTGTTATATCAAAATCTCTGAAGTACGTCTACATAACGCTTCTCACTCTGTGTTACAGGTGAGATGGGGTGGCAGAAGCCAGGATGGAGCAGGAAACACAGTAGGAGAGGAAGTGGAGCAGGTGTGGTATTATTGTCAGTATTTTAACTGTGGCTACAAAGTTTTAATAGAAACCATAACACCAAAAGGTACTTATTTGTCATTTGAGTAACAGGCCTGGTGTGAGGGATGAAGTACATCCTTTATATATGAGTTAAAATAAAAAATGGGCAGTTCAGTTGTTTTCAGCAATTCAAAATGCATGCATGCGTAAGGGGTCCCGAATTCCTAGGATAATACAGTACATGTTTTCTGTTAAAGCACAAGATCTATGGTGTGTAGGTAATATTTTTATGTAATGGAGACCAGAATTTAACTGTATTTTTTTCTTTATAGGTGAACAGCTTTCTCTCCAGGGCAGCACTTGTCACAAAATACATGACAAAGGCTGGTTAGTGTTACACTTACACTTCATGCTGTCATAGCCTAAATAAATAATAATAAATACTTCATTGTGTTTTTACAGGGAGTTAAAAAACAAAGTTTCTCTGTTCTGTTCTCATTGTAAAGTTATCATTGTATTACTTAAAGGCAATTACCAGTTCAACTAACTTTTAGTGATATGGTTTAGGCATGTCTGTTGGGTTTCTCTTATTGCCTTTTGGATGTGAAATCTTGTGGGTGCATTATTGTTTTCATTAGGAAGAGTGAACATGCTAACGCGACAGGCCATGGGTTGGAACAGAAGAAAGAGAGACAACCTTCATCAAGTGTTAGCCCACAGATATGTCAAAGTAAGGGTAAATTATAGTTGAGATCCTAATTGAGGTTAGTGCTTAGTATTGGTCAGTCTTCTAAGACTGTAACCTCATTGTTGTACAGACATTTTTCTCCTATTTACAAGTCTCATTGGTAGTATACACAGATATTTAATGTGTTAATGTTACACCTGTTCTAATGAATGTCTTGTACCAAGAGCTTGAATAAAATTGTTTTTTGCATTGTGGTGGTACGTAGAGATTATTTTTTGACATTTTGTTATTTTTTTCTTTTTAAAAGATCACAGAGAGGGCAAAGGTGGAAGCTGCCAGCCTTAGCAACATCAAGAAGGAGCACAACCTTGATCAGGAGACAATACAGAAGTGGGTGTGTGATGTCAGACAATGGGCGGTTACAGGTAAAACATGTAAAGTACACTATTTATACACAGTGTGTGTGTGTGTGTGTGTGTGTGTGTGTGTGTGTATATATGTATATGTACACACACACATCTGTTAATGACTGTACCTTTATACAAATAACAAAAGGTGGCTATATTGTGAAAATGTCACTAATTGTCTCTTGTCCAATTGTTTTGTTTCACCTATTTAGAGAGAGTGTACACTCCAGGTTGTACTGAAGAGCTAAGGGCTGACATTGAGAACATCACTGTAACCCTTTTGCGCAAGAAGAAAGATCTGTATCGTCGGCATGGTTTGTTGTCAAATCAAGTTATTGAAATTAATAACTCTTCAAAAAAACAATATAATCTTGGGATTATGAGTTTTCTTTTCGTTTCAATTTGCAGATAGCAACCAGGCAAGACAAAGAAAGAGAAAGAAAATGACAGAGTTAAAGAAGAAGCTTCGCGAAAAGGTCTTGCAATACAACACTGTAGTGGACGGAGATCCGATTGATGAGGAGTTGGCTTGCAGTCTGACAGAGGGATACATCCTACCATGGGAGAGACATGAAGATGGTAAGATATGTATGAATTCCTAGTTTAGCTTGTTGTTCTTTTAATTGATTTTAATTGTATAAGCCTAAGGCATCACTCTACATTTTACAAATTGTATTCCCTTTTCGATCTTCACATGTAGTGATGGTTCCAACCACATTTCCATATTTACCATTGTCCTTTTTGTTAATTGTCATGCAACAACACAGGAATGGGATGACACATTGAAATAAAAAATATCATGATTACCAAAATATGGAAATATTTATCACAGAGCATACATATTGAATGGTGACATCAACACCATGTTATTCTGCTGTAGTAATCACAAATAAAATGCTTGACCATCACAATTTCACAAGCTCTCCATCCAAATTATATTATTGTCATATTATAAATTATATATATTATGTTATATATTATATTATTCATATGTTTAATTGTTTATATTCTACAGAACCAATGCTGTCACTAAAAAGATTTCTCAGAAATAACATAATTCTGTTATACATGTATAATATAATTATGAACATTCCTTTTCCACTATTCCATTCCTTTCCCCAACCAAAGGCAACACCTTTGGGTTGAAGAGATCTATTTTCGACCAGGTAATGCTACTGAAACGCTTGGAGGAGGAGCAGAGCATCCTGGTAAAGGAGATGTCACAGCACATAAAGTACCTTGTGAAGCAAGTACAAGAAGTGGAGTCACTCAGAGGACAGACTTTGGAGCACATCAAAACCAGCAGTATGTACAAGATCTTTAGATTTTAGTATCATGTATTTATTTATAATATATATATATATATATATATATATATATATATATATATATATATATATATATATATATATATCCAGGGAACTCTGTTTTATACATTGAGTTGTGATCAGGCACTGAGCTGACCAGCTATTTGGCACAAGTGTGCACAATGTAAAAGTTGTAAATATGATGACTAAAAGGTAATGTTCAAGTTGCAAATTCTGCATTGTATAAAGCAAAAATAGTTACAAATGTCATGTTTTGTTTGATGTGTCATCTTTCTCTTTCTATTTCTTTTCCACAATTCCTCTACAGGTTTTGGTGACCTGACAGAGGACGCTACACATGGGCTCAACAGTGTCCTCAATCGGAGGAGTCACGCACTTAGAAATCAACACAAACAGGCTGTTAATGCATACAGCAGTATAGCCACTATGGAATGTGATTTTCTTTCCATACAAGAGGACATTGAGGAGTGGGATGACAATGGCTTCACCAGCCCCGAGTCTGAGGAAGAAGACACCTAAAGACTGCTGCCAAATAACACAGAGGAACTGGAGATTTGCACAAAAAAATCTTTAAATAGCTGTACCAAAGTATCTACAGGAAAAAAATTGTAGATTCTGTAAGTATTTTTATTTATAAAAATAGAGAAACTTTGTTTTATTCATCTCTAACATTTGAGCTTGCTGGTTTCAGACCAAAAGTGCTTATTGCTGCTTTAAATAATTAATTGTCATCATCTTTGCATGGAAAAATCTAATGATGATTTAATGGCACTCTGTCTAATTGTAACAAGTATGATACTAATGTACTTTGGTATTTCCATAATATATTTGGATTTATATTTGTTCGCAATATGCATATAGTACCCATATTATTTTGTAGTTATTTGTAGTTATAGCATACTGAATACCGTCAAATAGCTTGAAACCTTAATAAATAAATGTTTTTATTTTATGTTTTCTATATGACATCATCTACATGTACATACATAAATACTGACAGACAAATCCAAGCATTGTTCACTTAATTCCTGTAAAACGGTATAAATGTCTTACATATGCACCACTGTAATAAACCCATTTGATGGAATTGTCTGTTGTGTGAACTTAATATGCCAGTTAAATCCTTCAGTGGTGGACCCGGCCACCAAGTACATTTACTCAAGTACTGTAATTAAGTACAAAATATTGGTATTTGTACTTGTGTATTATTTGTCAGAAATCTGCTTTAGTTACTATTTAAAAATAAAATCAGATGAAGACTCCGGAAGTGACGTAATAATTACTGCTCCGAGTCTGTGAAAGATTGCTGCACGTTGTACGTGAGAATTTATACAATAAAAATACCAATAATGAAAAACAGTGTTTTATGCTAAGCACGTTGATTTGCCTTGTATATACTATATAACCAACCTAGAGTTAAGTGTTAGAAATACAGCCTGATGGCCTGTTTGACTACTTAACATTTGTTTTGACTTGTTGATAAACTATTTATGCCTACAAAGAGAAGCTTTTTTATTTCATTTTCCATGCATCATTATTTAAAAATGCAATTTTCTAATTTTGTAGTTGATGAATGTTAATAGCAAAGACTGAAGGGGGAAAAAGCATGAGCATATTTATGTGTGGGACTTTGTAAGCATTGCACTGCATTAGTTTTAAACAAATTACTTTTTAGAATTTTTTTTTTAATTTAAATTGATGGCAGGCCTAACATATTAATTATTATATTCATAAGATTATCCTCATATCAATCACCATGGCTACAGCTTGTAACCATAACCTTTGCCTTTACTGAGAGATTTTTTCAAAATGAAGAAGGGACTAGTTTTAGGAAGCATTTTCAGGAAATTAAAAGGATAAGCAGATTGTTGCTGAGGTTTTTGCTCACAGAGTAAGATGTATATATCTTTGTATGGGTATCTGTGCATATACAACATGTGTTTTGGCATTTTTGGCACACTTCTACCTCAGCCTACTGCACACAGACACACGTACGTTTTGCATATTCTGCTGAAATAGAGACCTGTCAGTTTTTTTTCAGTTTTTAGTTTTTCAGTTTGTTTTCGCCTGTGAATCAGAGGGTTTGTGTTATATATGACTGTCATGAAGGTTGTGGAGAGGAATAGAAACCAGCCTCTCCAGGCAAGCACAGAGAATATGACCTGATCTATCTTTATTCTCCATGCCAAGTATGAGTTCTTATACTCTAGCAGAAGATATAGGTTACCCCAATGTAAACTTAACATTTCTAAACTATAGGCCTAGTCGGACCTCAATTACAACTTTAAATAATATTGCTTGAGGCTGCAGGAGGTTTGCAATAGCTTCATGATATGATCATATAGGGTTGTGTGTGTAGGTTGCTCTTGTCACTGTGTGTGAAAGATGAGCAATAGATTGTGGCTGTGTGATGTGCTTCAGTCTGACTACGTATCACTTTGTTTATTGTAAGTATATGTCAGCTGTATGATAAAACAATATGTCAAGTGTTATGTGTGAAGAATTTGAACTCAAGGCAGATATCACTCTGGGGACAATAAAGTATCGCCTGCAAATTGGTCTCTCCATGATATGTGAAAATTAAAACATTGTCATAGGTGTATATTAAACATATTGTTGGAAAGGTCTCAACCTCCACAGTAACATATGTCAGTCTGAAGAGGATCCATTACTCCTACTCTGAAAGATTGACCTCTGAACCTTGAACCTAGTCCAAGTTTGAAGGCTTGTCATTTAGCAACAGAAGGTGCTACAAACATGGGACCAGCTGTTATAGAAAGCTCTGGACCTCAGCTGTCATGTAGATATGGTCACCAATGTTTAACCACTGTAAGCACTGTATAATATGGTAATAAGCTATTTTCACCTATTTAACGATTCAATTTTTAAAATCTGATGACACCAGTGTGTTCCCCATCCCCAAAAACCCCAGGGGGCATCCAAAATGATACACTTTTAACTTCTAATTATGAGAAATATACCAATATATTTAGAAACTACAACTCCCATTATATATGCGGCCCAGAACCTGTTACAAGCGTGCGTATCTGTAGTTCTTCCGGGGTGGGCAGCTGCCTATGTTCGATTCCTGTGTTTCTGCCGTCTGCCGTGAATGGGCTTCATTCCATTTCAGATTGCCGCCGCCCGCCGGCCGCCCGAGCAGACAATACATGAGACAAATACATGAAACTGTTTTTTATTACTATTATTATCTTCATTGTTTAAATCCTCAAATACAATGTTAGACAAAAACATCAATATTACGAATATTATGTATTTTTGTATCTTCTTATCTGCCGAGCGGTACGTACTACATCACTTCCTGAGTCTTCAGCTGATTTTTTAAAACGTTATTACGGTGCATAACTTACTGAAGAAAACTGAGCAACGTGCTGTTGCTGGTGATAAAACCACAGATTATATATATGAACATTGAAGCGATAATGGCGTTAAAGACTCGCTGATCGCTGTCTGATTCTCTGAATGAATGGCCGCGTTGCATTGTGGGATATGGGATACCTGCTTTGAATGCGCCCAGCTCGGCTCATAGCCTATGTTCTCGTATTTACTGTAATATGTCACCGGTAATAAGACCCAAATAATATGATTAAAATAAAGAAATGAATACCATGATAACATCTAAATAAATGTTGATAGATGTAGCGTTATAGTTAAAATATCAATAAACATAAAGCCATCCAGCTTCCCTGGCCGAAATAGACCGAAGTAATAACAGTAAAAGAAATACATAAAAACCATGATACGATCTGGTGAATAAATGTTGATAAAAACAGTGATTATTGGGCTAAAAATACCAATAATAAAGTATAAAAAAGTATAACGTTAGGCCTATATACACGCGTTTCGGGATTATGTTCACTCTTGGCGGGAGTTACATAACGTGGCCTAACGCCAAAATGCCGAACTTTAGGCATTTAATTTGTATTTTGTTTAATTAAAATTTTAAAATGTTTGTTCGGCTGCCACGACTTACATAAAATTGCTCCTGTGTGCTTAGTAATGTTATCAGTGTCTACCTACAATACTGCATTGTGTTAGTACGGATTAAGGTGCTAGTAAATTACGTAGTCAATGATACACTGTAAGACCCAACAGTAAAAGCTTGTTAAAGAAAATGAGTTCTGTTTTGTCAAAAATTCAAAAAAGTTAATTCTCCACTATTTTTCTGAGTCATTAGTACAAATTTGTAATCTCAAGTTTACAGTGCTCAACCACTTTAATTATTTTTCGTCATTGTACTCAAATAGTTTAACAGTAATAGCTGAGACGTCACGTACGTGCGTACGTGCTTCGACGTGCCACTTCATCGAGCCACGCACCCTGCACGCACCGATCCTCTGGAAAATTCCGCCATTGTTGCATCCCGTGTCAGTGGAGAAATGTAGAAGAGTAGCTAATTTGCAGCTTGTGGAGAACTTCGGTGGTGTATATGTGTAAGGGAAAGAAGATATTGTGGAAAACTAACCGTGGGACTGCCAGTGAAATTTTTTCAGGGAACACCGCTGTGGCATGCAGCAATTTTCTGAACCTGACAAGCTAACTTTTTCCATTGTGCTGACCGCACTGACTGCCGTTATATTGGTGTTCTCTTTGGGCGCGCTAACTTGGTAAGTTATGTGTTGATTTAACACCATATTATTTCGATATTTTATTATTTTCTTCATCAAACACATTTTGCTGTCATTGGTTATTGTATGCATTAAAGCTAATATGAGTTGAGTTTACTGTAGCTAAGCTTTCTTTATCGTTATTAACCTAATTTAAATTTAACGTTTTAAAAAGTGGGAACCAGTGTATTTAGATTTGTTTTTCATCTTAAAGTGAAACGTTTTTAGTGTAGAAGTTTTCTGGATATTTTTATAACCGTTAATGTTCCAACAACCAGTCACGTCAAGTCTGTGACCGCTTTTTTTTTTTTTTTTTTTCCATCGACGATGTCTGGGCAGGTTTTACAATACGTAGCTAACGTCAACTAACGTTAACGGTTTTCAGGTTTTAAACACATTTATTTAACGCAATACGTTGACGTGTGTTCTACATTTTGTAAGGCCAGTTAAATATAAAATGTAGGCTTAGAATACATTTGTAAAATAACGTTGTCACAGTCTGTGAGGTCCAGTATCCTCTGTCAATGCGTGGTGACTTCCAGGTTAAACATTTAAAAATAACGTGAAGTTAAAATAAGGTAACTTTCTGGGATTAACGTTATCTCCCTTCTTAACCTGATAGTGCCGTTTGTTCATATCTTTGTTTAGCTTATTGATTTACAGTTTGAAGACATTTTGGTTTGTCTTTATGAGCTAGCTAGCTAGCTAGCAACGTTAAGGACATTATTCTGCCACAGAGGTTAAAATAAACATTCCACATAGTTGTAATGTTACCTAACTAATTTGTATTAAATGCTCCCAAGATATTTTACATACAGTTAGTGCTTTTGTGAAAGTTTTGCAACCTAGGTAACGTTTCAATCTTCTCTCTATTAAGGCTGAAGCTGAGGCAACTGGCTGACATACGGAGTCTTCTATCTGGTATGTTCATGTGAATGAATGCACAACACTGAAATGACTCCAACCTATCCATAACTGTTTTCACTATGTATGCAGACTTGTGGATTTGATAGGGGGTAAAATAGTTTTACAATGGCTTGGATGTGCAAACTTTGTGCTGCTGCTGCCTTTGATAAAAGAGCACAGTTGCTTGAACACTATCGTTTGCATCACAGCAATTATTCCTCAGTCAGTCCTTTGCCTTGTCTGTATGAAGACTGTATCTGCACATTTCAGTCAGTAAATGCTTTGAAAATTCACCTTACACGGTTACATAATCCGACAGTTGTGACTAGTGAAAGTCAGGTGGGATGTGTGTCATTTATCTGTCCTGTGTGTGGATTCAAGCAACCATTTAATGATAAAAGTCTTCTTAGTCATTTAAGGACACATTTAAAACAACACGAGATGGTGCATTGCCCATTCAAAAATTGTCACTACTGTACTAATGTGTACTCTTCCTTCAATGCCCATAAAAGTAGGAATCATCCAGACTGTGATGTCTCAGATTTTAAGGATGAGATTATCTTGACAGAAACTGACAGAAACGGCCAACCAATGCCTAGTCAAGCTGACTCTGATCAGGGTCCTCTTTCTCCTGAGCTGGATGCCCTTGAATGCCACCTTTTGAATCAAAATAAAACTTTCCTCTTATTTGTGGAATAAGCATGTGACCCGTTTCAACTTCACCACTCAAAGAATCGGAATCGAGAATTGATAAGAACCGGAATCGAAAGGAAGAATTGGAATCAGAATCGTTAATATCCCTATGATGCCCAACCCTAATATTTTGTTGCTATATATTTATGTATACAGTCAGACTTGAATAGATTTTTGTTTTTTCCATTTTGGCAGGTCTGTGCTGAGTTTCACAGAATTGCAAACATGAACCTGAAGAACCACTTCTTTGCGGAGTTGGACCGTCATGCCCATCGTCTTCAGAGCTTGTTCAGGAAGAAAGCTGCTCGCACAGGAAAAGTCGCCGACGTTCTGGGTCAGCTCTTTAGAGCTTATGACCTCCAGGTTAGTTAGTTATGCTTCTTGGTTCTGCATAGTGATACTAAAGTAGATTTTGGTGTAAGCTTTTTAGAAACCCTCAACTCCTTAGACTTGAGAAAGGTCTTTATTGTAAAAGTATTATGTGGCTATGCTGTTTAACATCCAAAGTGAAGAAATATGTTCTCACACTCCAGGAACAAGTTGATGTCCATGTTAGACGCGCTGCTGTTCTCCGTGCTCTCCCTGCCTATCTAAATGAGGATGACTCTGGATTTCTGAAGCTGTGGGATGTAAGTAATATTAATTGTTTAGAAATTAGTCTATGACAGTTAATCATAGAATAAAATTGTTCATTTTTGTCAAATATTTACATTGTTTCAGTTGTATAAAACTTAGAATAAATTGTGTAAAGAAATTGTGTAAAATTGTCCTGGGGTCATCATAAATGGAGTTTGATTGTGTGAGGAATAAGTCCTCAAAGATTGTATCTTCTTCTCCTGCTCAGACATCGTTCAGGTTCTAGTTGCAGGTTTTGAGTAGAATGATAATAATTGTAGTTATTGTAGGGTATAAAAAAAAGGGCAAGTCAGAAAAAAACAACACATGCATCCACATATTCCAGAACTGTTGTATTTTCACGGTTTGAAGTTTTGAATAGGTCCACTTTGAAATTTAAGCTTTTCAGGTTTCTAAGTAAAAAAAAATGTGTAGCTCTGAATCATTCATATTCTGTAAATTGTACTTTCACAAGCGTTAATCTTGTTACTGTAAGGAGGCTACAATTAAACCTTCGTGAGTTAAAAGTCAATACTTATCAATGCACTCACCTGTGTAGACCACCATCAACATGTAGAAAGCGATATTTCAATCTGCTCTGTCTGCTCAGTACACTCTTGTCCACTGCACTCTTGTTTTACGCAAACACAGCTCTACTCTGCAAATGGCTAATTTTTACTAAACAAGCTAAAAGAAAAGCTGTCTGTTTGTAGTCTGTTTATCTTAGTTTGCAGGGAATCTTGAAATTTGGACAAATTCTTATAAACTTAAGCTGTCTGAAGAAACCATCCTCTCCACTGGAGCGGTAAATATGGATGTATTGTAAGACCAAAACAAATACATGTGGCTACTTAATATGCACGTGAATGACGCAATCGTTATGTTCGTGTTCTTCATTCTTGATAATGATGCTGGTTGTGTTATTATTTTGCCACAGCATTGTTTCATTGAAAATGAGGCATACAGGACCTGCTTATCAGTCCATTCATCATTAAAGCTGGGCTTTTCCACAACTTTTCCTTCAGGCTCTTTGACAGTGATATTTTTGTCAGCCCATTTTCCACCAATCAAAACTGCATACTAAAACCATGTTTCCATAATAATAATAATAATAATAATATACAATAATAATAATTACAAGGTCCTGATTATTACAGATTCCCTGGATATTACATTTTGATGTGATGTCATAAAAAAAACATTAATGTTAACATGGCACACTAATAAATAAGAAATTTTGAAAAGGTTGCCGACCCCTGGTTTAGACAATCTGGGGTGACAGTTCTCTCTTCTTGTGTTTAGGAGGCGCAGTCTGATGAACCTAACATTGATGACCTACCGGTTGGGCTTCTCTTGATCAGTGCCAATTCAACAGATGCCACGTTCTTCTGCCCAGACAGGACTGCAGTTGTGCTTGAGGGTAACATGGTTATCAATTTCCCCACATTGGCTGACGCATTTGTGATGCTTTTTGCACTGATTTATGCTCTGCATTTAAGTTACCCAAAAGACTTGGCCAACACATTTGACTTTATCCAGAAAGTGTTGATGGGCCTGGATGATGGGAAGTTGAGGCCCAGGGTGTTGAGCCTTAAAAATGACCTGTTGGCAGTGGAGTAACCTAATGTGTTACAAAAACAAAGATGACAAGGTTGCCTCTTTGCTGGACTTTTTGTATTCATATGCACCACTGTCATTTGAGCATACCATAGAACAATGGAAGTAGTGAGTTTAACTTTTTTTTTACATCTTATATAGATGTGTTTTGGAGTGTAATTGTTCAACCAAATGTTTGATGCAGGTTTGGTACTTTATGGATGTGTAAAACAGTATATGGACAATTTTTTCCCTGTGGTTATATTGCAATACCCATATATTTTGATAATTCTAGCTATATTAGGGCTTTATGAACCATATGGGTACCAAGCCTTTGTTCACTTATGGGAGTTAAGATTTTCCTCAGGCTACACTAACAGAACGTTAGGGCTGGGTATCATTCAAAATGTTTCGATTTGGGTACCCATGCCAATACAGTGTCTTCAATACCAGTTTCTGAACAATACTTTTTTCGATATCAATTTTATAAAATCCATTATAGCAAAAATAAATTACACATTACGGTACACATTTTTTGATTTATTTTTCAGCTACCACGTGAGCCGTCTCAGTGTAATGTAAAATTTTCCTGCGTATCTCTATGACGTGCAGCATTAGGCAGCCAATCGCAGACATTATTAGATCTTGGTAGAGGCATGCTGCATGCTTATTGGCTCACTGACGCTGATGAGATTTACTCCTTGGGTATTGAAATTTGGAAGAATGGCGAGGCATCTTTTGATACTCAGTAAGGAGGCAATAAAAAAAGTATTGAATTCGGTACCCAGCCCTAGGTTTTGTAGGTGTGTGCTTTTTATATATATATATATATATATATATATATATATATATATATATATATATATATATATATATATATATATATATACTGTGTACTGATGTCACTGTTTGACAAGTGTTTACGGATGTTTTAATGCATGGAAATGATGGTGGTATGATGTATATCCTTAAATGTGAGCATATACCATAACAGGATTTTATATTGTCCACTTCAGTGATAGAAGCCCTTTGGCCATTTTCCAAGGCCCTTGCACTGTTTAATAATGTTTTAAATTACTGTTTTAAATATTTTACATGTGCCAGCAAATCTTTTATGGTCGCTTAATAAATAGTGACTTGCATTTAAAGTGTCTGTTAACATCTCTTTCTTAATGTTTACACAAAATATGTGTATTTGGGGATTTTGAGTTAAAGCTACTTAAAACATTTTATGTAATCAGTTTCAACAAATAATTAAAGTACTCCGTCTTGCGATTTTAAGTTTAAATTAAGCAAAGTGTTTAGCTCTATTGAACTTAAACAGTTAAGTACACATAAAGTAAAAATTTTCGTAAATAAAATGTGACATTTTATGTTAATGGTAATAACAATATTTAAGTTTGATAAACTTCATATTATTTGTACTATTAAAACAAAGTACCTAGTAAATGTACTTGAACAGGAAAGTTTGTTTTACTTACGAATTTATGTTAATGTCACTTAAATAAACATAGTAAGAGCTACTTATTGGAGAACGTTTGTTTAACTTACATATCTGAGTAAGCAAAACTTAAAAATTTCGATGTAATCAGTTTCACCAAATTTTTTTAGTTATGTTAACTTATCGGGTTTTACAGTGTATGAACATTTTAGTTTATGGTTGATATATGGAGAGACCTGAAAAACACACATATTAAATTAAAACATTTACAGTGTGTGTACTCACGTTATTTGTAATAGGCTCAACCTTACTAATATAAGGCTACAAATTACTCCTAAATGTGTTAATATGTATATATCATTTCCTTTCTCTTTTCCTTATTGTTATACAGTTATACATTACCTTTTTCAAAGTCTCAATAGGCTATTAACTTTGCTTAAACTCTATTTTGATATGAATAACATAAATGGCAAATGAACAAGAAAATGTAGTACCAAAAACTTTATTTAATATTATCTCATTCCCATATTTGACGTTTGTGAAATGCACATTTTCATTCCCATCAAAACTTTAAATATGTATTTTACATTGTCAAAACACAATCAGCTTCAAGGTGAGTAACTGCTACATATGTTCAACTGTAACTTTTCCATGGCCACAAAAACAATCCATATAGGGCTCCTTTAGTTTAAGAAATGTTAAGTCTGTTGACCATTACACTTTATTGAATCCATACAGATAAAAGAGGGTGTAACAAGCTTGAAGAAAAAACATGAATATTTAAGTTCAAATTACATTACAAACTGCTTAGCTGATGTAACATGACAATGTTATGGAACAATGCAAGTGGACAACAAACAAATATGTAAAGAAAATACACTTAACAAGAACAAGAAAAAAATGCATGTTTGCAATGTATGTTGCATATTTGCAGGCTAGCTGCATGGGATGGGAATCAGGCTGGCTGCCAGGATGGAGGCCAGGTCTTTCCACTGAGAAAAACATCACAAAAATAAAGATAGGGAAGTTGTAGGAGAATTAGTAAGTATATTGTCATGATTGTAACATGTACTGTTTTACAATACTTTGCAGAGTAGTGCAGTGCATCAAGCATCTGTTGTTCCAGAGGGGGGACGAGCTGATAAAATGATGTAGCTGTTAACCTAGTCTTGCATAGCCAGACATATCTCCACACTAGAGCTGTGCCAGAGTTTGAGGAAGGTCTTGCTGAACCCATTATCATTCTGGTGTATCTGGTAAGTAAGATTACTTTTAAAACAAGATATAAAACATGTCCCATGTCAGTTTACTCACAGTAACTGTTGCTCATGAAAAAATAAACAAAACTAGATAATCGTGTAAAAAATGAAGGTGGACCAAAACTGGTTTTAAAATGTAAAAGAAATTGTGGAAAATAAAATAAATCCAGTCACAGAGAGATCCTAGAGTCAAACAATAAAAATGCCAAAAGCTATTTAACCAAACATAATCAAAAGCTATTTAACATACCACATTGTGCAGGGCTGCCAGTCATAAAGATGTTCTGTCCTCCCCTGTGGAAGGAAGACAAATACATTGTATTACTTTATGTTATTTAAATGTTGTACTTTAACAAGGAGTAAAAATATATTCATTGTTGACAGTTTATATACTGCATATTTTGAATCATAGTAATCAAATAAGATCCATAACTGACACTTCAAGCTAAAGGCATTTACAGGATGCCTACCTATACAGCTCAATGTTGTGACAACAGCATTTTGTCAATTCATTAAGTAATTGCAAAACAAGTTATCCAACATTTTTTTTAACGGGGGGGGGAGGGGGGGGGGGTGTCTTTAGGGGTAATGTTTGTTTTTTGGCTAAATAATCAAAGCGATAAAAGCATTGTTTTTAATCATATATGTTTTTATTATAGACATATTTGTTGCTGCATTTTAAGTGAAATTTAACATCGTTAAGGTTTTGAAACGACAATTCCAATAGCATTATTTAACACATTGAGAGGAAACACTGTCATCCAGTTAGTCATTGTCCTACCTTTCTTTTCCTTGTCTTTATTATTTCACGGACTGGGAACATTTCAAGCTGATTGTGAGGGCAATCTGTAATTGTAAGGAATATATTATTTGCACCAATGTCCACAATATGTGTAGTACTTTTGGTGCAGGAATCAATTCACAATGCACACATGTATGCATTTTTTCAACTGTTAGTTATTAGCACATTTAGCTCGTCCTAGTGAGATTTGAGAACCACAGGAGTATCAAAGGCTGCACATGGTTCTATTCAAAATTCTTTGCCATCCCTTCTTTATGTTGTGTCTCCTGTTTACATTTTACATCGCTTGCCACAAAGGCAGATATCTTTTACACTGGTATTCTTTAATCAATAATGTTTAGAGGGTTTACAAAAATCACATAAACTTCATGATGATTATGCAGGGGTAAAATGTCTGTACAATACATGTTGTGCATAGAATAAAACACACCTTTAATTTTCTTTTGTCGTTTATGTTGCTGTGGACCCCACAGTGGTGGCTGCACCGCTGGAGCCTGGTGTGCTGGAGCCTGGTGTGCTGGCTCCTGGTGTGTTGGAGACTGGTATGCTGGTTCCTGGTGTGCTGGCTCCTGGTGTCCTGGTTCCTGGTGTGCTGGAGCCTGGTGTGCTGGTTTCTGGTGTGCTGGAGCCTGGTGTGCTGGTTTCTGGTGTGCTGGTTCCTGGTGTGCTGGAGCCTGGTGTGCTGGTTTCTGGTGTGCTGGTTCCTGGTGTGCTGGAGCCTGGTGTGCTGGTTTCTGGTGTGCTGGAGCCTGGTGTGCTGGTTCCTGGTGTGCTGGAGCCTGGTGTGCTGGAGCCTGGTGTGCTGGTTTCTGGTGTGCTGGAGCCTGATGTGCTGGTTTCTGGTGTGCTGGAGCCTGGTGTGCTGGTTTCTGGTGTGCTGGAGCCTGGTGTGCTGGTTTCTGGTGTGCTGGAGCCTGGTGTGCTGGTTCCTGGTGTGTTGGAGACTGGTGTGCTGGTTCCTGGTGTGCTGGTTCCTGGTGTGCTGGTTCCTGGTGTGCTGGAGCCTGGATGGCTGAACCACACGGCACCAAATTTAAAATGAAGACCTCCTCATTTTCTCGAGGCAGTTGGTCTGGGTTGAGTCTTGTCCAACCTATAAATGGACATGCAACACACACAAATATAATATATATTAAAGCTGCAAGCAGCGATGGACGGGCCCTTGCGCCTCTACGCCCATCGGGGTTACCGGCGGATGCCGCTCCTTGCGACCATGCATGGGCAGTCAGACACCGCAAATAGTCAGCAATGAACAGTGAACTCCCTGCCGAGTTCAATGACACCTCACACAAGACTCTACCTTAAAGTAATGCATGCACTCGTCGGGAGAGTGACATTAAGCAAAGTCGAATCTTCTGAATACTACTCTTATAAATACATGTGCAGAAAAACATAAGTTCAAAAATCAGGGTTGACTTTCTTTATTTTTTATTTCAGCCAGGGATGTAAGGCAACGTTATATGTTTTGCAAAAAAACATACTCCATGCTGCTTGTATCAATATGATATTAGTTAAATAGCATTAGATAACTATTAGTTGGGAGAAACTTTTTTTTTTTTTTTTAAATATGCACATTGCTTCTCTGTATAGCATCACCTGGTCAGAGAGGCAGCAATGTGTAAAGATTGGCTGATTGTTGACTCGTAATGTTAATTATTGTTCCAGCAAAGTGAATTCATTTCTAAAATAAGCAGACTAAACAGGTTATCTGTCACCTTTTAGAAAGGGGCGGGGCGCGGGATAGTAAAAGTAATATAGTAACGTGACAAGTAACGTAACTAGTAACTTTTAATTCCCTGTAATAAGTAAAGTAATATTATAATTTTTACAGGAGTAACAATTCCTCAGTATCTTGCCCAACACTGGTTGTGGTCTCAGTTAGGCACTTTTTTGCACATCCAATCTCTATTCGCAGTGGCACAAGTAGTAGATTTAGTTTGACTACCATTGTTTTTAAAAAAGACATTAACATTAACAGAAGTTAGTCTTAAAGGGCAAAATGAGTATTATCTCTTGCTGTTTGTAAACACATGATTCGAAGTTGGCCCCATGCAGAGAGAGCAGTGATTGAGCGAGCTCCAAAGCAATTGAAGAGAGTGAGAGGTGTTAGCAAGAACAAAGCAGTGAATCAGAGAAATAAAAGGTCTGATTGTTTCACTTCGGTTACATTCTAATGCACAAATAAACATGACCCCACCTCCACAGAACCCAGTTGGTAGGAGGCAAATTGGCGGATATTGAGTGAATACAGCCAAAGCCACCATCAGCTTTAAATATAGGTCTGCTATAAGTGTGTGTGTAGCTCGGACACACATACCTGCATGAGAGAGACAGATCACAGAGGAGAGAGATGGAGACAACAATGTAACCTGGTTGCTACGTTACTACAGAGTCAGTCACGGCTTTTATTTTATGAGAAACCACAGGAAGTCCTGTTTCCCATTTGCGCTAGCTTCCCAGCTGAGTGTTTAGGCCCAGTCAAAACAATGCAGCCTCTATGCAGGGAAACCCTGCTAAAGCGTATTGACATACAGCTGCATCAATTTACATAATCCAAGTATTGACATTTTTATTGATTGGATTTAGCTGGAGGTCACTAATTTAGCTTTAGCACACTTCCAGTGTCCTGCTTTGCTCGTCATCTGGCTGAAATGCAAACTGTGACTACATAAGTCTGCTGAGGGTCTTGTGCTAGAGCTTCCAGCATATTTGATTTGACATTGAGTGTGACTCATTAAAAAGTTAATCTTCAAAAAGCACTCCCACTTTAGCAGCGGATTTCAAAAGTTCCAATAATTTAAAACTACCAAGGAGATAGAAGTGAGGTATTGTAAAGCACAGGTGACCCCTGCCAAAGCATTTTTTTTTCTTGTTTTCCACAATACCAGCTCTTTAAAATTACTTTAGGTTGCAGCTATGCTACAGCCAGATCAGAATTTCTAGTCTTTGCTGTTTGGAAATGTACAGGACAACACTAACAATTGTACAATTGATAGAGAGCATATGCATGTGTATGCATTTCTAGGTTAAATAAATGCAATCTCACCTTCAACCATCAATTTGTAGATGGCATCCACATTTTCAAGGCATGTCTTAGCGGATGTGCTGAGTTGGGCATCCATTGGCAGCATTATTTTAGTTTGGTATGTCCGTGTCACCCCCTTAGGAGGATTTGCAATGAGCAGCAGGGGCTTCATGCCAAGGGCATACAACTTCTCAATCTGGAACAGAGAGGTAGAGAGATCAATGGGATATATACACAAAACTGTAGTTTACAACTGAATTTGTCCTCAAGCTTGATCAGAAGTTACATCAAAGCTAGAAAACATCTACAAACAATCAATCTATGGCTTTTACATAACTTTTGGATAGATAAATGTTAGGATTTTTATGAGTTTCAACTCCCTAGACATAGCTAATAGTTTGGAAAAACCAGTAAACATGAATTATATTCTTATTAATAGTGTGGATGTTATTATACCAAGTAAATTATTTGCTTATGTCAAAATAATAAAACACTTTTGGTGAATGAGAAACTACATACCAGAACGGCAGCATCATCAAGCACGTGGGATCTTATTTTATTTTTTTTCATGGATGCCAACCACTGCTTCTGCTGACTTTTAAATTTGTCCAGCTTCTTTTGAAGTCTGACGTGTTGGGGTTGAGGATGTTTACAAAATATACACATTTTAAGTCCGCAGCAAATTTTTTCCCCGCAGTTTGGGCAGGTCTTTTTTTGTGATCCTCCAGCCATTATGGAACAGAAACAATAACAGAAAGAGAGTGATTGAAAGAGACGAGTGAGAAAGAGAGAGAGAGAGAGAGAGAGAGAGTGATTGAAAGAGACGAGTGAGAAAGAGAGAGAGAGTGTGGCTCTTAAAAGTGCCGTTTGTTTGATTTGTGTGTGTGTATATGTGTGTGTTGGTGAAATCAAGTGTTGCAATAAAGCTGTAAAACAGGAAAAAGCAAAAGATTATTAGAATAGCCTTTGCAGTAAAAGAGCATTTCTTAATTGTTAGGACAGAGTAATTGTAATTATTAATTGAATATGAATCGATCACAACCACTACGTACGATACAAATCAATCCTGACAGTACAAATGTCAGATTTGTACCACATTCACTTGAAACAAGCAAGTTACATACACAAATCTATTTTATTTAGGCCTACAAATAATGGAAACAGTGGACTTCGTCTATGTCCTGTTGCGTTAAATGTTTCTCATAATATCCACTGCTCTCTCTTCTCATTGTCACAAATAACTAAAGTAACAATTACCCTCAATTATCTCATGATGATTTCAGTGTCTTCTAAAATGGCAAAGTCTTGCAAAGGTATGGCACCATAGTGTTACAGGATATTCTATCTATAATTATTCTATTCTAACTCTAATTATGCATTAATAATATCAGGTATGAACGGTCATTGACATTGAGTCGCACTGCACTGAGCAGTCAAATCCTCTGGAAAGACTCCAGGTCCAGTTTTTTTTTATTTCTAGTCCATCCCTGATTGCGTTAATTCCCCTTAGTTACACTTCTGACATTTACGTTCTTTGCACTTTGAATAAAACTTTAACCACTGCAACAGGTTGTTTATTGTTGTCACAACACATGGACAAATACATGAGTTTAAACTGATTTTGGTAGCTGGCAGTGCCACAACCCAACTGTCCCGGCCCGGGGACAGCTGTCTTTTGGCCGGCTAGCTAACTTCTTCGGCGGGTAACGTTAGCCGTGTAGATGATACAACACTACCAAATTCAACCTAATCTCCAGGGATGAAACGCTACACAGATCGGCCTACAACTAAAGAAATAACAGTACAGATTATGCGTGCTTTTTAACAAACAAACACCGATTGGGTTGAGAGAGATACTTACTGTAGTCAGTTGGCGGGTGAAATGAGTGATGATGATGGGTAAGAAGCGTGCGTAACGTGACGTATCGTTGTCGTGGTAACCACTGAAAGTCTTCTGATTCATAAGAATAATTATTAATAGGCCTAATAATATTCGCTGCGGTGACAGAAAATACATTTGAGAATAATAAAATATCGTAGAGGGTTTAATAACGTAAAGGAAACAATCTATTTCAAACAATGTACTGTTATTTAGACAAGAAAGATCGCAACTAACTCACTATAATAAATTATAAAAGGAGGACGTTTCGTAAACTACAAAACAACATTTACCACCGCCCACTGCGTGACGTTGTTGAACCCATGGATGTATTAAGAGAACGGTTGAACCTAATAAATTATAAAAGGAGGACGTTTATTTACCACCGCCCACTGCATGACGTTGTTGAACCAGGGAATCCGTGTGTCCACCACGGCAAATGAGCCTCATTGACTTTGTATGGGTGATGTTTACGTGGTACCGACACGCAATTTCAACACATTCCGTGCCGCCACCACGCATATTGGGGTTAAGGGGTCGTGTTCATTTCACGCATTTCTGTGAGATCAGGTTGTTATGTAGGGTGATATCAGGTAAAATGGGCCATCAGGTAAAATGGGCCATTTAAGGTTTGGGGGTCCCAGCCCCTCTGGAATTTAGAGCCAATGACTGCAAAGGATTTCAAACTGTTGTCATAACTGTACTTGACAAGTAACAGGTGATTTGATTGGTTCATGGTTGCTATGGTTGCTATGGTGGGCCGGGCAATAATTCAAATCAAGACTGCACCAGAAAGTTGCATGGTGAGTAGCCTGGCATACCAAATCTAACTAAACTATTATAAGGATGATAAATCTGTAAAAAAAAAAAAAACATGCCCATAAAAAACTATGCATAATATCTGTCTTGATGGCATCAATCAGAAATAAGGTTGTTAGTTTGGTATATGAACATATTTTTTGAAAAAGTGATGTTTTTTTGGGGGGCCCAATTTACCTTAACCCACTGAGCTAAAATGGGCCACATGGTTTCAGCTAAAATGGGCCATCATTTGTGTCACTCACAAACGCACATACACGTGTTTGAGTGTGAGTGAGTTTGTGTGTAAGGGTGTGTGTGTGTGTGTGTTTGTGTTTGTGTTTGTATGTGTAATATACAATAGAAGAAGGTCCAGATAATTCATAAAAACTATTTATTGGAATGAAACATATTTTGACACACACACACACACACACACACACACACACACACACACACCACTGACATCAGTTCACTGATCTATGCTGTTCCAAAATGGATTTTTTTTAATTGCACATTTGAATATGTGGGTTTGCACCCAAAATGTTTTTTGAATGGCACATATTATTTTTTGTTTAATGCAGTTTAAATGTTATGTGGCTGTATAAGCAACTGTGTTTTAAAATTAAAATTGATGTTAAATGACTATTTCCCTTGGCAGTTTGACTGGCCCATTTTACCTGAAACTGCTCATGCAAAAAATGTTGGCAGAGCTGATGTTTCAAGAACTGTAGGGCCTAAATAATTATATTTTATTACATAATTTCAACACAAAATTATCAAAAACAGTCATTATTAATCATAAAAACACATGGAAAAGGCATATATGGTATTGTATTATTGTCCCAAACGATTTACCAAAAAGTGGCCCAATTTAGCTGATATAACCCTAGAATTATAGTTTGCTCTTATGTAAAATGTGGCTCTGGTAGATGTTTGCGATTGGTCACGAAACACCACCTCTTTTATGTGAACGCGCGCGTCTCTAGATTGGAAAAACCTGGGTTGACTGAACTAGTTGATAACCAGCGTCGTGACACAGCTATATGCGGGGCCGCGGTTGTTAGGTTAGGTGAAGCCGGATAACTGAAAGAGATCCAGGGCATGTTGATCTTGCTTCGTAGTACAGGCCTCTGGTGGCACCTTGTATGGCAGCCACAGTGTATGAATGTGTGTGAATGGTTCCTGTACTATGTATAAGCGCTTTGAGTAGTCGTTAAGACTAGAAAAGCGCTATATAAATACAAACCATTTACATTTATAATGATTAGATTACAATAGCAGTATTTACATAAATCTTATTGGATTGTTCAGATGAATCCCTGTAAACGGCATTCATAATATGTTTAAAACTAAGACATAGAAACCTTTATGTCTTTCTTTTATCTTTAACAGGAATTTCTCACTAAATTTATCAGGGAACACAATTGGATTGGTTTGAATTGACAGAGACAGCAAGGGCATCTGGAAATGGATTGATGGAACTCCACTGACTGTGGCGTAAGACATGAATTACTTTAGTTAAATTTAGACACATATACATGTATTGCTGTATGGTACCAGTTTGTTTAAATAATTATTACCAGAATCAGACTGAACTGAATTTCCAACATTTCTTGCAAGCTTAGCTGCTCTGCATGGAGAAATAAACTTATTGGTTGGTATCCATAAATACCATTTTTTAGTTTACTAGAAAAACATAAAGGTATAATATGCAATCTTTTCCTAAAAACCATTGTATAGACTTTTACAAAAATCATTCCTCTCAAATTTCAGATACCACCCACTGTGTGTGTGGTAGTATCTGTATCTGCATAGGCCCTGACCTCTGCCTGAGAGAGAGAGAGAGAGAGAGAGTGAGAGTGAGAGAGAGAGAGAGAGAGAGAGAGAGTGAGAGAGAGAGAGAGAGAGAGAGAGAGAGAGGGAGGGAGGGAGGGAGGGATGGATGGATGGATAGATTTTTTTTTTTATTGATCCCAAAAGATGGGAAATAACAGAAGTGCAGCAGCAAAATATCAGACACACGGCACACATACAGAATATAAATTATCTAATAAACAATCTACATGAAATAATAGAATAGACTACAAGAACAAATATTAAAAATATATACAAGTTGGGGAATAAAAATTTACAACTGTTTCACTAGTAATGGTAAGATGTAGATAAACCTCCAAAGCTGTCGGAGCCTCTTAGAGAAGGTGCTCCTCTGTTGGACCAGTGAGGGGTGGAGAGGGTGGCCGGTGTTATCCATGATAGATAACAGTTTGTTCAGTGACCTCCTTTCTAGAGCCCAACCGATATGGATTTTTGGGGGCCGATGCCGATATTAACTCGAAAAGAGCCGATTTATAAGCCGATATTTTGATTTTGAAAATAAACTGGATATTAGACCCATTTCCTATAAACTGCACTTACACAACATTCAATAGCAAAATATCTGCCTGTTCTATGTATGTGGGCTGTATAAACCATTTTCCAGAAGGGATGTTAAAAAAAAGCCTTAGATTACAGTCTCAATGACTAAACAATTGCACATCAAAAGTATATATTTTTTAATGATCAAAAAACAGTCTGGTTTTAAACATTTAACACTTTTACTTACTTCCAGTTGAAGCTGGTTTTAACAGTCTGTGTACTGTAAATAAATTATAATACTAAAGTTAAAGTAAAAGAGCTATACCAAACAAATTCAATATTCTACAAAACCATGTCAATTAATTGAAAATAAAATTAAAATAAGTTAAATGTATAGCTACATATAAAATAAATAAATATAAAATAACACAGAACACTGCATTAGAGGAATCTTTGCAGAAGTAGTCCCACACTTTGCTGCTACAGCGTTCACCTTTTTCAGCCATCTGTAGGGCAGAAAGAGAGACAGAGAAAGAATAAGCATGTGTATTAATATCACCATG
Source organism: Gymnocephalus cernua (assembly GCA_023631565.1). Lineage (NCBI taxonomy): Eukaryota > Metazoa > Chordata > Actinopteri > Perciformes > Percidae > Gymnocephalus > Gymnocephalus cernua. The sequence continues at coordinate 25,879,296 of CM042434.1, read as the reverse complement.
TATCATTACTCATGTCATCATTGCAATTATAATAATAATAATAATAATAATAATAATAATAATAATAAACAGGGATCTCCTACATAGGCAAAAATGAGAAATATAGAGAAATATTTTTTTTATTTTTATTTGTCAAGCAATAGGTATTACCTATTACCTATTTATATTTAACAATATTATTACAACATTTTCCTGTTATGTCTGTAAAGCTGCTTTGAAACAATCTGTATTGTAAAAAAAATAAATAAATAAAAAGCGCTTGTTCAGCTCACATTTATTTACATGTCCCCACTGGTTTAATCATTTCTGACGCACGTACTGTAGTTACTGTAACTATATTTGGTCTCACAGACACATTCACAACGGTCCAGTATATCTTCTCCTCTTCTCTTTGTGCAGTCTGAATCAAAACATCGTCATGCGCTGGCGAACGTAATGTTACCGGTGTCGTGCCAAGGTACTTACCCCCGCCAGGATTCGTATCCCCTGACTACGGGACCGTGCATGCACTCAGAGCGGAGTTTCACTGATATCAGGTGAAAACAGCCTGCTATTTTGTGCATCCCCTATGTAATGCTGCGTTCCAGGCAACCCGTAACTCGTGTTTTCACAACCTTCTACCCGTGAAAGTGCCCTGGAACGCCAGTCCAACCCGTAACTTACTACTCGTGAACTCGTACCTGATCGTTGTACTCCCAGTTACAGTTTTTGACGTCACACACACATAAACAACAATGGCGACCCTCTGTTGATGCTGTACAGACGCCGGTGAAATAGAAATAAATAGACATAAATATGCAACGTAAAGTAATTCCGCACATTGTAATCAAAACAATACACACACAAGTGTGTACTACTACAGGTTATGTTTATTAAAAAGCCCAATATATGTCGCTGACTAGAAATCGCTAGTATCAGCTAGCCCTAGCTAACGTCAACATTAGGTAGCCGCTAGCTAACGTCAGCGCAGCCACTAGCTAACGTCAACGTCAGCGTAGCCAATAGCTAACGTTAACGTTAGGTAGCCCAACCTGAACCCTGGAACGCTACCAAGTCGTGAGTCGTGGCTTGAAGTCGTAATTTACGGGCTAAAAATTGTGTCTGGAACGCAGCATAACTTTTGTGTGCTCCCGCGGTCAGGGGATACGAATCCTGGCGGGGGTAAGTACCTTGGCACGCCACCGGCTTTCAGCTCAAAGAAGATTACGGAATCAATTCGAATTTGAATGGTTAACATTAGTGTCATGAATACACCGCTGTCAATTTTGAGAAGAACCACCTTCAAACAAGTTAATAGCAAACATGTAAGGGGCCTGCTAAAAAGGAAGCTATGTTAGCGTTAGAATAACGTAACTGTTGTTGTTTTTTAGAGGCACGCTGTACATAACTTCTAGTCATTTAGGCTACTACACGCGCCCCCCTGCCACAGTTACGCGGTCATTATGTGGGAAACACTGCAGATATATTTAGAATAAGTTAAACGCTAACGTTATAGTTTGACCTCTTATTAACGTTCACGCTCTTCCACTGATAAACATGGTATTAGTTAGCTTTGTGGCTAATCTAATATAGCAATGCATTAGCGGATGTAAGTGATGTTACAGAATATTTAGAAGTGATAATGATATGACCGTTAGCTAGAACTACCACACCGTTTTTATATACAGTGTATGAACTAAATCTACAATCATTTCACATGACGAACGACTGACTCACCGTCAAAACAGTACATCTCCATGCCGGGTGATAGCTTTCTTCTGTAGTGGATTTCTGGCGCTGTGTCAACTGGGGAGTTGCAGACCGCCCTCTGGTGGGCAAACTATGCAACACTCATAACATGAGTGAAGCATGAGACTCATTTTCTCATGTTTCATCGGCCGTTATAAACGCCGATGCCGATTTAAATGCAATTAGCTCATATCGGCCGATAATATCGGCCGGCCGATGTATCGGTCGGGCTCTACTCCTTTCCATCACAGCTTGTGTCCTGTTTGCAGCCAATAACGGAGCCAGCCTTCCTAATCATCTCGGTAAAGTCCAAATTAGTTAGCAGGGTGTCATTTTGGCTTTAAGGCAGGGAGGAAAAATGCCCGGATTTTCTCAGCAACCTCCTTTTGTTTTACATTTTTCTCTTTAAAATCCTGATCAAAACACAATGGAGCTGCCAACATAAAGGTTGGTATTTACACTGGAATTTGGGCACTTTTTTATTTATTTTTCGTCGCTGACTCCGATTCTGCTGCCCCAGCAGATGGCAGAGGAGAACAGAGCGCTGGCCACAGCAGTCTGGTAGAACATCTCCAACATTCTGCTGCACACGTTGAAGGATCTCAGCTTCCTCAGGAAATAGAGTCTGCTCATTCCCTTCTTGTAAACAGCAGTGCTGTTGATTTTCCAGTTCAGCCTGTCGATGTATAGGTACAGGTATCTGTACTCAACCATGTCCACATCTCCACCCAGAATGCAAAGGGTCTGCGGAGCTGTTCCCTTTCTCCTGAAGTCAATCACCATCTCTCTGGTCTTATCTACATTCAGCAGCAGGTGATTCTTACCAGACCACTCCACAAAGTAGTCCACCAGCGCTCTGTACTCTCCCTCCTGCCCATCCCTTATACACCCAACAACTGCAGAGTCATCAGAAAACTTCTGTAGGTGAGATGACTCTGAGTTGTACTGGAAGTCTGGTGTATAAGGTAAACAGAAAAGGAGACTGCACAGTTCCCTGTGGAGCTCCTGTACTCCTCACCACCACATCAGACAGAACACGGTCTGTGGTCTGTCTGTCAGGTAGTCAGTGATCCAGGAGACTGCGGACACACCGACACCCATCATCTGCAGCTTCTCACCCAGTAGCAGTGGCTGGATGGTGTTGAATGCACTCGAGAAATCAAAATGTGATTCTCACAGTGCCCCCACTACCATCCAGGTGCAAATGAGCTCGCTGCAGAAGATAGATGACAGCATCGTCCACTCCCAGACGAGGCTGGTAGGCAAACTGTAGAGGGTAGGCTAAGACCAGCCTCTCTTTTATCTTTTATGATTATTTTTATTTTGGAGAGTCGGGACGTTTATGGGCATCAACAAAGAGCCTTTGGGTCCCGCGCGGGTGTGTAACCCCAGCCAATAACAGCCTCTGCTTTGCATCTCAGTGTCCCATACCTGTGTGTGTGTGTGTGTGTGTGTGTGTGTGTGTGTGTGTGTGTGTGTGTGTGTGTGTGTGTGTGTGTGTGTGTAAGTAACTGATAGTTCCTATCAGTTACTTACACAATCTCTGAAATTCATCCAGTATTAAGCATATGAGCGCTGTAACCGACAGCCACAGACCAGGCTGCAATGTAACCCTATGGGGCAAATGTTCAGCATCAGTTTGGTCCACCTAAAGTGCTGTTTTTGCCACTGAAAGGCTCAGACTATTATAAGTGTCTGGCAACATTATGGAAAGGATGCCTACAGAGATACACCTTTTTTTAAAACCTCTTTGAAACCTTTCTGTTTAACCAGAAACAGCTCTGAGGTCGCTAGCGCTAAACCCACCAGACTCCAATTTAAAAAACAATACTTTTAGCATATATAGAGCCAACATATTTTCACATGTAAATTGGTGAACTATGTGTTTATTTCAACCAACACTAGAGTTGTGATCATTGGAAAAGCGGGAGGACGACCCAAAATGATAGTTACGTTATTGTAACTCCAGATTCTATGAGTATACTCATAGCCCTCTAAGAGCTGTTTATCCCTTCGCGCATGCACAGTCATGAAGATTTCTTTTGCGCCCTAGTACTGATTGTAGGCCCATGTCATGTAAATTGTGAAGTACTTTATAATGATAAAAGGTTAAAGTCACAACTAATAGCTGCAAAAAAACTGCAGTCCTCACAGTCACTTAAGTGCAGGAGGATGGGGACAGCAGCAAACAAATCCACGCATTTGCCATCAAGTGTGGATAAAACTGAGTGAGACATGGAGGACTCAACATCACGCAGATAAAACCGGATGAACGGGCACGGGGATGCCCAGGAAGCCGCTGCACAGATGTCAGCCACCGTCAGGTCAAAGTCATGACCAGTCGAACGACGTACACTGTGCAAACAGTAACCAGTAACATAGCTCAAGCAAGGCGTTCATGGTTCGGCTGGTCATGACTGTTTTCCCAAGATGGCGCCTGCCTGTATAGTGAACGGTACAGTCTTTATAATCTATCTTTTTAATAAACTGTCTGTACATTTACAAAGTTCTCAATGCTTCGGTTTACATGAAGGGACCCTCATTATGCTACCATTGAAGTGTGGTGCTATTTTGAGCCTTATTAGCGGTGTAGAAATAGCGATTTACCCTCTACCCCGAAGGCTAGCGTTAGAAGCTAATCACCGGTTTGCGTTAGCTTGTTTCAAGCTAGAGAAACATTTCATGCCAGAGAACGGTCGACTCGGTAGCCATATGTTATTAACCCCTAGGTTCATTTTGTGCCGGAATTGTCCTTTAAGAGAACTTGCTGGATAAAGACATTTACTCTCACATTCATTGCTTTGGGTTAATCAGTCACCAATGCACCTGACTAGTATGAACCCTTCCTCAAATGTCCCTGTAATAACATTACTATGGTGGCCGACAGGGGCAAACGTCGTGCAACTTAAGAAAACACATGCAAATAGACAAAACACAAGCAAATTAAGAAAACAACTCCATTCATTTGAAAACACATGTGCAGCATTCAGCAAATGCGCTGCAAATACACACAACACAACCAAATACATAAACGCGCTGCAAATACACATACGATGCAAAAAGGAAAGCATGCAAATCCCGAAAACAAATGCAACATCCAGATTACACAACGGAAGTTCTCTAGGCTTCTAGAAGGAGCTGTTCCAGCTTGACTTTTGACCCCACAGGGAGAGGGCGTTCTACTTTTTTATTAGTCGGGTATGGCTGCAGCCTGGAGACCTAATATACAGTATATGCTCCCTTAGACCCTCAATTAAGAATGGAGAAAAACTCCCCCAAAAAATGTTTATGGGGAAAAACATGGAAGAGACCTCAGGAAGAAGAACAGCAACAACCTCTGGTGCTGGAAAATAAAGCCAACGCACAGGTGCCAAAAAGTTCAATTCATCGAGTGGCCACTTGAGGCTCTAAAAGCTAGTAAATCCCCATAGACCCCCATGTTAAAATGTCCAACTTTACAGCAGAATGAAACATGTTTGCAGCCTGATACAGCCTGGGGGATGCCATCACATAGTAAGAGTGATATTCAGCAAGGAGTTTGCATTGTGTCACTTCCCTTTTAGAAATGTAGCCCAGTAATGTTTACTCAGACAGTGTTTTAACTGACCTACTTACTTTTACTTGAATACAATATGCTGGTACTGTTTCCACCTGTAAAAATACAAATCTCATGTCTTTGTCTTCTAGATAGATAGATAGATAGATAGATAGATAGATAGATAGATAGATAGATAGATAGATAGTGTGTCTGATAATAATGAGCGGAGGAGAGGATTGTCATTGAAACTTATTGTACCACCTGTGAAACTTGTGACTTCCTCAGAGTGTGAGACACTGTCAAATTGAAACCAACAAAAATGTATAAATACTTAGATCCCTTACATTTAGTTCAGTCTGTGCTGCAGCGCTGAACCTTCAGGAAATAGTTGGCCACCTTATGAGTGATGGATGACATCTATGCCAATGTTGAATATGACAAGCCTGTTAACCCAAGACCTTCAACAAATCAGACAGGTAAGAATGTTCAGTCAGCCAGAGAGACTGACACACTGATATGTATATTATCATCTAATCACTGTTGTATGATTAAATGGTCTTCTGTGTGTTTAGGTCCCAGGAGATCAGAGAGGAGATTTCATGGAGCTGTTGTTCTCTGTCTGGGGCTGCTGAGTGTTTTTCTACTGGCTGGGCTCATCGGCCTCGGTGTCCACTGTGAGTCTAAATCACATTAGGTCGAATTTATTCTTCTCTGAAAAATGTACGTTTCCCCTAAATGCATGGAAACTCCTTTTCTTACTTTTCATCCAGAATAGTTTTCTGATTTGTTTGATTCACTGTCTTGTGTCAATTTTCTCATTTACGTTTCAACATTTTGTGAATTATACACAGAAAAAAAATCAAAGAGCCAAATTGTCCAAACAATAATTTAAGAAATCATCATTTAATTTTTTATCCAGTGTCAACTTATTTGCTGTTTTTTTTTCTGATTGCTAAACGACTGTGTACACAACTGGAGCCAGATGTGCAAAACTCCACAGTCTTCACAGCAGCAGTTCTTGTGAACCAAACTCTAGTTCGTTTTTCAATACTTGAACACAGTTTTCAAAAGTCTACACTCTTATCCCATGGCTTTAACCACAACCTGCACAACACTGAATTTACAGCACTTTGTTCAAATGCTAACACGCTGTCAAACCACATATAATGGATTTCAGCCTGGTCGACCTAAAACACAGCTGATTGCAATTTTAGCTGAAAGCCTAAGCATGTGTCTTGTTTAAGATTCATTAGTGAACACACTGTATTTATATAGAAAAAGTTCAGAAAGACCTTTTTGGAAATAAGGAAACACAAAGTAAGAATGAAACAGTTATACAGTGAACAGGTAAAAGAGCAAATATACCAATATGTCCAGGTAAGATGTCTGAGGTTAAATATACAGCTGTAAAAAAAAAAAAAACTACAACAAAAAAACACTAGTTTTGCTACAGTAAAACGGTGCACATTGAGAAAGTAGTAAAGGTGGAAGCAATAAAAACATCACATTCAATTCACAGACTAAATAAAAATATCTATTAAAGTAAACTTCCTTCTTGTTTACCTAAAAACAGGTTATTATGTTATAAAAAGAAATCTTGTGAAGGATTTTCTTTCTCTTTAAAGAAAGTATTGATTTGTGTGAAGTCATTCAAATTATTCAAACTGTAAAGATTAAAAGTTTCTCATTTCTGTATTGGTGTCTGATGCTAGTGTTTTTACTCTGTGTGTGTTCTGAGTGAGAGTGTGTGTTGTCTCGATGAGGATTGTTCAAAATGTTTTAGTGCACTGAGCCTGTTTTCAGGTGTGTGTGTGTGTGTGTGTGTGTGTGTGTGTGTGTGTGTGTGTGTGTGTGTGTGTGTGTGTGTGTGTGTGTGTGTGTGTGTGTGTGTGTGTGTGTGTGTGTGTGTGAGAAGAGTTGGGTTGTTTGCAATGAGGTTTGCAGCTGATGTGAACTGTTTAGCTCAGTTGACTGTTGGCGATGCAGTCTGTGGTAAGAGGTTTGTACATGTGGCTTCAGTTGTGACCAGTGTCTTTTAGCAATTGAAAAAAACTGTAACAGCAGCAGTGACATGTGTTAGTGATAAGACTGCAGTAGAAAAAAAAGACTTACTAAAGTCTGCTGCACAGTTCACTACGCCCTTTGATATGTCAGAGGAATAGCAAATTAACGATACGTTGTCTCATGAAATACATAAGACATGACATGAATGCAGAACGTGTTTTGTGTTTCTGAGAAATGTCTCTTGATTATTTCAGACCATGTGACATTACGTGGATCAGCTGCAGAGCTCTCCACTATCAAAGCCAACCTGACTGAGCGTCTCCAGGCCAGTGAGAACAAGTCTTCTTCCCTGACTGAAGAGAGAGACCGGCTGAACTCCAGCCTCACTGAAATGACTAAAGAGTTGGACAGGCTTGAACAGAGTGAGAGCTTGTGTCTGGTATTTAGATTTACTTGCTGTAACATTTTTACTCAGTTACCCTGCATTGTGATGAGATCTGTGATTTTGGTAGAGCTGCACGATTTGAGGAAAACAGGCTCACGCTCTTTGACATGTCATAGGTTGGTTAGTATGATTATCTTATAGACAACACATGAATGCAGAATGTGTTTTGTGTTCCTGACAAATGTCTCCTGATTATTTCCGACCATGTCTCATTACGTGGATCTGCTGCAGAGCTCTCCGCTATCAAAGCCAACCTGACTGAGCGTCTCCAGGCCAGTGAGAACAAGTCTTCTTCCCTGACTGAAGAGAGAGACCGGCTGAACTCCAGCCTCACTGAAATGACTAAAGAGTTGGACAGGCTTCAGCGTGGGTCCAACCAGTGTGAGTGTTTGTGTCTGGTATTTATATTTATTTGCTGTAACATTTTTACTTAGTCACCCTGCATTGTGATGAGATCTGTGATTTTGGTAGGGCTGCTTGATTTGAGGAAAACTTTGGTCCTTTGACATGTCATAGGTTGGTTAGTGTGATGTTCTTTCACTATCATGGGGCAAAAAAAGGATATCAAGTTTTGTGAAATGAATTAGACGTGACATGAATGCAGAAGTTGTTTTGTGTTTCTGAGAAATGTCTCTTGATTATTTCCGACCATGTGACATTACGTGGATCAGCTGCCAACCTGACTGAGCGTCTCCAGGCCAGTGATATAGGCTGAAATATGTGCCTCCAGAAACTGAATTTGAATAATTTATAGTTGAATTTCTAAACTTGAATAATTGCATTGAAAAACTAAATTTGAATCACATAATTTCAAATTGTATTGTTTAATTTGAATCATTGCATTGGAAAACTGAATCTGAAAAGTATAATTTCAAATTGAATTTGTTTGGAACTGAAGTCCAATAAAATTTGATCCTCACTGAAAATTCAACTCTCTATATATCTTCACATTCAGTTCTCATAATTCAGATTTAGTTCTCAAAATTCAATTTCAAGTTACTGTGACAGACATCCGGGTAGTTGAAGGATGAAGGAAGAGAAATCAACGAACGAAAGAAATGAAAAAAAAAAGAAACGGCAAGAGATAATATTGCACAGGTGATAATGTGTTTTATGATATATATGCCGCCTTCGTCCTGCAATGTGAGATCCGGCGGCTGCGGGTGGCGGACTCCTACTTTGCAGAACGTCTGCGGATCCGCTCCGGAACGGCGGCGGAGTCAATAGGTTTCCATTAAAGTCAATGTGTGTATTTTCACTGACTGCGGAACGGCTGCGTTTCGACTCCGTCCCAGCTCCGGCGGTCAGCAGCCCTCCGTAGCAAATACAAGAGCTTCTATTTTTGCCCGACGGCAGAGAGCTCCGCACCATTCAGCACAGGGCAGATGGTGCAGGACGGGAAGTCGAGCACAGAAACAAAATAAAACTCCAAACAAAACTAACTTAATATTTATATAAACGCTCTAAGAAAGGAGACAAATGATCAAATATTAGTTGATAAAATAGACTCAAATAGACAATAATAATTTACTATTTTGTGGAAACATCTTGTATAAACTCAGGGGACTGGCTCTTACATCATCGTATTGCAGGCTTGCTGATGTACAAAGTAAACCAATACAATTCAAATGTTTAAATTAAATGTATTTTCAAATATGGATAGTCCATAGTTCATTTGAAGTTTACTTAAGTGGAAGAAAGTGACTAATAAACCTAGGCCTACTAGCACTAGGCATTACATTTGAACATTTAGATTAGATTCAACTTTATTGTCATTGTGCAGTGTACAAGTACAAAGACAGCGAAATGCCGTTTGCGTAAAACCAGAAGTGCAAAAAAAAAAGCAGAAAACTGCAATGTGATATTCAAGTATACAGGTTGTGCATAGACAGGACAAGAATATGTGATATTTTAATTCAAAGGCCAAGTGAACTATTTTTTTTTTTTTTAAGATTATTTTTTGGGGGCTTTTCCCTTTAGTGGACAGTGGATAGACATGAAAGGGGGAGAGAGATGGGGGACAACACACAGCAAAGGGCAACAGGCCGTATTCGAACCCGCACCGCTGCAAGACTCAGCCAACGTGGGGCGAACGCTCTTACTGGGTGAGCTAGAGACCGTCCTGGCCGAGCGACATTTATCAGGATAAAAAAAAATCCACCTGCCTCGATGGGAATTTAACATAGGGGTGTACTCACTTTTGTTGCCAGCCCTTTAGACATTAATGGCTGTGTTGAGTTATTTTGAGGGGACAGCACATTTACATTGTTATACAAGCTGTACACTTAATACTTTACATTGTAGCAAAGTGTAATTTCTTCAATGTTGTCCCATTAAAAGATATAATGAAATATGTAGTAAAATGTGAGGGGTTTACTCACTTTTGTGAGATACTGTATATATAGCCTATATAATATATATGTATATAGTGGCAGGTCAGCGAGCAGACGGCCACGGCGTCCGACCATAGACAGTATATAAAAGCCTCCGTCCGCTGCCTGCCTCCCCGCTCTCGGCGATAGCTTGTTTGTTGGCCTGTAGCATGCTAACGTTAGCTATAGAGATGCTTGTCGTAAATAGATTTCCACTTACCGGTGGCGAGTCTGACATAGTGGAAAAAGTGCAAATCTTCTTTTGGAAAGTAGGCTTGTAGAGCCATGCCGACAGCAACTTGTAAACAGAGCGTGCACAAGGAGAACTAGGCGTGTGCATGCTCTCTCGTGCACACATTTAATAGGCGTTCCCTATTGGCAGGTAGGGTGTTGCGCATGTGCATTTTTTCAAAAAGTGGAGAGGGCGGTTCTTTTCTAAAATCCGGGAAAATCCTCCATTATACCATTAATGTCATAGTTAACTCACGATTAATCGCAATTAATTGCACATTTTTATCTATTCTAAATGTCCCTTGATTTCTTTTTGTCCCATTTTTTTTTTCTCATTTTAATGCTCTTATCAACATGGAAAAGTGGATCGGCTTGCTTTGTGCAAATGTTTTTTTTTTTTTATTGAAAACAATGTTGGCATATACGTAGTGTTCAATTTCACACTAACATTCACACTTGGAGCTAATAATCTTTTCCTGCTCCAGGTTTCCCACCGTGGTCAGAAAGAACAGGGGAGACACTTTGTTTCTAGTCACTACTCGCTCCGAAGCTAATCGCCATCACGAGCCTACCAGCTACGCGGCTCACAAGCCCAAACAAGTGTGTGCGGCCGCGTTTTGTTTCCGGTCTAGCTAGATCCGAAAGAATGTTAATCTCGCGATAAAAAAATTGTTAATAACGCGTTAAACTGACAACACTAATGTCTATATATCTGTCTTATAGTCTACCTAGCCCTTTTCTCACCTTGTTCATCTTGCTCTCTCTGCCCTTCTCCATCTCTATTCTCCTCACTCCTGTGTGCTGTCAACCAGAAGGCAAGTGTAATCAACTAATCAACAGAGAATGTATCGTGTAGGCTAGGGTGACCAGACGTCCCGGTTTGACCGGGACAGTCCCGATTTTGAGTTGCGTGTCCCGGGTCCCGACAAAAGCCTGTCGGGACGCTAAAATGTCCCGGTTTACACCAACCACTATGAAATTGTCCCGGTTGTCAGCGATTACAGAGACAACCGGTCAACTAAAGCATTAAGTACGTGGGCACATCATTATGAATTATGATTTATTAAGCATGAGCATGATTATTTATGTTTCTGCAAAAAAATGTGTCATCACAATGTCATCACTGCACAAATTCTGATCTGAACACAACTTGTGCATAATGATGTACCCACCTGCTTTAGTTGATGTGTTGTTCATGCATGAGGTCATGAATGAGAGGCTATGATCTCATGTCAATTCCTGATGATTCATAAGATATAAAGGAATGAAGTAATGCACAAATCATGAATTAATTCATGCATGAATTCATAATTCATGTACCCTTACTGTAAAGTGTTACCATACCTTTAGTTCAAGCCTGTGGCAACAGTTCCAAATAATTTGTTTAGTGCCATGCAATGAAAAATATCTTTTCACAAAGTTTTTCACAAGTTCAGTGGGTTTCCAAAACAATTGCACTACCCTACCGCACCCATACTGTTCTATGTGTTTATTTACAGATGTACATACTGTAATTACACCTATACATAGCCATTCATGAATATTAACTGAGATACCCCATTATGTTGTGAGCAGTATGCCTACGTGTGCAGTTGGCAAAATTGTGTCTAATCTGTCTGTGTCTATGTCTGACCTGGGCTGGCACATGTTCACGTTAAAAAGTGTGTGCGTGCAATTGCACTACAGTCACGCGCGAAGTGTCCCGGTTTCAGTTCGCGGAAATCTGGTCACCCTGGTGTAGGCTACCAAAGGTTATATATTCACCTATTTATAACATATGTGAACATGGGGTTGCTGTTCAGTGCAGTGGGATAATGTTAAAGGCTTATCTTATACTTTCTCACCTGAACCTGGCTGTTTTCTTTAAAAAAAGAAACGTATTTCCATCTATGGGGAAACAGACTGTGGGTGAGGGTTTGTTGTTCCAGTGTTTCAGTTCTGATATGAATGAGTCTGATGATCCATCAGGTCGAATTATTTATTTTTCATTGGCATTGACAGTTAAAAATAAGAAAGTGTCTGGTAGGGAGATACGGCAGTATAGGCGGCGGCGCTATCGGCTATTTTTAGCGGTGCTCAAGCCGTTACGGCAGGCTATTAATAGCACACTTTAAAAACTTGTTGTAGGCTACTCTCCTATGCTACATTTGCCTACAGTTAGTAATTGTGTCTAATGTTGCACAGTTGGTTACAGTGTTACAGTGTAACCAACTGTGCAACATTAGACTCCGTGGTGAATAAGCTAGGCTAATTCAGATATGATTGCCATTATTGTGATCAGGGAATCACAGATTGGTTCCACAAATACTACACCTGTAGCCTACTTAAACATGTTCATTCGATTAGATATAATTTTCACTCCATTAGCCATACCTTTTCAGTGGTTGAAAGTAGCCATACTCTGACGACCGTTCCCCAAAGTTATCTTCGCAGACTGAACAGAAAACTGAGGCGCCCACCAATCAGAGGCATAACCTACTCGTTCAGGGAATCGCAATTTGCATCACTGCTGTTAGCATTATGGCAGCTACCAATGCAGTTGTTAATGTTCCTGCTTCACTCTCTGCTGGTAAACGAAGGCAGATGGCTGATGCCATAATTGCTTTGCTGGCTATTCTTTCTAGTCTCCAGTTTCTTTACTGTCAGGGAGTGGCCATTAGAGGAAAAACTGACCAAGAGTCCAATTTTATGCAGATGTTATATGTGCGTGCTAAGGATATCCCAGAGTTATGGTCATGGCTGGCTCGTAAGGAGAACAAGTGGCTCTCTCATGACATCCTAAACGAGATGATTGAAATTATGGCTCATGATGTGTTGGGAAAACTAATTGGAGAATTGGATGAGATTGGAGCTGGGGTTTTCTCTGTAATTATGGATGAGACAACCGATATTACGGTCAAAGAACAGGTGTCTGTTTGCTTATGTTATGTGACTGAAAATCTGGAGCCAGAAGAACTTTTCTTATGATGTAATGAGACATCAAAAACAACAGCAGACACACTTTTTCAGCTTTTAAAAGACGCGCTGATGAGATTCGCCCTGCCAGTCAATAAATGCAGAGGACAGTGCTATGACGGCGCACCAAATGTGTCCGGTATTCGAACAGGTCTCCAGGCTTGCATGCAGGCACTGGAGCCTCGAGCACATGTTGTGAATTTGGTTGTGCATGATGTCTCCGAAAACATTCCCGCATGTCGCAACTTTTTGAGATATATACGTGACCTGGTCACTGCTCATCAGAAATTCACCAAAGCGCCTGGTTCCAGGAATTTCAAGACGACGGCGCTTCATCTCTTAGACCTCTGTGCCCAACCAGATGGACCTTGGAAACGGCCTCATTACAATCCATTGCATCCAACTACAGTGTGCTGCTGGAATTTCTGGAGGACCTGTCTGAAAAAGAAAGAGGAGGCAGGAGGGAAAGCAAACTGTCTTCTAACGTACCTGCTGAAATTTAGCACCTTTTTCTCCTTAAAACTCATGCTGAAATTCTTCTCTCACATGGAAACAGTCAATGTTGCACTTCAAAACAACCAGTTGCACCTACAGAAAGCTAGGCAGATGATTGACACACTGAGAGAAGACATAAAGTGTCTTTGTGAAGAAGGAGTCCAAGAATTTTGTCAAAATACTACAGCAGAAGTGCATGTCCTGGACTTGGATAGTCCAAATGTGCCAAGACTAAGAAGAATACCCCGGCGATTGGACAGTGGAGGTGCAGCACACAATTTTCAAACACCAGAGGCAATGTACCGACAGCAGTACTTTGAGATCATGGATACAGCATCAACATCTATGAACTGCAGATTTAATCCTTCTGTTTTCAAACACATGCAAGACGTTGAAGATTTTGTAACCAGGAAAGCAGACTGTAAAGACATTATGCAGTTCTATGGGGATGATATGGATAGAAGCAGGCTGACATTGCATAGAGACATGTGCTTGGACATGGCAAAACAGAAAGGTGTTCATCTTGCAACTTTTCAAGATGTATATGACTTCATGAAAGGACATGAATGTGCGCACTTGAGAACGATGCTACCAGAAGTCACAAAGCTTTTGAAACTGGCTCTAACTGTCCCTGTAACATCTTGCTGCTCAGAGAGGTCATTTTCTGGGATTTGCTGACTGGAAACAGATATACGGTCAACAATTGGGCAAGCCCGACTAAATCGCATCGACATAATGAACTCTCACAAAGAAGTGGCCCGACAGCAAGACCTGGACATCATCGCTGATGATTTCATCAAGCGCACCGCTGTACGCAGAGACACGTTCCTCCTGAACAATTGTGAGTCAACAAATCTAATTCAACAACAGGTAGCTTTGTGGGTCTAGGAGGTCAATTGCCTGTTTTTACTCTGTGGACTGTTTAGGCCTAGGCTACTAGACAGGTGGTATTGATTCTTAATTTCCCACGAAACTGATTGCGATTACGTGTCACTTAAACTTTTCATCTCGCTGTCCTGAGTTGAAAGAGGCCTACTTTACGGCTTTATTATCAAGTTAATAGCTGTGTGTGTTTGTGTCAGTTGCTGTCCATTTCCTAAGGTTCTGAAATGCAAACATTTTTGGACTACTTTTTTTATGAAAGGGTGTGCGCCCGTAAGCACCCACGGAGGAAAATATAAATCGCCGCCTATGCATGAGATTGACAATTTATGGTGATTTAATTTCCGTTAGACCTTTGTCTACATTGACACTGATGTGTTAAAGAGGAGTGGCTTCCCCGCGACAAGATGGCGGCTCTATTGGAACATTCGTTCCAATGAACAGCAGTAGCCAAGGCGACATCTAGTCAGTATATTTGTATCTATGAGTCTCTGGGTCAAGGTGAGGCAAGCACTTCTTCCTCGTTTCATGGCAGGTACTGTGCTCCAAAACGTAGGTGCTGATTGGCCGAAGAGAAGTCATGTGTATCTATCTGCGCCACTGAACTCTAACGATCTACGCTCGATTGCTCTTCCTTCATCCTTCAACTACCCGGATGTCTGTCACAATAACTTGAAATTGAATTTTGAGAACTGAATCTGAATTGTGAGAACTGAATGTGAAGATTTATAGAGAGTTGAATTTTCAGTGAGGATCACATTTTATTGGACTTCAGTTCCAAATGAATACATTCTATTTCAAATGATACTATTCAGATTCAGTTTTTCAATGCAGTTATTCAAGTTTAGCAATTCAAATTCAAATATAAATTAAAGCTGCAAGCAGCGTTGGACGGGCCCTCGCACCTCTGCGCGCATCGCGGTTACTGGCGGACACCGCTCCTTCCGACCGTGCATTAGCGCGGCACTCAGACACTGCAAATTGTCACCAATGAAAAGGGAACTCCCTGCTGAGTTCAATGATACCTCACACAAGACTCTATGTCATACAGTTAATTAGCTGTGGAAAGGGGCGTGGCCAAAGCATATGGTCGGGGCAAACCTTTACCAATAAAAAAGGAAGTCTCTGCTGAGTTCATTGATACCGCACGTAACACTACCTTAAACAGGTCACCAGTTATGGAAGGGGGCATGGCTTAAGTATAGAAGGGCAGGCCAAACCACCACCAATGAATAAATGGGTCACCAGTTATGAAAGGGCGTAGACAAGGGTTTACATCAAACGGGTCATAAGTTATAAAAGGGGCGTGGCTACAGCATAGGGGGCGGGTCAAACCATGACCAATCAAAAATAAACTTCTGAGTTCAATGATACCTCACACAAGACTCTACTTTAATTGGGTCACCAGTTCTGAAAGGGGTATGGCTTAAGCATAGGGGGCGGGCCAAACCAATGAAGAAGGAACTCTCTGCTGAGTTTAGTGATGCCTCTGAACTCAGCGAAGCCATAAGAGGGAGGCGTGGTCTACATACATGGGCGTGGTTAAAGTATAGGGGGCGGTTCAGTATCACATGTAGACCACACATAAGTTGCATGTAAATCGGGTGATGTTTGTCATATAAGGTTGATTTCCTGTTGCCAGCGGGGGTCGCTATGACCAAAAGTCAATATTGGCCTTTATATGTCCTCATGCCTGGACTCTTGTTGATTGTGGGAAATTTCAAGCAGATATGACAATGTACACAATGTATTTACAACAACTTCTTCGTTCATCAATAAATGCTCAAAATGGCTGCCACGCCACACCCACACAGTTGGACGAAATTTTTTTGCTTTTAATAATTATTCATTGTTAAGGTCTTTAGATGACAGACTGAATTTGAAGTCGATCTGATGAAATCTCTAGGAGGAGTATTGCACCTTGACTTTTAGGCCTACTTCCTGTAGCCACTAGGGGGCGCTATGACTTTGAGTAAATATCGGCTCTTATATGTCCTCAGGGTTGGACACTTATGAATCCTGAAAAGTTTCGAGCCAATTGGACAATTTACAATCAAGTTACACCCACTTCCTGTTTCGATGGCGAAACGCACAAAATGGCTGCACCGCCACGGCCATGCCCTATGACGAAACTTTTCATCTTTATGGTCTTAAGATGGTACAGACCAAATTTTAAGTTGATCCGATGAAATCTCTAGGAGGAGTTTGTTAAAGTACGACATGTGGAAATGGCCAAAATCGCACTACTTTCATACTTTCAATTCAAAATGGCGGACTTCCTGTTGGGTTTAGGGTATGACTCCAATGAGCTTTTCTTTTTTTTGTACATCTTGGCATGCTATATACAGTATTAGTAACAAGTTTCGTGAGTCTACGTTAAATGTACTGCAGGGGCTACATTTTTTAAATTTTGCAGGGGGCGCTAGCGAGCCATTTTTGTGCGCCTATTCCCGAAACCCTTAAAATACGTACATTTTCACCAGGCTTGATGGGACCGCCAATTTTGGTGAGTTTACGAATATGTTAAGCCCCTCAAAAAGGCAATTAATATGCCGTAATAATAACAATTCCTTCAGTTTCAATAGGGCCTTCGCCGCTGTCGGCGCTTGGGACCTAATGATTCAAATTCAGTTTCTGGTGGCACATATTTCAGCCCTTACAGTGAGAACAAGCTGTCCTCCGTGTCTGAAGAGTAACATTTTTATTCAGTCACCCTGCATTGTGATGAGATCTTCTTAGTATCTTCTTTATGATTTAGTAGCCAATTTCAGTCCCAAATTAGAAATTTAATGAACCAAACCTAAATTTATGAAAACAATACATGATTATAGACCCTGGCAAAATTGGATCCTCTTTCACTGCATGTTGCTACATTGCTACATTATATTCTCCTAAGTGACAATTCTCTCTTGTCTGTGCTTGATCGCGCAAGATTCACAATGTATAAGATGATCATTAGTAGATAATAGATATATAGATAGATAATCAATATAATCAATTTGGTCCATAACCAGTCAAGTCTTAAACCATCTGATACGGTTAAATTAACCAAATGAGCACCATCATTACAAAAGTTGGCATCTACAGAACTACATAACACATCGACATGAGTCTTGTTGATCTGTAATGTATCTTGTTTGTATCTTACAGAGAAAACGTGTCCAGCAGGATGGAGGATGTTCAGTTCTTCCTGTTATCTCCTCTCTGGTCAGTCTGGTTCCTGGGAGAAAGGCAGACAAGACTGCAGAGACAGAGGAGCAGATCTGCTGGTGATAGAAAGCTTTGAAGAGCAGGTACAGGCCATGATTGTATACAGGGTTTACTTATTTTCTTCTAGGTAATATTTAATAATGATGATTAGGTTAAAGTTGAGTTCCGTGTGGAGATGAATACCTGTAAACTGCTCACATATTATGGTTAAAACTAAAATAAAAATGTATATTTCGTTTACAGACGTTTCTCTCTGAATTCATCAAAAAAGATACTTGGTATTGGATTGGTTTGAGTGACAGAGATGAGGAGGGGACCTGGAAATGGGTAGATGGAACTCCACTGACTCTGAAGTAAGGCTTCACTTTGATTTAATATAGACATTAACTTATATAATTCCCTTGAAGCTGAATTTTTACTGTTGACACTCAATGCCCCAGTCATCAACCTGGAGAGCATTATGTGACACAGAGGAACTGTGTTCATGTCAGAGATTAGCAGTATCATGATTCTCTTTAATTAATTTGTTAGATACTGGAGGAGAGGACAGCCTGATAATGGTGGTGGAGATCCACAGTGTGGCGAAGAGGACTGTGCACATATTGGACCTACCACCACTGAGTGGAATGACCTATCATGTACATATGTTATGTACTGGATCTGTGAGAAAAAAGCTTAACATAGGTGTATGTTTTGAGATCATACATTTGATAATGCTTTTTACAGTGTAAGCTATGATCTCCGTCATGATGAGATGATGTGCATGTGTGCTTGTGTGTCCATAACAGGGTATCAGTGAACATAAATAGTGGGACTAATATGTATATATAAAATGCCTGATTAATCTATATATAATATAAGCTGCAATGTAACTAATTCCTCTTCAGTCTAGTGTGTCTCACCCGGGCGTACATGGGGACTGTTGTTTGCCATCCATAAATAATCCTTTAAAATCAGAGACAAAGACTGGTGTGCATGAGGCTTATAGTAAGAGTGATAGAAAGATTTTAAAACAATTTAAAGCAGTAACATACAAAGATTTTAAAACAATTTAAAGCAGTAACATTTACTCAGAGTGCGTTTTAACTGACCTAATTACTTTTACTTGAATACAATATTCTGGTAATGTTTCCATCTTCATCACAGACCACAGCAACCCTAGTCTCACATTGCCAGACCTATGTCCACAGAGCTGCGGAGGAAGGTCTGGCCCTTCCACACATACACTGTTAATGCAATGCAGTACACATACATGGTTCAACATAATTTGCTTTTACTAGTGCAGGGGTCTTCAATGTTTTTTAAACCAAGGACCCCTTAACTGAAAGAGAGATGGAGCAGGGACACCCTACTACATATATTGTTTTAAATGAAGTTGCATATAAAACTGGGCCTACACTTATATGTAGGGCTGCCTAAAGCCTTTATACAATGCTTTTTTGGCATAGAAAACAAAGCTAAAAAATGATAATTATTGGCATGATTTAAAGAAATCATCTTTTAATGTTAAACATACATGTGGCACAGTGAATCCTCTGGGATTAACTGTATCTGTGGATGGCTACCTTAGTGAGCCAGTAAGCCCATAATCAGTGGGGATTTATATTTGCTAATTGGATTCATTTCAAGGCATTAATTTTTTTAAAAAACGTTCAAAAATTAACAATAATTTGCAGGCCCCCCTTCACTAGGGGTCTCGGACCCCCTGTTGAAGATATCTGTACTAGTGTATCGCTGTGTGTATTTTGACCATAGCGAATCCCCGCCAATAGGTCCATCCCAAAACATCTCAATTTAAGAGTAAATGCCATAAACCTATTCTTTGTTAATCTTTACAATCATTTCCACAAATAACCAAGCAGGCCTGCCATGTTGCACGATCCAAATTTTCTTCAAAACCATTTTCAGCATGTAACGTTAGCTTGGTAGCTCGGAGAATCTGGTTGCTGTTCCTCGAAGTGATCAGAGTTCAGAGTGTAAACTCAAAGAAAGTAGAAGGTGAGGGACATCCGGCAGAACTTCTGGCCGCTCCGTGTTTTGTCTCTACTGCTGACAGACTTAGTTATGTTGGTGATAAAACTGCAGTATAAAATATGCTTACTGAAGTCTGCAGCAGAGTTCAATATCCCCTTTCATATGTCATAGGTTGGTTATGATTATTTTTCATAATCATGGGGCAAAATAAGGAAATTAAGTCATGTCAAATACATTAAACATGACATGAATGCAGAAGGTGTTTTGTGTTTCTGAGAAATGTCTCTTGATTATTTTAGACCATGTGTCATTTTGTGGATCAGAGTGAGTGCTTGTGTCTGGTATTTAGATTTACTTGCTGTAAAAATGTTACGTATTCAATCTGCATTGTGATGAGAACTGTTTAGTATCTACTTCATGATTTAGGAACCAATTTCTGCCCAAAATTAGAAATTTCATGAATCAAACCTAAATTTATGAAAACAATATATGATTATAGACCCCTTGCAAAATGGTGGCCTCTTTCCCTGCATGTCGCTACATTGTAATCTCTTCACAAGTGACAAATTCTACTGTTTTATACTGAATGCCAAATTTACAAACTGGTAACTGGCTTCATCAAGTGTCACTTGTTGTTATAATGGTAGCTGATTTTTGTATGAGTATATGTCATCAAGAAAAGAATTAAAAATAGTTATCAATGTTCTTTAAGTTCCTTAATATTTATGTTTGTGTTCATGACCGTATTCAGTTAATTCTGTAACCCTCTGTTGTCTTTTACCTCCCGTCCACACAGCCACCCTGCACGCTTGGTCTACTGGTCTGAAGATGATCTTGCTTTTTATTGAACTCTATTGTTAGGCTTCTTATTACACCTTTTTACAGGATCAGTAGATTTCCAATAGTATTATTGGTCATTGGGTCAGTAAGTTGATGTCTCTATGAAAAATTATGAATTTGATTGACACAATGTACTTGAGTTTAGCTTCACAATATTTATGCCCGAGGCAGTGTCAAAGTCAGAGGAAAACCACAATTGATCCTGTTGGTTTGTCTGTATTACATGTTGTGCCATTCCATCCAACAGTTGTCTTAATGTGTCTTCCAGTCTTAAATTATCTTAAGGTGTCTCATCTAACTAAGAAAGAGCAAATTTTCCAAAATGACCTTGCTAGTTGTTTAAACAATATACGTGTATTGTCACGAACCCATCCCCTTGAGCATGTTTTCCCTGTCTGTCTGGTTTGTATTTGTATAATGTGTTACGTTCCTGAACGTACCCTGTTTCGGTTGCGGGGCAACAAGTACAAGGCGGTTCCTCATCAGCAATCTACACACCTGGTCCTAATCATCATCACTACACTATTTAAGCTGTGACCTGACATCCACTCCCTGCCGGATCGTTAGCCGATCTCGTATGTTGTGCTTGCGTGTCAGTCTAAATTGTTTGCTAGTCAGTCTCTGTTGCTTTGTTGTTTATGCATGTTTGCTTAACTGGTTCCTGTTCCAGGGTGCAGTACCTTCACCCAGGTATTCCCTTCACCCCTGCATGGCAACCAGAACCATCTACTACATCATTCCATCAAGACTTCTGTCCACCAGCACTCACCTCCCAACACATCCGTCACCACCATCAGCATTTCATCACCCAGACTCTACACGTCTGGCATTACTTTTCCAGTTATAGTTTTGTCTTCAATAAATACTCACCTTTTTCACCACTTACCTTGTCCTGGTCTGCGTTTGGGTTCAGAACCTGAGAGGTTCTGACAGAACGATCCGGCCAAGGATGAACCCAGCTTGACGGTTTATCCAAGACTTCAGCCGGGTGGCCGCTCCGTTAACAACCATGACATCTAGTGCCAGGTCCTTCTGCTGGAACCCAGAGGCAGACAGATCATTCCTGGATTTGAAGAACGGGTTCACCAATACACCCAACAACCATTTATCGTCTGGACTGACCACAAGAACCTTGCATATGTGCATTCAGCCAGACGTCTTAACTCCCGTCAAGCCAGGTGGGCCTTGTTTTTTGGGTGCTTTAACTTTTCCCTCACTTATCAACCAGGCTAGCGGAATTGCAAGGCGGATGCCTTGTCCCGGGTGTTCTCTAAGACCGAGGAGACTGGAGCCAAACCCAAGACCATCGTGCCCCAGGACATTGTTGCCGGACATGTATAGCAACCACCAACCGAAAAGCTCCTTGCAGTTTTCTCTGACCAAGGTAAGATCCCCCTGAGGTGGGACACTTGTACTTTTCTTGTCTTTTTCTTTGCTGGAATTTTTCAACACATAGCAAGATGAATATTTTTGAAATGTTTAATCTGTCTTAGAAATACTTGAATACTAAATTAAATTTGAGAATATCAAATATAAAATAACAAATAACACTTGATTTTCATTTCTATTGGTTTGACCTAAGGGTCCTCGTAGGACTCATTGATTCAATCCTGTTGAAGTCTGCAACTCATTCTGAATCCCAGTTATAAATAACATTAGTACACACAGTATGTACTGTATGTGTTCATGTGATGATCATTCCACAGATGTAGAACTTTATTAGTTAGTTAATAATATCACCTCTGAAACATGTGACTTCTCTTTTTTGTTTTGGGGGAGCGCAATATTTGGAGCCTTTAGGATTAGCGAAGTGAGTGTAACGCTAGCAGTGGATCGTTTTTTTTACTACTTAAACGTCAACGTGTGGATTTCATCAAAATACCTGTAAATGAGACTGTCACCAACCAGGACGAAGAAAAGCAGCCAGAGGAAGATGACCTGACCGCGGCCATGATTGGTGCTGAGGTTGCTTAACGTTACCCTGCTGTAAAAGACATTAGACCAGGGGATCACACAGCGAGGCCACAGTGGGTGAGGAGTCAACTAATAGGGGTCTATGCAAGAACTTCACTCTTATCTCTGTCTCGTAGTAGAACATTACAGTGAAAATGTGTTTTACAGAACTGTGAATACATGGATCACCAAATCCAAAGTAATACCGCGCACAGGACATTGGTTTATTTATAGCCCTGAAAACGAGATACATTAAGCCACTACAGATATGAAAAACGTTATTGTTACAATGTGTGCAAGTATGAATACTGTGTGAGGATGCATGCATGTATGTTTTTGTGTGTTTTGTGTGTAGTTGGCTGTGTGTGGTGTATTTGGCCTGCTGCATTACTCTTCTACAAACATAAGCTACTGTATGAAAGCTGCAGATTGTGTAATCTCGGCTTGTTGGCTGGTATTTGAAATGGAGCTCAGCGTAAGTTCTTTCAGGAAGACTTCAAACTCCTTTTTACGTAATTGATCAGCTGTTCCTAGGCATTCACTTGTCAGTAGTCAATCAGGTTCAGCTGTTTCAGTTAAACCAATCAGAGACAGCCATGTATCGCAAGCCAATCATAGCATGACATCCTGTTTTAAATCTGCTCTCTCCTATCCGGGTTTCAGTTGTCATTTCAGGAATACAGTGCGTCCCGCCTCCTCCCCTTCAACCACCAGTAGTATCACCCTAGTACTTCGGGTATCGTTGTCTGACTAGCTCTTAGCACTCTCGATTGGTTCCTGTGCATCTTCGTCACCACCACCAGTGTCTAGACTCCATCGGGGGATATGTATGGGTTACACCCCCCCTACATAATTTATGGATTGGATGGATTCTAATCTCCAGAGACTTTGCACATTTCATATTTTGTCTTGTACAATAAATCTTGTCATATTTGCAAGGAAGTCTCTCCTGATTGAAATATGTTCGGTGGGCTAATCCGAGTGCTATGGTGCTGTTGTCTTGGCAACTTTATTGCATGAAAAACATCAATCTCTCTCCCTCTCGTTCACTCGCTTAGTAAACTGCAGAGGAGGATGGTGCATATCTGCGCGTGTGTAAGCTACGTGTGTAAAGGGAAATTCTAACTTTCAAAGCACCCTCAATGAAACGTCGAGCAACCCCATAGCACCAGCAAAAAGAAATCTCTGGCGCCGCCACTGTTAACATGTAGTGCAGTCTGTGCTGCAGAGCTGACCTAGGAAATAGTTGACATCCTTGTGAGCAATGGAGGAAAACTATACCAATGGTCATTATGCCAAACGTGTTGTCCCAAGATCTTCGACAAATCAGAAGGGTAAGAATGTGAACATATGTATATATTATCATCATCTGTCATTATTACAGTTGTATGATTGGTTGTATTTGCTGGTCTTCTCTGTGTTTAGGTCCCAGGAGCTCAGAGAGGAGATTTCATGGAGCTGTTGTTCTCTGTCTGGGGCTGCTGAGTGTTTTCCTGCTGGCTGTGATCGTCAGCCTCGTTATCCACTGTGAGTCTAGGTGGGTCCAGGTGGGCCGATGACCGGCGCAGAAGTCGACCGGACCGCCGACAGGACACGGGGGGCAGGAGTCGGCCGGACCGCCGACTGGACACGGGGGGCAGGAATCTCAGGGAAGCCGCTAGCCGGCCGGGGTTGAAGGAGGCTGCTAGCCGGCCGGGACTCAAGGGGCTCTGGGGGACCGCTAGCCGGCCGGGACTCAGGGGGCTCGCTAGCCGGCCGGGACTCAGGGGGCTCGCTAGCCGGCCGGGACTCAGGGGGCTCGCTAGCCGGCCGGGACTCAGGGGGCTCGCTAGCCGGCCGGGACTCAGGGGGCTCGCTAGCCGGCCGGGACTCAGGGGGCTCGCTAGCCGGCCGGGACTCAGGGGGCTCGCTAGCCGGCCGGGACTCAGGGGGCTCGCTAGCCGGCCGGGACTCAGGGGGCTCGCTACACGGCCGGGACTCAGGGGGCTCGCTACACGGCCGGGACTCAGGGGGCTCGCTACACGGCCGGGACTCAGGGGGCTCGCTACACGGCCGGGACTCAGGGGGCTCGCTACACGGCCGGGACTCAGGGGACTCTGGGGGACCGCTACACGGCCGGGACTCAGGGGACTCTGGGGGACCGCTACACGGGACACAGGGGGCAGAAAGCTCTGGTGCGCCGGAAAAAAGCATAGTCACTGAGGCGCAGGGATCAGGCACAGTCTCAAAGGAGTCTGGGTAATCCAAAGTCTCTGAAGTGCCGGAACAAGGCACAATCTCCCGGGTGTTGGAAAAAAGCAAAGTCTCTGGGGAGCTACAATCCAGCAAGGTCACTGGGGTGCCGGAGGCCGGCAAAGTCTCAGGGGCGCTGGAGACCAGCAAAGTCTCTCGGGCAGTCTCAGAAGTGCTGATCAACGGCAAAGTCTCAGAAGCGCTGGAGACCAGCAACGTCTCTCGGGCAGTCTCTGGGATGCTGACCAGTGACCAAGTCTCTGGGGTGCAGAAACCCCACAACGTCACTGGGGCACCAGAGGCCAACAAAGTCTCAGGGGTGCTGACCAACGGAAAAGTCTCTGGGGCGCTGACCAACGGCAAAGTCTCTGGAGCGCTGACCATCGGCAAAGTCCCTGGAGCGCTGACCAACGGCAAAGTCCCTGGAGCGCTGACCAACGGCAAAGTCCCTGGAGCGCTGACCAACGGCAGAGCCTCTGGGACGCTGACCAACGGCTGAGTCTCTGGGAGAAGCGTCAGCGTAGACTCTGGGAGAAGCGTCAGCGTAGACTCTGGGAGAAGCGTCAGCGTAGACTCTGGGAGAAGCGTCAGCGTAGACTCTGGGAGAAGCGTCAGCGTAGACTCTGGGAGAAGCGTCAGCGTAGACTCTGGGAGAAGCGTCAGCGTAGACTCTGGGAGAAGCGTCAGCGTAGACTCTGGGAGAAGCGTCAGCGTAGACTCTGGACGGCTGGACGTCAGCTCAGGAACAGAAGGGCTGCACGTCAGCTCAGGAACAGAAGGGCTGCACCTCAGCTCAGGAACAGAAGGGCTGCACCTCAGCTCAGGAACAGAAGGGCTGCACGTCAGTGGAGGCTCTGGGAGGTCGGACTGGGTCTGACGACAGGGGCCATGCCGTTTTTTCCTCCGCCTACGGCCTCCACGGGTAGTCCCTGGGATGATGTCGGCGTCGACTCTGGGAGGATGGTCTGCGTCGACTCCGGGAGGACGGTCTGCGTCGACTCCGGGAGGACGGTCTGCGTCGACTCTGGACAGCTGGACAACAGTGGAGGTTCTGGACGGTTGGACACGAGTGTGGGTTCACTGGTCATCTCGGGCTTAGGTACACAGGTCAGCTCAGGCTCGGGATCACTGGACAGCACGGGCTCTGGTCCGCTGGACAACACGGGCTCGGGGCCGCTGGACAGAGGTTGAAGCGGGGAATGGCGTCGGGAGCCATGTTGACCCCTCCTCCGTCTAAGGCCTCCACGAGTCCCAGGAAAAATAGCCAGACGGGTACCTTCAAAGGACTGTTTATAGTCTGGGGTGCCCACAGAACTGATGGCAGTAGGACAGTCTACAGACAGCGCAGTAGACCCTTGCTTCCCAGTTAGAAGGCTAGTTGCTTTGGCCTCAGTCAGTCTAGCACACTTAGCCATATATTGGAATATAGACAAAAAAGTCTCTGGCTCTCTTCCAGGTGGAGAAACAAGACTAGGAGAAGTGGGCAGAGAAACCGGTTGGGTGACAAACATTGCACCTGAAGCCACGGTGTTAACTGGCGGAGACACAGGCCTGCTAGTGGGTGAGCCATGGAGGAAGCTATCCAACCTCTTCTTAACGGTGTTTAGGTGTGGAACAAAATGGCTCACCCAAGGTCTTTCACTGAACCACAGCTGCTGCTTAGAGATCCTCTCCCGCACAGGGGCACGCCGATCAGGTCTTGAGTTCAAAAGGCTCTGTACAGTTTGCTCGAACTCAGTAACTTTCTCCTCAAAAAGTTGCCTCTCTGCTGGGTCCATGTTAGGGTCGGATCATTCTGTTAGGAGTTGCAGGGAATTGTGGACCCAAAATGCAGAGAGCAGGCAGACAGACAGGAGTAGTCTTGCTTGATTTAATAACAAAATAAAGTCCAAACAGCAAGCCAAAATTAACTCCAGAGAGCACAGGAACAAGAGAACAAACTGGAACTAAGAAACACCACACAAGGAAAAAAAACAGGCAGTCCACACAGCAACAGAAAAAAGAATACACTACAATGATCCGACACAGGACAAGGGGAACACAAAGACTAAATACAAGAGGTAACGAGCAAACAAGGCACAGGTGATACAACAGGTGAGACACATCAGGGTGGGGCAGAACAATCAGACAGGCGGGAAAACACAAGACAGGAAGTAAAACTAGACAAAACCATGAAGAAAACAGAATTCAAAATAAAACAGGAAACAGAACTAAATACAAAACAGACTACCAAAATAAGACAAAACACCAAAACCATAACAGTCTCAGCACAGCAGGGTGTTTGCTTCCTGCTGTGGGACAAAAGTTTCTTTCTTATATGTTAAGTGTTTGGTTTTGACCTAATCTACCTGGGAAAGACAAAAGGAGAATAGGACAAAAGGTCTGCTTTGACCTTAACCAGGCTGCCATGTGCAATGAACCAATCAACCAATGTGTCCCTGAGCAAGACACTTAACCCCTAGTTGCTCCAGAGGTGTGTGCTCTCTGATATATAGCAATTGTAAGTCGCTTTGGATAAAAGTGTCAGCTAAATGACATGTAAAAAAAAAAAAAAAAAAAAAAAAAGTTACATTGTTTAAACTTTTTAGAACCTAACAATATCAAGCATCACCATTATTGAAACTTTATTTAACTCAACAATCCCTCCTTTTTCACACCTTTGGTGTGAAAACATTACATGTTTACCAAAAACAATGTAATTATGATTGCATAAAAATATAACAAAAATGTAAACACCAATTTATTGAAAAGAATTGTAAAAGAAAATACTTCATGGTGGAAACATTTAGTAAACAAGTTGTATAAACTGATTAAAAAAAATACCCTCCCTCCTTTTTCCCACCTTTGGTGTGAAAACATTATGATTTATACAAGCGATTCATTTTCTTCTTCGACCTCACTATCTGACTCCTCACCTTGCATCCAAGGTGCTACAGGTGCTTGTCTCAGCAGAAAATGTCCCTCCTTTAGCTGTTTTAACTCTCAATGATTAGTGACTCACATTCCATTTGGAGCAAAAAATAGACACACCTAAAGTTATGGATCAGGTAATACCCCAGTCCCACGCCTTCGCCGCTTTTTTCTGGGAAGGAAGAAAAAAAAAAAATCTTAGATTGCTGAACATTGTGGCATGCTCCCTCCTTATCCCTCGCTTCTGAAACAGAAATGTTTCTGAAACATAATTCCTCATAGAAACAGGAGCAGCCCTGTATGTCTGCCACTTGTGCATGTCATCAGAGGTGTAACTGGGGAAACATCAAGACTGGGTGTGCCGCCCGCTCCAGCACATGTAGGAGAAAGCCATCCTTAGCAGTGCCCCTGAGTGGACCAGTGACTGGCTGCTTGTGCTGCTTGCTCCAGCGCCTGTAGGAGAAAGCCATCCTTAGCTTGTTTCGGTGTGTCAGTGGTTCCAGGGCCTCGGTCCTGCTGTTTTATGCTGGTAGTGTTGTCAGCCATCTGAAGTCGTGATCTGGTCGGCTGCAGTCAGGATCGTTGTGTTGGGAAGCCATCATGCAGGAGTGATCCGGTCAGCATCTTTGGCGCTCTCCGTCGGTGTCTGAACCCGGCTCCCCCTGACGCTCTGCTGGGCTGTTGTCCATGTTATGCAGTGTGAGCACGTCCCTCACCCCTTAGGCTGCTGCAGTACTGGTGGTCAGCAACGCCTGGAATTAACCCGTCCACCTGGATCTCTTGAACAGCTGAAGTCATCAGACCCAACAGGAGTAACTGGCCTGCTTTCTCCTGTGAATAAAATGGCTTTGACAGACTTGACTTATTGCAAAAAGTCATATTAGTGTTTTTCATTCAGGGAGGAAGAAGGAATGTGATAGTTTGTCTTTGATCTGTTGGCACTCCCATTAATTTCTTATGGAGGAAAAAAAGTTTCCTCTTGTCATCTGTTTTTTCCAAAGTCGTTGAGGCGATGGGCAAAACCTTCAGTCCAAAACGCAATAAATGACCCCAAAATCATTAGTCCATTGAAAATATACACACATCACAGATTACAAAGACATATACTAAAAAAATAAAAACATCACAATTTTCTCACTGTATAGTCTGTCAAGGGGGGGGATGGGCTGCATTATTAATCTTCGACTGGTACTTCAAACTTCTTTGACAAACTTGTTCAGCAAGTTGCTATATTTTTGGAGCAAATCAATCACTGTGTCTCATTCAACACTCTGAGCAGAAGATTTGTGTAGCATTCTGCATGGCCAGTGCAGAAAACTCTACAAATCCTCTACAAAAATTTTTTTTTTTTGAACCAAATATTTCCAACCATGGAGAAAAATAATAAAAAATCAACAAATCTAAAAATAGTGTAAGGCTACTGCCTTGACTCTATCAACCCTATGATTTCTCTGAATCGTCAGAAGCACTGGTGACATGTTTTGTAATTCTGTAACAATAACATATGCATCTTTACCTTTACGTCTTCAGATATGTCTGTAGTCACAAATAGTTATTAGAAAATCAACAGTTTGAGTGAAATGAAACATAATAAAAACCAAACCAAAAAAATAGTGGAATAAAAGACAACAGAAAACTCAGAATGGAAAATGTAGCAGAAGATGAATAAACCATCATTTCAAGTCAAAAATCAAACCAATCCTTAGTCAAGGTGCACAAAATGCCAAATATGCAGATTACTAAATTATCCATTGAACACCCCTAAGAGTCTTAAAGTCATTTTGGTCTTAAAGTGGTTCAAATGATTCTCCCCATACTGCTAAATTTTCACCTCCCATTTGGTTATCTTTACAGGTAGGGTGGGGGTGTTACATCATTGATTCAGTCTGAGTAGATTTACATAACCTCCATCCTGCCTTCCTGTATTGTTAGATGAGGTGTGAACACACAGTCTCCTTTTTCAGTCCTTCATGAACACAGGATACACTAAAAGTTTGTTTGTTGACTTAATCAAGCTATAGCTGCTCATTCATGCATTCACTGAGAAACTCCATTCAAACTTTCAAACGTTCCACATCTCTCATACGTTCAGGGTCGGCGACCAACCCTTCGAAAACATTCATACCCTTAACCCATCTCCATTTTCGACCATTCTCACTGTTTCACGCTTTTCCACAAAAATCAAGCCAGCCATCCGGTCAGTCTTTCAATCATACAGCATTCACACCGCAATCTCTTCAGAAATTTAATTTCTCTAGTTTACAGTATTTTTCCATAGTCTATCCCCTAGCTGGTTTTAGTGGACACTCTGTTGTAATGATTTACCAACCAGATGGAGTCGCTGTGCGTTATGCCACTCCGGAAATGGAGTTTCCCATACAAAAAGTCAACACAGACGCTTCTATTTACAATGAATTATAACCTCACTGTGCTTCCAGTTTCAACACGACCACGAACAACACTGCTAAACCCATCTGCAACTCCCAATTCAACAAAAACAATTATGTGAGCAACAATGCTGAATTATTTTACAGTTACTATTCTCTCTGCTGAGCTGCGAGCTCACAATTACCCACCCACACTGCAGAGCCGCCTCCCGCCGACTCAAATTCAACACAAATCTTATCTACAATGAAGTTATCTTATTTTACACTACACACTGCCGCAGACTCAAATCTTCAACATCAAACAATTAAATGTATTTACAGTAGGCCTCTGTACAGTTCCTAAGTGTATTTCACACAATTTAACTATACCTATAAATTGACCGCTCTATTTCTCATACTATGTTCTGGAGGAAAAAACTGAAGGGTACTCCATTGGCGCTTTACTCCCGCCGTCGCCACAAAGTCAGCGTTACCAAGTTCTCCCCCTCACAGCTTTCACTGGCTTTTTTAAGTCTTAGTTTTTTCTCCGTCCCTCCAAAGACCTATGTCTTTGTGCCGTCCCACGGTCTTTTACTTAAAATTTTTAAAGGATACTAACCAGGTTGACTTTTCCGAACATTTTAACATTTAGCTACAATTTAAACATGTTTAACCAGGTCGGCTTTTTCACGAACTCATAAATCTTTCGATTTATACCGGTTTAACAATGTCGTCTTTTGTTACAATTTAGCAGGTTAAACCAGGTTGACTTTCACGATCTCATAAATTTTTCAATTTATACAGGTTTAACAAGGTCGTCTTTTTCACGAACTTCTAATGTGCACCCTTTCCATACCCTCTTTGCAGGCTTTTAAGCTTTACCCCTACACATACAATCATACAACCACTCACACACAAATCACATAGGTTGCCTTTGACTTATCGCTTCCAACTTTAACTTTTTAAGTTTTACAGACTTCCAGAGATGCTGCTGGATTTTCACACCTAAAACATTTCCTTATATAAGCTATGCAGGATTTGGATTTAACAGGCTTCTGCTCACCTCCTCAATTGTCTGGGCCCTGCATGAAAATCCAGCAAGCACCAGTCCAGTCCTTTGAATTTACTTTTTCTCCTTTTATCCTCCCAAAATCACATCGGGGTCACCAATTGTTGGTAAAATCTAAAAGAGGTGTTCTTGGATCTTTGAGGAAGGAGAAAAGGCCTGGGAGCAATTGGAGGATTAAGAGAATATTTAATTAACACTATGATGAAAGCGACATGACAAAGGCAACAGTTACAATTCAGCTGACATTGGACAAACAAGACAATACAATACAATACAATACACTGCGAGCAGCGGACAGCAAAGATGCTTCCCCGGTGGGGTCACATTTTCACACGATCATTATCAGTTTCAGAATTATATTTCCCTGCACCTGGAGCTGATTCTATTCCCATGGCCCGTCATTGGCATGATGTTGTGTTGATCGCATCTCATTGGCTTTCCTCATAGCCTCAAATGCGATGGTCACACCTCTTGCATGCACATTGGGGGTTTCTCCCGGTCACAGATCAAAGACTATCCTGTATTCTAATTAGTCTCAGCACAGCGTCTTTCTTATATGTTAAGTGTTTGGTTTTGACCTAATCTACCTGGGAAAGACAAAAGGAGAATAGGACAAAAGGTCTGCTTTGACCTTAACCAGGCTGCCATGTGCAATGAATGCATCTGAACCAAAGCTACATTGTTTAAACTTTTTAGAACCTAACAATATCAAGCATCACCATTATTGAAACTTTATTTAACTCAACAGTAACTAAGGTATTGATACCTTATTTTAACATTAGTTAATGTAGTAATAAGCATCAACTAATCTGTCTCATCCCTCTTTGTTTTCTCTGTAACGGGAGTAAAACCCGTCATTCTCCTCCTTTGGGGGGACAGGAAATTATAGCGTCTTTTTCCACCAGCTCCGCCAGATCTGATGTCATCATTGCTGATACTTTACTTGAGATTACATGATCATGTCTATCACGGTACTAAAACTAGTCGAACTAAAGCGTATAGCCTTTTGTGATTAGCTTTGAATTCCATGTTTTCATGGGAAACAGGCTTTTCCACACTGCACAGCGCTCCAAGAGTGGGCGCACACATGTCTGTTTGGTCTGACATAGCAGTGAGTATCCTGCTCTCCACGCCGCTGTGTAATCAAAAGCCATTGTAGGGCAGAGTGGAAAGGGCGGCAACTGGCCGCTATACTGGGGATGCATGGTGGGCCGAAAATGTGTATTCTGATCCAAATGCTGAAAAAAGCCCACCAAGCCGGGGACTCTCACCAAGCCGCTTAAGCAACTGGGAGGTGAAGAATACCTAAAGTAGATGCATTCAAATTTCTTAATTTAAAAAACTGGAATAATAGTCAATCATGTGGCAGTTAAAAGTAATGTTGCTTTTTCACCCAAAAAATGCAGTACGCCTAGTGTAATCTTACCTTTTAATCTGGCCCTGTCTATAGATAGATTAAATAGGGGCGTTGTCATGGAAACTTCTTTTAACACCTCTGAAACTTGTGACTTCCTCTGATGGTGAAGCGTTGCATGACTGGAACCAACAAGAATATATAAATATAATGATCACTTACATTTAGTTCAGTCTGTGCTGCAGCGCTGAACCTTCAGGAAATAGTTGGCCACCTTATGAGTGATGGATGACATCTATGCCAATGTTGACTATGACAAGTCTGTTAACCCAAGACCTTCAACAAATCAGAGAGGTAAGAATGTTCAGTCAGACAGAGAGGCTGACACACTGATATGTATATTATCATCTAATCACTGTTGTATGATTAAATGGTCTTCTCTGTGTTTAGGTCCCAGGAGATCAGAGAGGAGATTTCATGGAGCTGTTGTTCTCTGTCTGGGGCTGCTGAGTGTTTTCCTGCTGGCTGGGATCATCGGCCTCGGTGTCCACTGTGAGTCTGAAATCACATTCAGATATCAGAGTATGAATTTTAGGAGCATTATTTGCTCATATTTTATTAACATGTCTATTTTAATTGTTTTTTTATTTATGTTGGGTTGCCCTGCCTTTATTTTGTCATTTTATCCTCCATGTATGCTCATTTGGTTTTTAACTCATTTTCATCTGTTTGTGTGTTTGTTTGAAATTAAAAAGCAGCTTTTTTAATTTGATTTATAAAAAGTTCAACACATATAAACACAACATTTTCATAGTTTGAGAATAGAGAATTTGACCCAGAAGGTATATGTGTATAAAGCTATCTAAGTAGAGCTTAGGATAAAAACAGGCATCAGGGAAGCTTTCATTTTTGGTGCTACATTACAATTAGGGCTTCATTAGTGCTATTAGTGCATTTGGTGCTACAATACAATTAGGGCTGCGCAATTAATCGAATTTTGATCGCAATTTCGCGAACGATCACAAAAACAATGTAATCGAGAAAAATAATTACTTTGCGCATTATGTTTTGCTCTTAAACTTTTATTTTGTCTCGTGTTCTGAATGACACGCGCACATTCACCCGTCCCGAAGGCCAAACTCACTCA
>CM042434.1:25823091-25840591 GCA_023631565.1 Gymnocephalus cernua | reverse complement strand
TATATATATATATATATATGATGTCATCAAAAACTCTACCACTTTGGTGAAATATTTTTTACCCAGTAATACCAGCAGATGGTGCAATGGTTCCTTTAATCAGGCTTCTATCTGCCATCTCCAGTCAGGAAGCGGTGATCTTGTATATTTCAGATAATATATAGCACATGCAATATATTTGGACTAAATATTGCATTCTCCCCCTGATTGACACCTATGGTAGAAGAAGTATTCCGGTCTTCTTTCCGGTCGCTTTAGTAAAAGTAGCAATACTACAGTGTAGAAATACTCTGTTACCAGTATTCAAAATCTTTCTTAAATTGAAGTACAACAGCTAGATTAGCCTCAACATATACTTAAAGTACCAAAAGTAAAAGTACTCATTCTGCAGAATAATGTATATTACAATATTGGATTCTTATTACTGATGCATAAATGTGCTCATCACTTTAATGTTTAATGTTGTGCTACTTTGAATTGCTTTGCTTTGTTGCTTAATCTTTAATCATATAATATAGGGTATAAGTTTTATATTTTGTATATCAATAAGCTAAATCTGCAATGTCACTAAAGCTTTAAAGGAAATGTAGTGGAGTATAAAGTACAATATTTTAAGTAGAAAGTTGCATAAAAAAAGTTATACTCAAGTGAAGTACAAGTACCTCAAAATTGTAGGTATAGAGTACTTGAGTAAATTTATTTAGTTACATTTCAACACTGACTGACACATTGTTAAAATACACAGCAGTTTCAAGACATCCCGAATAGATCTTTGTATAATAAAATTAAAGAAAAACAAACAGGATTTAGTTATTTTGTTTACAAATATTAAAACAGCTAGAGATGGATACCATAGAGAGGATGTACTTAAATAGTATGAAATATTACCACAGGACATTGATTTGTTTGATTCGATTGATTTACGGCCACTCAAGGCAACAGCACAAGGTAAAAAACACATTTTATCTCAGAAGGCTGGTAAGGAAAACATGTTAGCATACAGTTACCAATTTAAATACAGTTTTTTTTTTAAATATAATTTAATACTTTTTACATCCATAATTTAAACATCCAGCAGACACATAGCAACATTAGCATCATTCATTGGAATTGTGTTTGAATGAATATAAGTGTAATTGAGCTAAATGCTCAACTGTGTTCACCAGCTAGATGCTAACTTTGTCTGTCTGCTGTTTACTGCTGGGCAACCATCACTAATAAATGGTAACTTGATTATTAATCAAACTTTAGTTAAGTTATGTTACTGTTAACAAAGTGATGATGATAATTAATAATGTTTACTTATCATTAGTAACGGTATCATGTATGTTATTAAGTATTCGTTAATGATTAACAAATTATTTGTAAAGCTTTACAAAATCATTTGAAAAAACATTATTTGGATGGCTATTGTAAAGTTACAGATGATGATTATATAGTAATATCTTGAAAATGGTTAAGAAATCAATGACTCATTATTATAAGCAGTAGTTGCAACATTAAATAGCCATCCAAATAATGTTTATAGTTCACAACAATTATTAACCACCGACAAAGTAAAAAAAATCATAATTTTCATTGCTTGTTACTAAGTGTAATCAATTAACCACATATTAATGACGTTATTATAATAAAGTGTTACAGGTTTACGCCTGCCAAGGCTGGAAACAAAGCAGATGATAGCGGAGTTGGAGGCCAGAAACAATAAGCTTAAAGCTTTAGTGCGTAAGTTTTTGATATTAATAAAGGTCCGTTACATTCATGCCATTGCCAAATGAGTTGATACAAAGCAAATTGCGTGGAGGAGGGGTGGGGTGGTGTGAGTTCACGGAAGGCTTGTATCATGTGGACGCGCCGGCAGTGTTGTTGTCAATACTTAGAATTCCTCATGGGGGCGACAGAAACTACGCACTATAGCTTTAATCATGTTGAAACACTCGCAGAGGGGAACTGCAGAGCTGGGTGGTCGTTCTCCGTACACATCCCAGCAGCACGCTGGCACACACTGTTAAAGTCTTGGTAGCATTTCCTGATGAATAACATGATGAAAAGGCTGTGTTCATGTCAAACATTTACAATGTCATTATTGCCTTGTTTGTTTGCCTGTTAGGTACTGGCGGGAAACTCAGCCTGATGATGGTGGTGGACATAGCCATCTCGGGGAAGAGGACTGTGCCCATATCATAATAACTGGAGGGAAGAATTCTCAGAACTGGAATGATTTGCTTTGTAGTACCAGTCTGAGATGGATCTGTGAGAAAATGCTTTAGCATCGGTGCATTTTCAGTTTTGAGTTTAAATGTTTTTGGATTGTCGGCTACAGACAGATCTAGAATGTCCTTCACCTGCAAGTCATGGCTCAGATGAGAATAAGAAAAGTCATTAATAATGATATCATCAATCCACCTACAGTAATGATGGGTTCTTCTTCATGAATCTTCCTGCTCAGAGTTATCTGTCCCTGATCCATGCTGCTGGGTCTCTGCTCCTGCATGAGAATCGTCCTGCTCAGAGTTATCTGTCCCTGATCCATGCTGCTGGGTCTCTGTTCCTGCATGAGAATCGTCCTGCTCAGAGTTATTTGTCCCTGATCCATGCTGCTGTGTCTCTGGTCCTGCATGAGAATCAGCCTGCTCAGAGATATTTGTCCCTGATCCATGCTGCTGGGTCTCTGCTCCTGCACGAGAATCTTCTTGCTCAGAGTTATCTGTCCCTGATCCATGCTGCTGTGTCTCTGTTCCTGCATGAGAATCGTCCTGCTCAGAGTTATTTGTCCCTGATCCATGCTGCTGTGTCTCTGCTCCTGCATGTGACTCCTCTTGTCTCTCAGGTTTTATCAAGTAGAAATCTGAGGCTGAAATCTTTTTCCAGGCTTCCGCAACATTGTTGACACTGTTGTTGCCCTCCCCTGTGTTGGGCTGCTCATGCATCCGAATAGCTTGAAGCTGAGACTCACAGATTGCTTTAGCTCTTTCTTCTGCGATTCTTTTTAGCTGATCTTGCAAAAGCTCACAGGCTTCCGCAACATTGTTGACACTGTTGTTGCCCTCACCTGTGTTGGGCTGCTCATGCATCCGAATAGCTTGAAGCTGAGGCTCACAGATCGCTTTAGCTCTTTCTTCTGCGATTTTTTTTAGCTGATCTTGCAAACGCTCACTCACTTGTGCTACCAGGAGATCTTCATAAACCACTTTGTAGTAAGGAGGGCAACAAGCCTCGCAACAATCAGACCAATAATTCTTCTTTCTTCTATAACAGGCTGTTATGAATTCAACAATGCTCAAAATGAAAATAAGACCTGTGATTACACCTATGCCAATTTCCTGGAAAAAAGAAAAAAACATCTATTTAATAGTTTGAGGAACACAAAGCACAACATCAATGTGGTTTCAGACAGTTAAGCTTCACTTTTTTCAACACTTAATGTTGGTTGGAAACAACAGTGTTCTGCATCGTCAAAACATAATATATGAACAAATGTATTGTGATTTTGAAAAAATACATTTGTATAAAAGATATAAAACAATTCCATTTGTCAAATAGTTTTGTTTTATTACCATATTTGAGTGCTGTGTGTTGTTACTTACAAGTGATTCAGATTTATAAGCGGCTTTAATGAGGTTCTCCTCGTCACTCAGCTTTTCTTTGCAAGGCATTCCAGTCTGAGAGGCGTTTTGGTTTGTCTTTAGGCAAAAGTACCAATCTCCATCACACATAACAGTGGCTATCCATACACCAGTCAGAGTGAAATAGCTGAAAAACAACTTCCAAATAAAGTTGCAGATACGGTTGGGACAAAGTTCTTGCCATTTGAAAAAAGTCTTCCTTCCATGGAAAGACTCAACGATGCTGGCAACCCAGGTGAGGGTCATAGGAGGGAGCAGCATGTACAATACACCATGTAGATGTATATAAAGGACTGTGCTGCATGAGCATACAAAATTCATGTTAAATATGTACTGCAGGATGTAGAAGAGGACTATCAGCAGCAGTGTACTCACCGCCTTAGTTATTATTTCAAAAAGTTTTTGAAAAAAATCATGACTTAAAGGCATGCTGGCTGAAATAGAATGGGTTAAGATATTCTGTTTTAAGGCTGCTCCAGTTGAATGATCTTTTTTGTCTTACTCTCAGAAGATCTTGCTCAAAGAGGTGATGCTCTCTCTTCCACCAGCTGAGTGAAAAGGTGTCAACCAGGTGAAAAACTTCAAAATGTTTCGCATTAAATGTCCCCTTCATATAAATACGTCGGGACAAACCGCGCCAGCCCGTCACCACTTTCAGAATGATGGTACCGTATGTTTTCATTTCTCAAAAAACTGAGGAGGATTTTCCCAACTTTATTATGTGTAAAACCAAGGGATCCTCATTTCATTTTCACAGTTAATTTTCCAGTTCGGGGTTAAAATCGTTCAAGAACAAAATAAAGTAGCACTGGTGATGGTATCTATAATTTATATCATTTTTTGTTACTGTTTGAAATACTAAAGGAATAGTTTAACATTCTGGGAAATGCACATCAAATTTGACACTATTTTCCTCTGCTTCTAGTTATTAATGCTATGCTAAAGTAGCCGCCTCACATCTCCAGTGATGTACTTAATGCACAGACGTAAAAGTGGTATCAACCTTGCCATCTTACCCTCAAAAGGAATGCATACACGGAGCCTGTTTACTGACCTGTATACCATAATATTCCTTTAAACATTGATGTTGCCATTGATGGATTGTACCAGAGTCAGCTCAAAACTATTTTCATCTACAGTACATTGACAGGCCAAAGTTCAAAAATACATACAATGATTGAACACCAAAAAAAATTCAAGACGTAAAAATGATGCTAACAATAATATCGCATAGGCATCCGGATTGTTTTGGGCAAAGCGCCAGCTGCTGGCAGCAGAGAAGAGTGGACATCCTCAGATGCTGCTGTTATTTATCATTATTGTATTGAAGTTAAAGGCAGAATGTGTGGGATTTATCCATTGCGATTTATAAACACAATATTCAAATATGCAAGCGTCAACACACAGATGGTTATTTAAAGTGACCATATGTAACTTTCAGTTTGTGTTGATTTCAGCGGCCCCTTTGGACAAAAGAGGCAGTGTTGTCGTAAAGGGCTTTTCTATAATGTGCTGTATTGCCCACTGTGGATTACTGAGTTAGCGTCATATTAGTCTACATCCTTGACGTTCCTCTTTCGGGACTGCTCCGGTGCTGCAGGAAATTCCGCCGGATGCATGTATTTTTCGCCGATTTCCATTACCTTCCACTTTCTTTTTTTGTTGGAATTCTAAACTCTGGTGGATATATGAGGACTGTGGTTAACTGCTCCTCAGATCTCTGCAGGGTAAATCCAGACAGCTAGCTAGACTGTCTGTCCAATCTGAGTTTTTGTCTCGCACAACTATTTTGCAGCGGCTCCGTGCGGAGAGAAATGCCAATAAACCAGAGCACGTTTTTCTCCCATCCCGGAATGCTGTTTGGAGTAGTCAGACCCTCCTCCGCTCTGCAGCATGTGGATGGTCTGGAAAAGCGAGACTAGCGTTATGTAGTTGCGATGAAGGTTTTGCTCAGACAGAAAATCATTCATTTATAATAAAAGAATAAGTTACAGATGCATCGTTGCATTTCAAGTGTTGCATACAGTAACGTAGCCTACTTTGAATGTCTCATGAGATAAACCAGGTAACGTTATCACTGTTGTTATGACCCTGGGGTCATATTTTCTTGTTTGTCTGTCTCTCACCCTGCATTGCACTGCATCAGCTGATCTCCTCTGAGTATACAGGTAATGGAGAACAGGTGGGCACACCGGATTGGTCCAGCAGAGCTGATTGCTGCCTTCTACCTGTTGTGTTGCGGCTGGTTACCCCTAGACATCAGGTCGTAACACTGTCACCGTGTCACGAGCCAAATCATTGAGTTTGTTGTAGCAACCAATACATAATAATAGTAATAATAATAATAATTATAATAGTAATAAAAATAATAATAATATAGCACATTTCATGAAACCCAAGGACGCTTTACACAAGTACAGGGGTACAAAAATAAAATAGGCAGAACATGGACGCAAATAAATAAAACAAATTTAGGGTACTGACGTACAACCACGTCTCGCATTGTTAAGTTATTTTATGAATCAAATAAACATATGACATAGGCTGAGGGCCAATTCAGGGTCGGTTTTGAATAATTTACAATCCCGTAATTGTCTCCATCTGTTGAAAACCCGACCGAGATTGACTCGCGGTTTTTCTTCCGCGTCTTTCCCTTTTAGCTTTTAGTTGGTCTTCATTTAATTTCCATTTTTTCTGTGATGGCCCTGCCCCAGTATCAGCCATAACTACTACAGATACTAACACAGGCTTTTCCGGTGTTACAAAGAAATCTGTGACCCTTCAGAATGTGTGCTCTGTACCACCGTCTACCTGCTGTAAGTCAGTATGTGACTTTGCTGAAAAAATCTGACCGGAGCAAAGGAAATAATAAAAACTCTATAAAAAATAGCGTTCGTTTCACTGTTAGTCTCGCTTGCTGTTACAGGGTCATTTATGATCATCAGATGAAAAATTACAGTTTCAGAAACATTCAAAAGTTACATATAGTTACTATAAACCCTGCTTTCACGTGACTTTGTTGTAAAACAAAAGCATTAGTCTACTTTATAATTTATTATACATGAAGACATACGTTATAAGTAATGAGATTTATCCCCTTACCAAAACCTTCACTTTTTAACCTAACCCTAACCTCAGTCTTCATAGCTAGCAGCTAACTTAGGTGTTGATGTTTTCGCAGTAGGCCTATGCCAGATATGTTTGGTGACTATACATTCTACCATTTCAAGGGCCGCAAGTGTGGAAAACAACAATTTGTGCATGCTGATGTTGCCTCGCTGCGATCTTATTGGCTGTTTGCCAACTGCTGTTGTCGTCATTGTCTCGTAGTTGGCAGACGTTAGTATTTTTTTAGACAAGATAATAACGTCAACTGCTGTCACCATGAACAATGTGGATTATCTTCAACAGCACACATTTGAAAGTCTTTTTAAAGTAAAACTTGACATTGAACTCTTGGTGCCCACCAGCAGCCGGATATTGCTATAAACCAAACTACTGGTTAAAATAATCCAATTTCACATTAAGTGGTTCTCTAAGAACAAAATGGCTAACAGCTAGCTTGTTGGTCAT
The DNA here is from genome assembly GCA_023631565.1 of Gymnocephalus cernua. Taxonomy (NCBI): domain Eukaryota; kingdom Metazoa; phylum Chordata; class Actinopteri; order Perciformes; family Percidae; genus Gymnocephalus; species Gymnocephalus cernua. Next base: position 25,833,392 of record CM042434.1, on the reverse strand, counting down.
ATTGGTTAATCAATCTGTGTTCTATCACTCTTATATAGGTTAATATAAAGTGAGAATGTGTTTAAACCAAAAGAGGTAAGATCAGAAAGTGATTGATTCCTGATGAATGTCTGTAAAACAGTTTATGAAGATGTAAAGCGAAAAGTGCTACTACATGTCACAATCCACTTCTGTATAGAGCAGGCACTGTCTGTATGGGAAATTAGCTTTGTGTGTTTGTAATAAGGAAACAGAAATACATGGCACTTCTTATTTCTCATGATTGTACTGTAGGGCATGTGTGTTTTTATATATATTACAACATCTGTCACATGCAGACATGGTTGGCAGAATTTTTAAACGATCAATCAATTGGGTGCTTACTTCCCTTTTCATGCTGTCTTGTTTCCCTCCTGGTACATTCCATACATATTTGTAGTTTAACCAGATAAACCCTGTTCAGCACTTTGTGCCCACATGACTTTGATGATTTCAGTTTTGCTTACAAATATAAGATCATAGTCTACCCTTTTTTATATTTTAGATATGTGTTTTTATTTCCTTGTGCCGTTGGATATGTACTGTATATGGTGAAACATTTACAGGAAAAAAAAGCTGGTTACCTTAGTTCAGAGTTTAAGTATCAAATTCCTGTTGTTTCTGCCATCCCTGATGCTTGTCTACCATGACACGTTAAAGTTTACTCCACCTTAAGTAAATTTAGGAGGCAATCCAGGGTACTTGTCATTCTTTTGGCATTACGTATACTGATTATCTTCACAATACTATATGCTATAGTTACATAAATAACCCAACCCATTTCATACCTGTACACATGTCGAATGCACTCTGGGAAACAAGCTGCTAGTTGGAGCCAATTTATCTTGATAATAAGCATGCACCCTAATTTGACAAGATGAACGAGCTGCTGTGACGACGATGTCAAAAAGACTGAAGCACACGCCTTAAAGGTAATATTTACTTATGGTGTTGTGTTTCAAGTGCTGTGAGGGAGAACAGCTGACAGTCCTTCTGTGGAAGTAGAAGAAGTCTGTGTGGCAGTAGAGTATGTGTGGGGATTATTTTTGGAGGAATGGGGGATCGTTGATTTAAGCAACAGGATCAAATCATTTGTTCTTCTCAAGAGGTTTCATCAGCAGCCATGGCATCCCTTGGCCAGATCATCTTCAGCAGGTGTGTCCATGAGGTTTAATTCTGAAAACATCAAGGTGTCTACAGCATGGGAAATAACATTTACATACATTTACTCAAGTACTGTCCTGCAAAAAAAGTGCAATTTTGAATCTCTTTAAGTTTTCTTGGGTATTTCTGTCTTATGCTTCTATATACTTCTCCACATTTCAGAGGAAAATATTTTAATTTTTACTCAACTTTATTAGTTACTGGTTACTTTTTTTAGATGTATGTTTATAAAATACAATCCCCCACAGTGTTATGTTGTGATGCTTTGCAGGGGCCATGTGCCCTAGGTTGGGAACTACCTAACTTTATCTGGCAATCTAGTAATAATGTTATATAATAATATTCAGCCATAGGTTCATATATTGTTGATTTTTCTGGAGAACCTTTGATGCTTTATGTAGGCCTACATTTAGCTGATAATACTTCTGTACTTTTACAAGATTTTAATGCAAACATCTACTTCTAAAAGGTATTTTAGGATTGTTACTTTTACTTAAGAAATGATATCCATATTTCTTCCATCACCGGGTGTCTACAGAGTTCTACAGCAGTATACAAGCTTCTTGTCTAGGTTGCTGGGAAGTTGATCTGCAGGTGATTTGAGCCAAAGCTAGCAGTGTGTCTCTTCTCTTACACTTTCCTGTGTTTGTGCGTCTCCTTGTGTGTAGCATGATTACCCTCATCGTCTTATTCTCGGCCATCATCATCCTCATCTTAGCCCTGTCTCTCTCAGGTAAGAACATACAGATCCTTGTGAGATCCTGTTATTATGAGTGATGGCTCTGTCAGGCCTGAGGGGATACACGGGTGTGTTTGTCTAAACTAAAAAGCAGCTACTTCTTGTGGTTGACAACCCTGTTAAAAACATGTTATTGTACGGGTGATATTCTATATGCATTTTAGTGTGTAGCTGAATTTCCATCTAAAATGAATGTTTTTTGTAAGTATTCATGGGAAGGGCAGCTTTTTCTACATTAAAGTAACAGTTAAAACACTCAGAGCACATCCTTCAACTAAGGTCCTTTTAAGAACTGACCTTTTTAATTTGCATCTGGCCCCAGATCTGCATCAGAATACACTCAATGACCAGCATGGGACACATGTTTCAGATTTTCAACTTAAAGTGGCGCTATGCAGTTTTGGCCATTTCTTCGCTGTTTTCTCGCTTTTTGCTCGCAGGTTTCTCTATAGAGCTCCCCCTACAGCTTCGGAATAGATATTTGGCAGCTCCAATGTTTACTTGTGTTTGACTCCTCGCTCGGTCAGTCTGCCGTTTCCTCTTTCTCTGTTCCTCCGACAATGCTTTCCTAGCTTTCTGCTTCTTTTTTGCCGGCTCAGCCATGACGATAGTGTGAAAAACTCCATCGCTACCTTGTTAGCCGGTTCGTGAATGGGCATATGTGTGCAGTGCCCAGCAGTTTGTTACATCGCGAGACCTGCTATCACACGATACTTCCTGACGCTGAGGCCGGCGACTTGCCGGCCGAAAGTTGCAAGGGTGTTTTTTCCGCTCACAGGCGCTAGGGGGGAGCGAGACGACCACCATTCAACCCGAAAAAAGTCATATAACCATTCCAATGACTCCAAAGCTGTTCAGTTAAGGTCAATTAAGCTAAAAAAGCTGCATAGTTCCCCTTTAAGTAGTAAGTGCAGTAGTTGAAAAGTGTGAAAATGTTAAAAAATGTTCCCTTACAATGTTGACAGAAAGATTCAATACTCAATTCAAATTGTACATTAAAAGGAGTTATTGGTCACTGTAATCATTTTTCCTCTTTTCCATATTATCCATGAAGAGACTCTTCCTAATGGGAAGCCCATGTACTGTTAGAGATGGAGCACAATATCCAAAGAACAGATGAAGGCAGTATGAAGCTTAAGCAGTCGCAGTTAATCAAATCAAATGGGTATCTTCCAAAGTTACGGGCGTTCTAACTCAACAGGGTTTCATGCTGGGCCACAGGGAGGCACAGTAATGAAAATAGAGGGAATGTTGTCCTAATAAGAAGGTGACTTTGGAAGATAGCCACTTGATTTGACCAACTCCGGCTGTTGGATCCTCAGTTTAGCTTTTGTTGAGCTGGGACTATGGATTTTGTCCCCATCTTTTACATCCCTTCCCCTTTGGGAAGGGATCTCTTCACAGCCAGTATGGACAGAAGGAACAGTTACAGTGAGTGACCAATAACTTTGGGCTCGTGAGTGAGTATTGTTTTAAAACAGATTTGAAAAAAGGGAACCTATCTTTTAACCCTCTGAGGTCTAAGGGCATTTTTAGATGTCTTCTTGAATTCTCATGTTAGGGGTTTTTGCATATAACCTGATCCCCCCCATATGTTTCATATCAAACTGTTCAGAACAAACTCAGCATTCTGCAAAGTGATGCCCAAATGTGTTCCAGAGCAATGTTTAACGAGATAATTTGGCCCTAAAGCGGACATATTTTTTCAAATCTCGTGTGAAAACATACTCACACTCAATTGTTTTGGTGCTTGAAATGAGTTTACAAAAGTCTTGGGTTCACAAAAGAAGCGTGATATGAATAAAATAGTAAATAAATGTCTTAAATGAAATTTTGTAATATTGCTTTTGAGTAGGAGTTGTGTCAAACATCACTTGGACTCGCCGATGTGTCTTTTGTATTAACAAACAGAGGGCTAAGGAATCCTTAAAAAAAAATCTTAGATTTGCGCCAAAAATGGGACTAAAATAACGTAACCCTTACGTTAAAGCGAATAATCTGAATATATTCTCCATTATGAGGCTATGCCTGTGTCTTCTTCCCACAGGCAACTCGTCCCAGGTGATAAGCACCAACACGTTTCCCGTTGCCAACCTCGACGAGGATCAGCTTCTCAGCTGCTTTCTGAACACTAAAAGTCAACCAGCCAGTCTCACAGACGTGTCAGTCACCTGGGAGAAGAAGGGCCTGACGGGAAGCGTTTACCGCTATCAGAATGGAGCTCTGGATCTTGCCGACCAAAACTCTCAGTTCAAAGGGAGAACGCAGCTCTTCCTCGATGCTTTGAGCACGGGGAACGCCTCTCTGCTGCTGAGGGGTGTGGGACTCAGTGACGAGGGGGAGTACACCTGCAGCATCAGCTCCTCTGGCGGTGGAGGGAATGTCAACATTTACCTCAGAACAGCAGGTGGGATGACAAGTCTTTCCAGTTTCACTGTGTTTGCTTTGAAAATGAATCTCTCGTCTCACTTTACTTGAAGGTATCTACATAAGAGTGACACGACACTGTCATGAACGTGTCATGAACATAAACACGTCAAAACACGTTTATGACATAACGCTAAAGTGTCATTCGGTTTTTGTCATGACAGGGTTAGGGTTAGGGTTAGGGTTCATGTGGGTTAGGGTTCATGACAGTGTCATGTGTTCATCACAGTGTCATGTCACTCTTATGTAGATACCTTCAAGTAAAGTGTTACCCTCTCTTACAACATTGGTAAAAACTTTTCTTTAAGTCCCCCTATTCAGCATGTATAAGCGGTATATAGATTTGATTTGATTTGTTTATATCACACTTTAATGTAGTTGTAAGCAGATCTAACGACACAGTATTTCATAACAATGACATCTTATCCTATTAAGATATATTGTTGTCATTAATTTTGTGTTTGCGTCCACTTATGGGTGCCCACAGGGAGAGTTATAGTTGTTGGCAAATAAGTGTTCTGCTCATAAATGCTAAATGAGGGGTTTATGAGAACATTTGTGATCGTCTGAGTGACACACTACTCTCTTATATTGTTACATCTTGGACTTAATTTATTTTATTTTTTGGGACTTGCAAGTAAAAAATGTCTTGCACACTCTGGCTCCATATGCATTTCTCTTTTTTATTTAGATGTTGTTTCAGCCTTCAGGCGTTCTTCAAGATCAACAATTTTTTGGGACTTGACAATCTTGTTTTATGACCGATTGAAAGAGTTGCTATGCACAATGTCACTGTTGTCCGAGCTTTGACATTTTACATTGCAGCATGGACTTATGATTTTTTTTTTTTTTTTACTTTCAGCCTTTTCAGCCCCAACATTTAAATTCACAAATGGCACCCTGGCTGCTGAGGCAACCAGGTGGTACCCTAAACCAAACGTGACATGGTCGAACTACGGCGGGGTCGTCCTGCGTGGAAACACAAGCTTCATGTCAAACTCTGAGGGAATATTCAGTGTGGTCAGCAGGCTGCAGTCAATCAACGTCAGTGACACCTACACCTGCACGATAGAAAATGACCTGGTGATCGGCATCTCTAAGGCAACTGTAACAGGTAATCTTGTATTGCCACTGTATTTCATGCAATTTTTTTCTGTATCTGTACAGTATATACTAGAGACACTTAAAGATGCACCCCGCGGATGTTACACATGTATGATGTCTTCTGTGTCTCTCAAGAAGATTTCTAAAGTCTGAGAAAATAACCCTGATGACGAGACGTGTCATTAGTTTATCTCAAATTAGGTCTTCAAATTGTTAACACAAAGCCTTTTCTACAAACTGGAGTGTGGAGTTTGAAAGACATGGGCATTTACCTGGCAGGGAGGGTATAGAGAAGTAAAGTCCCTCCCCTTCTGCTGGATCACCATGGGACCTTATTTCAGAATATGGCAAAAGACAAATCATTTTTTGATTCCGTTTTTAATTGTGCTACGAATTACACGTTTGTCTATTTAAAAAAATAATTTTGCAAGTCAAGAAAGTCGTAGTTTGCCGTACAATTGTTCAAGTACAAGACTGTGAAAATATGTAATTGGAAAGACTACACGACCAAAAGTCGCTAAGTGGTATCTCGCTGAAGCTACGATTTCTGTGTTTCGTAATGGGATGTAACGAGCAACAGATCGTCTTCGTTCTTTCTCTGCTCGGCTGAAAAGTCGCTAGATAAAACACATCAGGTAAGCTTACATTACATGTGTGCGTGGAACATGAGTTACCTAGCAAGCAATGTGACGTATATTGTGTGTGACGAGATATGTAGTTCACTGAGCGGTTTCACACAAAACTAAGTGGTACTACGACAAATTGCGACTGTCTTGACTTCCAAAATGATCTTTAAAATTGACAAACATCATATGAGTAATTCATGCAGAATATCTCACTATCTTACTGGTTTTTTTTTTTTAAATAAACGGGGGCAGAAGTAGCTCAGTCCGTAGGGACTTGCCTTCGGAACCAGAGGGTTGTTGGTTCAAGTCCCTGTACGGACCAAGTACGGAGTGTGGACTGGTAGCTGGAGAGGTGCCAGTTTACCTCCTGGGCACTGCTGAGATACTGCTGGGGTGCCTTTAAGGGGCAGCCCCCTCACTCTGACATCTCTCTACTTGTTAGCTCTGTGTATAAGGTCCTGTTTGTGCATGTTTGCCTGCGTATAATGTAACAAGTCTAAAAAAATGTAATTTCTTCTTCTTCTTCTTCTTCTTCTTCTTCTTATAATGTCCCTCAACTTCATTGAAGTGCAAAACTCAGTCGGTGGAATACTCCCTTGATTTAACTGACATCTAGCAGACATCTCTGTTTAAAACGTATACAAAATATGTTCAATGATAAAAAAAACAGACTGTTTTTGTCATAGTGCACAGGGGTCAAAATCCAAATAATAAACAAACGTAGACATAACATTTAATGATGGCCAAGATGGCGGCGCGGACGCAGCTTCGTGACGCCCTGTGTCTCTCCAGATTCTGCAAATTAGTAGTAATATGCTTGTTTATCTCAAGTATTTTTGCTTATACTTTGTATATCACATTGCACTTGTCTGCTTTTTTTGCACTTCTGGTTGGATGCAAACTGCATGTCGTTGTCTTTGTACTTGTACTCTGCACAATGACAACAAAGTTGAATTTCATATTGAATAATAATTGAAATATTTATATATATATATTTTTTTTTTTTGTATTTTATAAACAGTATATATATATATATATATATATATATATATATATATATATATATATATATATATATATTGTATATACAATAGAAAAATAAAGCAAAATAGATTGTAGGCTATTAATTACTATTTAAATCTCCTGTGATATCTTCCAGGCACTGGTGTTTCAGGGAACACATACTTCACCTACAGTGCTACATCATCGCTGCTGGCATCAACCTACCTGAGCATGACAACCAGTGTCCTCCACATCTATTATCTGACCTAATTACACACACACACACACACACACACACACACACACACACACACACACACACACACTCATAAGGTGAAAACAATACCAGCGTTATTGTCAGTCATTGTCACTTCTCTCTCTCTCTCTCTCTCTCTCTGTCTCTCTCTCTGTCTCTCTCTCTCTCTCTCTCTCTCTCTCTCTGTGTCTCTCTCTCTCTCTGTCTCTCTCTCTCTGTGTCTCTCTCTGTCTCTCTCTCTCTGTCTCTCTCTCTCTCTCTGTCTCTGTCTCTCTCTGTCTCTCTCTCTCTGTCTCTCTCTCTCTCTCTCTCTCTCTGTCTCTGTCTCTCTCTGTCTCTCTCTCTCTGTCTCTGTCTCTCTCTCTCTCTCTCTGGGTGTGAATCTCTTTGTGTGTGCATGTGTTGTATTCAGTGACACAATTTGACAGTAATAATTCAACGTACATAAAAGCAGTCATTTCTGAAGGTTATGTTATTTGGTTTTAATTTATTACAGTGGGTGTTGTTACTGTGTAACAGATTTACCTCTCATGGTGCATTTTCTCAGTCAACATTTTCTTTTTACTTTCTCATATGTATGTGTCATGTTTTAAGTTAAGAGTCCATCTAGATTATTTCTAGGCCTGCTAAACATTTTTAAATTGCTTTTAGCTTGAGATTATTTTCATTTGCCTACCTGTACAACATAGTTAAATGAATCACCATCCATGTGGAGAAACTGCAGAAAAATAATTATAGCGTAAAGAAATGGAACAGTAGATTACATTTCAACATATGTGACTGTGACCCATAGAACGGGTTTATCGTATCAATTAGTAGCCTTCTGTTTTTTTTGTATTACTGAGTTAATAAATACAACAAATTTCAATTATTCTGAAATGGGAGGATTTCTTTCAAAGTTTGGCATGTCAAATCAGAATCAGAAAAGGGTTTATTGCCAAGTAACAACACTTACAAGGAATTTGCCTTGGTGGTTGGTGCATGCATATTGAACATTAATATGAAATAAACCAAAAATACAGAAACAACTAAAGGACACACACACACACACACACACACACACACACACACACACACACACACACACACACACATAGTCTACATATAAATGACTGTAACACTAATTACCACTACAGTGTAATGAAGCAAAACTTGAACTCAGCATTAGTATGCAATTTGAGATTGTTTCTGACATCATAAATAAAAATAAAGTAGTGAGTGTTCACATGAAAATCGTTCCTATTAAAGACATATTGTTCTGTCCGGCCAGGAGATGGGGACAGTCCGAGCCCCCTGGAAAGTCTTTGGACCCCCCCTGATAGGCTAGTCTAATAGAGAGGCTCCCTATTGGTCTGTTCGTGAGTGAGGTGTCATATGTCCCAGGGAGCAGTGAATGCAGCCAACTCCTCCCGAAAGAAAAGTGTGACTTTCCGGTGGGATTTTAATCCGTTAAGTGAAATACATACAGAGTATGTTTGGTATCACAGTGTAGAAAAATGCTGGTTTAGTTTCATATAGGCTATTATGCAGAAGGAAGGTTCCAGAGAAGTTTTCTTTCGGTCCTGACAGGTTTGTGGAGCTCGGTGGGTTTCACGGTGGTAGGCTTTTTTCGCTGGTTTGTTTGTGGCACCCATAGACAGGCACTGGTAGCACCAGAAGTCACCAAAAACAGACAATGTCTCAGTCTGAACAGAAAGAAAACGCGGAGCACCCAACGTTAAACTCAGAACACGAACAAAACGGAGTCTTGGTGAACCCGAAAGCGGTTTGTAACGTGTGTAAACGCTTGTACCGGGACCCTAAAATCCTCCCATGTCTGCACACCTTCTGCTCCGACTGTATCGGCCAGCTGGGGCCGTTCTCGGTGTCTTCGCGTAGCCGCCGCGACGTACCGGAAAAAAGCAGGGGCGAAGCGCTGGAGGAGGACCGACCCACCGTCACGGTGCTCTGTCCCGATTGTGACTCCGAGGTGGACATCCCTCCGTCGGGACCGGGAGGGCTGACCACCGACCACCTGGCGCTGGATGACGTATTCCTGGAGACCCTGGCGACGGACGGCCCGCTGGGATGCGACCTGTGCGGCGAAGGAGAGGCCAAGAGCCGCTGCGACGTCTGCTGCGTCAACCTGTGCGAGTTCTGCTGCCAGGCGCACAGGTAGAGTCTTCTCTATTCAATTCTCTTCTGCTGCAAAGCTAACATAGGCCTACTATATATAGGCTACAATAGATTTCACTCTATTCTGTTCTGTTCTATTCTGTTCTATATTCTGCTGCCAGGAGCACAGGTAGAGTCTGTTCTATTTATTTACAATGTGTAGTGTTTTGTAATTGCTTGTTTTATCCCAACCATCAGTCCAAAATCCAGTGGCATTGTTTACTCTTCAAAAAAGATGTTTTTGCTGGATAATGGTAGGTTCTCTTCTATTTTGAGCTGTCACACTGACTGACTGACTGACTGACTAACAAGGTTATATTCTTATTTTACTCAAGTCTATTCTACTCTATTGTCTGCTGTCAAGCTCAGAGGTAAGTTCTATTCAGTTTTGTGTCAGCATCAATACAGTAGCCTATGTGTGACGTTCCAACCTATTTTATATTTTTTCTATATGTTTAAGTTGTATTATCTCCTCCTACAGCAAGTAGCAGGTAACATCTCATCTCCAGCTGTATTTTTTTACCAAATGTGAGGTTGAAATGGACCTTAATGCATGACATACAGACATGTACTATGTTTCTGTATCTGTTCTTCTCTTCCCTGTCTGCAGGCGGCAGAAGAGAACAGCATCTCACCCTGTTCAGTGTCTGAAGGAGCTTAAGTCTCGTGGTCGTCTGTGCCGCCCCGTCCTCTGCTCCTTCCACCCCGGCCAGGAGCTCCGGCTCTTCTGTCAGCCCTGCGACCTGCCCGTCTGCCTGGAGTGTGCCGCCACGCTGCACCGCGACCACCACTGCTGCCCCACCCGTGATGT
>CM042434.1:25738091-25818091 GCA_023631565.1 Gymnocephalus cernua | reverse complement strand
CGGCCGATAATGGCTTTAAATAGTTTGATCGGTGGTCTCCATAAATGCCGATCAGATAGGCCGATCAAGAGCGCACTACTCGTGAAAACATTTTCAACATGGCGGCGTCCCTACATTCACTGGTCTGGCAAGGTGTCTGAACAGCGGTAGAACAGCGGTTGGCCCGCGGAACGAAGGCGGTAGGAAGACGGCTACCGCTTTTAAAAAGCGGCTGCCACCGGTGGTGCGCCGGCAAACGTGTTTGCGATTACGCCATTCTGATGCTTCTACTGCCTCTGGAGCACCGCTGGTGGTCCGCCGACTCATTGCTATCTGGGAAAAAGACAATACACTAGCAATTTGCAACATGTGTGCCAAGGAAATACCACGAGGCGGAAATCTCCAAAGACATTTCAACAGCACCAACCTCATCAGACATTTGAAGGTTAGTCACAGAAAGGAGGATGAGGAGTTTTCAAAGTTAGCTAACGCTAAGGCAGAGCGGAGTCGTGTAGCTAGCAGCTCCGGCGGCACTCAAACAGCTGTTTCCGTGTGTGTGTGTGTGTGTGTGTATGTGTGTGTGTGTGTGTCGGTGCGTGTGTGTGTCGGTCCGTGTGTGTATGTCGGTCCGTGTGTGTGTGTGTGTGTGTCGGTCCGTGTGTGTGTGTTGGTCCGTGTGTGTGTGTGTGTGTGTGTGTGTGTGTCGGTGCGTGTGTGTGTGTGCTGAAGAAATGTCTGCAGTGATTGAAAGGACATTTTTTAGATGTGTGACTGTTATGTAATGGCGTAATTTTCAGTTCATAAAAGTGATCGGTGATCGGTATCGGCCGATACGTCTTCCAGCAATCGGTGATCGGCACTAGCGGCGCCAGGATTTTGATTGTAGGTGGGCCTCCAGAAAACTGGATGGGCCAGTTAAAATAAGCCAAAACTTGTGTGCTATAGGCTGCTGAACACTGCCTCCTCCTATAACACATGCGCTATCATAAGTTACCTCTGCCTACAGCTGCCAATATTATTATTCCCTCCAGAAAATGTGCATACAGACAGCCAGACATAGGCACCGATACCGTGGGCGCTCCGGAGCTCTACCGTCGGTGCTCCGGAGCTCTAGCACCTACGTGCTGTGCCAGACTGCCAGCAGGCCACATTCATTTAAACTTTTCATCTCCAGTCCTCTCTGTATCTGTGAGTGGCGCTGTCCTGAGTTGAAAGATACCTACTTTACGGCTTTATTATCGAGTTAATAGGCGTGTGTGTTCGTGTCGGCCGCTGTCCATTTCATAAGGTTCTGAAATGCAAACATTTGTTGACTACTTTTTTTTTTTTTAAAAGGGCGTGCGCCCGTGAGCACCCACAGAGGAAAACATAAATCGGTGCCTATGCAGCCAGACACTAACGGTAACGTTAGCCTACTTGCCTTGCTGGTGTGAGGGGGGGCTACGGGAGGACTTGAAGGGGAGAGGGCGGCCGCCGGGCCGAGCATGATGGTAACTTTTTGCTGAATGAAAACAGAAAAGCTTGCGCGCCAACGTCATTCATTTCATTGGATCACTTGCTGGTGACGATGCAGCCTGTGGGCGGGCTTATGAGTCCACACGTGGGGTAGAAGCAGCTGATTGGCTGAGAAGCTTTCACTCAAAGCTTTTCCTCGAACTGCTAGAATGAAAATCACTCACTATAGGCCTGGGTCAAAATGGGCGGGCCTGGACCTAAAATGGGTGGGCCCAGGCCCACCCGGGCCCATTGGTAGCGCCGCGGGTGGTGATCGGTGATCGGCCCCAAAAATCCTGATCGGAGCACCCTTACTGTGAATGCATTAGTTATTCAGAGCACCTATTATGTTAGATATTTATTTTCCAAAGTGCTATTTAGCCCGGCAAGGTTGCCAAAACTATTCCTAGGGACCATCACACCACCCGTGGGAGTAGTTGTAGGCAGGCTGGACGGGAAGGTGGAGGGGGTGAGGTCAGCGAAGACAGAGTTCTTCTGGAGCAGTTAAAGACTGCTGTTACCTTCCTGGGTGCTTTGGCTCAAAGAATTCCCGTGGGACCAAAGGAATGTTGAGTTGACTCAACAGGCCTGAAGGCAGTGCAATGAGGGGATGTTTACACACAAACATTACACACACACACACACACACACACTGTAAAAGCCTACATAAAACCTACAAATGGCATTGCACGTGGCTCCAGGACATGTTCTAACAACAGGAATGACTTCTCTTAAAGACAAAAGACATGTAGTTCAACCTCCAGGGATTCATAATGGAAGAAAACACACACACACACACACACTTTGTCACATTTAATTGGTGTAAGTCATCCTATGTTAACCCAGGCAGTTGCGATTTGAGACCTTCAAGCCCCCCTAAATTTCATCTCAGCCCCCCTAAAAATTATAATCATAAAAAACTAACACTTTTGCAAGGCACTGTATCCGTGTCACATTCTCATTAGGGGATGAGCCCCCCCCCCTAAAGGTCTGATCCTAGAATCGCCCCTGAACCCAGGGCTGCACGATATGAGGAAAATGTGTGATATATATATATATAAATTAAACATATATACATATACACACATATATATAAATTAAACATATATACATATACACACATATATATATATATATATATATATATGTGTGTGTGTGTGTGTGTGTGTGTGTGTGTATATGTATGTATTTTATGTATGTATATGTGTTTAATGTTGTTTAATATCGCAGTAACCATATTACTTGTGATAAACGGATATTAAATGTATTCAGTTCTGCCTTTCTGCTGCTTTCAGTATATTTCTAAAATACAACAAATTGCTTGTTGAATTAAAAAACGAAAAGGTAATTTCCAACATTCTTTTACTGAACCAATTGAACATTAAATTTAACACAAAAGGCAATAAAAAAAGAGAATGATAGTTTTTTAAAGTTTTCTGCCTCCCTCAACTAACACAAAAAGTGTCTCTCCCGATGTGTTTATCGGCAAGTTGATATACATTTTTTTTTTGTGCAGCCCTACATTGTCCCTTCACAAATCACACCCTTCCACGCACGCACGCACACGCGCACACGCACGCACACACACACACACACACACACACCCGCACACACACACACACACACACCCAGCCAGCCAGCAGAGATTTGTAGCAGCTTGCCTCAATAAAAGGCTTTAAGTCGTGTTTACCTCTGTGGCAAATGAAAAACCTCAGCAAATAAGGACTTTGACGCGGCGTCCTCGGCGGTTGTTCAGTGTTTGCCAGGAGGTCGGTCCGTGCATTGTGTCAATCGTTTGTTTGGGTGCTTTCTCGTGTCTGTATTAATTAGACTATTTGTACGGCCATATAAAGCACTTTGCCAAGCAGCAAACTTTCTATTTCTCCACACCTACTTTTTGTATTTACTCTTCTTTTTTTATGTAGGATGATGCTGTACTAATCACTGTGTCACTACAGCTAAACCAGCTTTAAGTTGTTTGTCCCTTCCAAGTTAACTTTCATCAGCCACATCATCTTCACGCAGTGTAACTCTTTCATTTAAGGGGCCAGATAAAGGCCAGATTTTTGTGTTGACTATTAGAAAGCAGAAGTCACAAAGGCTTACAGGCGATTATCCCCTCTCTGTGAGATAAGAGGGTTTGAAGTGGTGGATTTGGTCCACAGCACAGGTGGAATGTGGGCCAGAACAGCTGTGTCTGTAGCGGGGGCAGCTGCTGGGTACTCGGCTTAGCAAGCACACACACATAAATTCACAGATAATTCACGGCCATTAGTAGCAGCATGGATAGCAGCGATAGACTACTGGTCCGAATGATAGTAATTGTAGTAGTAGCAGGAGGTTTTAGCGAGGGCAGTGGTAGTAATTACTGCACTCGATCTTATGTTTGAGGAATAATACTGTAGCTAGAATGTGAAGAAAACACCCTCCTTTTTATATATACAAGTTGTTAATTCCAAATCTAGCACACCCACTCAGGTAGAGTAGGTAGACACCATGTACCAAGTAAAATTATTAAAGTGTAATTTGCTCGGTAATTAAACTCGCCCGTGTGGCTGCACAATGAGTGTGCAGGGCCTTTAAAAAAAATCAATAAATAAGATAATAGTAACATTCTGTATTATTAAAAGAGAGGCCAACTCCCAAGTGTTATAATATTTATGCATAATGTCAACAACCTTTAGTATTTTAATATAATAGTAATGCTAGCAGTAGTAGCTACAGTAATGGCGTGATATTAGCAGCAATAGCTTCAGTAACAGCAAGAGCAGTGTTGTAATGTAACCAAGTACAAATACTTTGTTACTGTACTTCAGTAGAATTTTCCCGTATCTGTACTTTCCTTCGTTATTTATATTTCCGGAAACTTTTACTTTTACTCCACTACATTACAAATTAAAATGTATACTTCTATACGAAGTGGCCCACCCCTCACAGAATTACATGACATCAATACAAAAGATATTTTATCCACAGCTTCTGGTCCAATGTCCACACACAACAACAACATGCTCTACAAAATAAAAAGTAAAGAAAACATATTACAACAGGCATAACACAATAGTGTAACCCATAGATTGTCCAACTAGAACTAAACATTTCATACATTAAAAAAAAACTACAGCCACAGAAAAATAAGTAAATAGATAAAGAAACAGGGAATGTCACTTCCAGACAGAGAACCATCGATACCAAGCCACCTTTCTTTTAGCCCATGAATGTTCTGAAAAATGTCTGCAAATGAAAATGTTTTATGTTCAAACAACCAAACTAACAGATATATATCCTGCCTCATCCCTTTTACTTTAACTTTGTTAAATAATTGCAATCTTAAATCATGATAATATGGACAATACAAAGCTAAATTAACCTAATTCTCAATTTTATTGAGATCACATAAATTTGCAGAATAAGTTAATATAGTTCAGTAGCAGCTTCAACAGCGTCCAAACAGATGGCCCTGCAGCTACTGGAGAACACTGAATAATAAAAGATGAATACGATGTGTTGGATCATTAGTTATCGAGCGGCTAACAGAGTCTGACAAGAAAATGCAAAGCAACATAAATCATGGATATGAACACAAATTATGTTGGCTTTAACGCGACAAGAACGCCACAGCAGCTGATGAATATCTTCAGCGATTGTGTCCCCCAAGCAAAGCGGAACAAGTTAATGAAACACTAAATAATGATGTGAGGCTCTGGAAAACTGTGGTCAGCAACACTGAAGCCAAGCTGAGAGTTTAGGGCAAAAGTGGCTCACATGAGCACTCATTAGGAGGTTGTTTTGAGGGTGAGATGTAACTGCAGTCTTAAAGGTCCTATGACATGCTGCTTTTTGGATGCTTTTATATAGACCTTATTGGTCCCCTAATACTGTATCTGAAGTCTCTTTTATATAGACCTTAGTGGCCCCCTAATACTGTATCTGAAGTCTCTTTTATGTAGACCTTAGTGGTCCCCTAATACTGTATCTGAAGTCTCTTTTATATAGGCCTTAGTGGTCCCCTAATACTGTATCTGAAGTCTCTTTTATATAGACCTTATTGGTCCCCTAATACTGTATCTGAAGTCTCTTTTATATAGACCTTAGTGGTCCCCTAATACTGTATCTGAAGTCTCTTTTATATAGACCTTATTGGTCCCCTAATACTGTATCTGAAGTCTCTTTTATGTAGACCTTAGTGGTCCCCTAATACTGTATCTGAAGTCTCTTTTATATAGGCCTTAGTGGTCCCCTAATACTGTATCTGAAGTCTCTTTTATATAGACCTTAGTGGTCCCCTAATGCTGTATCTGAAGTCTCTTTTATGTAGACCTTAGTGGCCCCCTAATACTGTATCTGAAGTCTCTTTTATATAGACCTTAGTGGTCCCCTAATACTGTATCTGAAGTCTCTTTTATGTAGACCTTAGTGGTCCCCTAATACTGTATCTGAAGTCTCTTTTATATAGACCTTAGTGGTCCCCTAATTCTGTATCTGAAGTCTCTTTTATATAGACCTTAGTGGTCCCCTAATACTGTATCTGAAGTCTCTTCTATATAGACCTTAGTGGTCCCCTAATGCTGTATCTGAAGTCTCTTTTATGTAGACCTTAGTGGCCCCCTAATACTGTATCTGAAGTCTCTTTTATATAGACCTTAGTGGTCCCCTAATACTGTATCTGAAGTCTCTTTTATGTAGACCTTAGTGGTCCCCTAATACTGTATCTGAAGTCTCTTTTATATAGACCTTAGTGGTCCCCTAATTCTGTATCTGAAGTCTCTTTTATATAGACCTTAGTGGTCCCCTAATACTGTATCTGAAGTCTCTTCTATATAGACCTTAGTGGTCCCCTAATACTGTATCTGAAGTCTCTTTTATATAGACCTTAGCGGTCCCCTAATACTGTATCTGAAGTCTCTTTTATATAGACCTTAGCGGTCCCCTAATACTGTATCTGAAGTCTCTTTTATATAGACCTTAGTGGTCCCCTAATACTGTATCTGAAGTCTCTTTTATATATACCTTAGCGGTCCCCTAATACTGTATCTGAAGACTCTTTTATATAGACCTTAGTGGTCCCCTAATACTGTATCTGAAGTCTCTTTTATATAGGCCTTAGTGGTCCCCTACTGTATCTGAAGTCTCTTTTATATAGGCCTTAGTGGCCCCCTAATACTGTATCTGAAGTCTCTTTTATATAGACCTGAGTGGTCCCCTAATACTGTATCTGAAGTCTCTTTTATATAGACCTTAGCGGTCCCCTAATACTGTATCTGAAGACTCTTTTATATAGACCTTAGTGGTCCCCTAATACTGTATCTGAAGTCTCTTTTATGTAGACCTTAGTGGTCCCCTAATACTGTATCTGAAGTCTCTTTTATATAGACCTTAGTGGTCCCCTAATACTGTATCTGAAGTCTCTTTTATGTAGACCTTAGTGGTCCCCTAATACTGTATCTGAAGTCTCTTTTATATAGACCTTAGTGGTCCCCTAATACTGTGTCTGAAGTCTCTTTTATATAGACCTTAGTGGTCCCCTAATACTGTATCTGAAGTCTCTTTTATATAGACCTTAGTGGTCCCCTAATACTGTATCTGAAGTCTCTTTTATGTAGACCTTAGTGGTCCCCTAATACTGTATCTGAAGTCTCTTTTATATAGACCTTAGTGGTCCCCTAATACTGTATCTGAAGTCTCTTTTATATAGACCTTAGTGGTCCCCTAATACTGTATCTGAAGTCTCTTTTATATAGACCTTAGTGGTCCCCTAATACTGTATCTGAAGTCTCTTTTATGTAGACCTTAGTGGTCCCCTAGGACACTTTTAGGATTACAGCCACTAGAGCTTTACTCAGAACGTGCCATTTCTGTCTGTAGCTTTAAATGCTATTGAGGAGGAGGGGGGAGGGGTAGCCTCTTTTAAAGTGATGTGCATGTGTGGGATCACATGTAAACCTTCTAAGTTTGTGTGAGAAGTAGGGCCGGGACGATATGCTTTTGTCCCGATTTGCTTCTTTCACGACATACATGGGTGCCGATTTGATTTATATCGCCATTTTCATTTATTGCGATTCTAGAAGTATTGCGATTCGATAGTGTTGAGTGTTGCGATTTTCTTTTCCTTCTTTAACAAAAACAAAACTTGAATAATACTCTTCTAGAAGCAATATATCATGAGACATTTCTAAAAACTAATTCTTTTCTTTAAAAAAATGCACATCACATTTATTTCATTTGTGAAGAAGTACATAACATGGATTTTCTGCATTTTCTGCTTTCCGTCTCTTTGGATAGAAACAGATATGAGGTAGTTGCTGTCGGCGGTACCATATAAACAGAAAATAGTTAGGTGAATCATTGGTAAAAAAAAAAAAAAATATATATATATATATATATATATATATATATATATAGTTTCTAGGGAAGGGAATCAATTTAAAAAATCGTCGCCAAAAGTAATCATGATACATACGATTTTCGATAATTCTTTTCCCCCACCCCCAGTGTGTAGTTTTGCCAATGTGAGTGTTGCTGAGTGAGTGTTTGTGTGAAAGAGACCTTCCCGCTTGTCCTATTAATTGTTTTTGTGTGTTTTCATATGTGTCCATGCATGCCCTTGTGTAGGTGTGTTTCTTATGTGTGTATGTTTGTCTATAAATGGACATTGTGCATTGACATACGGTATGTACTGTATATGTGTGTTTGTCAGCTCATCCTTATGGCCTCTAACCTCTAACAGGGGGGTTGAAATAAATCATTGCATTGATGCATCGCAATGCAGACCTGGACAATTCTGCATTGATGCAGTGACAGACCGTAATCGATTATTGCCTACTGATGTTGCTTGCTGATTTTCTGGCTGCTGTTTATTTTGTATTTTATTTTTTGCCTTTTGTCCGTTGTCTGCTATGTTCAGACTCGGCTTCATTCAGGAAGTGTCTTTTTGAAGAGCAGATACACTAAAAAGGGGAGATCATAGATATATCTGAGTGCTTGTATTTGTTGATGAGTACATTCATGTGGATTGACATGGATTAGTACATTCATGTGGATTTTTTGTTTAGTACCTTTAATAGTACATTCATGTGCATTTCTTTTTGTTTTTTTTGTGGATTTTTTATTTAGTATCTTTTATTGTCCATATTATTCATGTGGATTTGTTATTTTATGTTTTATGTTTATGATGTATGTGTATGGTGTGTGTGTGATGTTTTTAAGATACTAAGACCTTGAATTTCCCCTTGGGGATCAATAAAGTATCTATCTATCTATGAAAACCATGTGTAGCAATATATAATAATATTGAGGAGGTGGCTCATCATGATGCATCGTGATATCGATTAGAATCGTTGACAGGATAATCGTAGTGGAGTCGTGACATCAGTGAAGATTCACACCCCTAACCTCTAACCCCTTGGCCACAGGTCTACAGAGGGGCGTGGAGGGGCAGCAGGGCCACTTCACCCTGGTGTGCCGAGACTCAGCTGGGGAGCAGGTGGCACGAGGTGGAGAGCATGCCCTCGTCAGCATCGTTCACAAGGAGAAGAAAAACCGGTGAGTGTCAGAGAGTCTGGCCTGCTGTGTCAACATTTTAGCTTTCCGGGACCTTTCTGAGACACGCGGTAAGAGGGAACAGGCCAGGTAGGTGATACAACTTTACTCAGCCAGACAAGAAGAGTCCTGGAGCAAGGTACAGATGGCTCTATATTCTAGTGCTGCAATGATTAATCGATTAGTTGTAAACTATTTTGATAATCGATTAATCCGTTTGAGTCATTTTTTTATGAAAACAAAGTAAAAATTCTCTGTTTCCAGCTTCTCAAATGTAAATATTTGTTAGTTTTGTCACTCCTCTGTGACAGTAAACTAAATATCTTTGAGTTGTGTTGTAGTACGGTAGAGGTTGAAAGAGAAATTTTGTTGTGGGTTGGGACAGGTTGAAAATTGTACTTGCAATGAAAAATTAATAAAAACATTGTTTAAAAAAGAAGGGGGAAAAAAAGAAGACCTTTGAGGACGGCATATTGGGCTTTTGGAAAACACACATTGACATTTGTTTTAACCATTTTCCTGACATTTTTTTAGATCAAACAACTAATAGATTGAGAAAATAATCGGTTACACTTTTGAAGGTATCTACATAAGAGTGACATGACACTGTCATGAACGTGTCATAAACATAAACAAGTCATAGACGTTTATGACATAACACTTATTTTAGTGTCATTCGGATTTTGTCATGACAAGTTAGGGTTAGGGTTAGAGTTCATGTGTCATGTGTTCATGACAGGGTCATGTCACTCTTATGTAGATACCTTCAAGTAAAGTGTTATCAAATAATCAACAGATCAATGGACAATCCTTAGCAGCACTATTATATTTGCGCTGGTGAAGTAGCTTTTTCATGGCGCACGGTGAGGTTTTATTCCCTCAGTGAGGGGAGTGTTATTGACAATCCAGCGGCACGCTAGTGTCGAGGTTGATCAAGTGTTTCGCCGGCTGCCACCCAGCTGCTCGGAGCGGGTCAACAGAGCACTCCCCACCTGTGTACTGTGCTATTTCTGTTACTTTGGTTGGAGGACCTCTCCAAAATCAAACCAACAGCTTTTAATCATGTTTTACTTAAATGAAACATTATTTAATCAGAAAAAAAGTTGTTGTATTCCATTAATGGCAATGCCAGGAAGAGTCCTATCTTATTGCCACAGCAGAGCCTGAAGGGTTGTAAAAGCCAGTACTCCCTCATTTCACCACGCTGCTGCCCTCTGGAAGACGCCACAGGGCCACAAAATGCCGCACCTCCAGACTAAGGAACAGTTTTTACCCCACAGCCATTCACACAAACTGAACTCTCACCTCCCAATCCCCCCTCCTCTCTACCACCACAATGATTTAAATTATATGAAATAACTGCATATGCATAGCCTGGATGCCAGCTGAACTTAGCCATTTGAAGTTGGGAAGTTCGGTCTGGACTTGATCCATTGTGGAGCAACTATGCTCAAACCAGAGCTGTTTGGACCAATCAAATTGTTAGGGCGGGCTTTATACGATGATGGACAGATGATCAACAGTAACGTAATCAACCACGTCACCAAAGAGCCCTTGGGTTGAATTCATTGCGATTCAGTGCGAATGAACCTAAGGGTTAATAACACATGGGTACCGAGTCGACCGTTCTCTGTGATATGTTATCATGCTAATCGAATGTGACCAGTTTTAGCACAAACCGCTAATTAGCTTATAACGCTAGTCGTCGGGGCACAGATAAAGTAAAAAGAAATTTCTATTTCTATATCAATAACAAGGCTCAAAGTAGCACCACACTTCCACGGTAGCATAATGAGGGTCCCTACATGTAAACCGAAGCACTGACAACTTTGGAAGTGTACAGACAGTTTATTAAAAATATACAGTACCGTTCACGTATACAGGCAGGCGCCATCTTGGGAAAACAGTCACGACCAGTTGAACCACGAACGCCGTGCAATGTGAGCTGAACTGTCACGTAAAAACAGATATAATTCATGCAACGTAATTCCTATCGACCCATTGGGAAACCACGGACCAAGTGACAGTTCAGCTCACGTTGCACGGCGTTCATCTGGCATTGCTAGACTAATTCTATCTTAATGTGCGAGTATGAGTGTGTGTTTGAGCAGAGTGAATGGGAACAGTTTTCTTTTATAAGACACAGAAAAAAAAAGTTGTTGTATGTGAACATACAATGACAATAAAGGCATTCATTCATTCATTAATATCTGAGTGTTACCATCATCAGTTATCCACATCAGCTTGCATGTATGAATGCCTGCCTGTTTAGTTTATTAACTGTTACAGCCGCATGAGGACGCCATCTGTGTTACATCTGCAGTGTGTAATTTGAGTGACGTGCATTATTAAACCACATTTAACACCAGATCTCTTTTGGTTGCCTTGGTAACATCTAGCACCAGGCTGTTACCAACTAACCCCACAAAGCATTGTCCCTCTTCTACACATCAAACGTGTTGGTTACATCTCAGTAAGCAACGCAGCCTCATAGTTTATGCAATAAAAATAATCAGCAGTGTTGGAGACGGTGACCACATGTTGATGCATGAAATAGGCCGGCCTCTAACATATCAGCACCATTATGTACTTGAATTATTGTGCAGAGATCAAGAGGTTCTCAGTAGGTACAAATGCATGTTTTGATCTCTGGTTGTCTGAGAAGAATTTTGCTAAAGCTCCCCTCGATCTAAGAAGTTTCTGATTCAGAATCCGATATTGGCGATGATTTGCATTACAATACAAAAAAAAAGCTAACTTTGCAAGTTAAAGAAGTTTGTTACATGCTCTACTGAGTGATGTTATCGTTACACAGTCAATTGTGAAAGCAAGGTGTGAAAGCAAGGTGATAAAATGCAAGAAACCAATGACCTTTACATTCATTTCTCCATTCGTTTCATTTTCTCCGTGATATTCGACAGTGTTATTGACAAGGTGATTTTCTTTTCTTTGCCTTTAGCACAGTGGAGACGACTGTGGTTGACAACAGCGATGGATCCTACAGAGTTTCATACACGCCTGAAGAGCCAGGGACCTACTCAGTGTGGGTTTGTGTCAAAGCTCAACATGTCAAGGTACCAAACCGACTCCAGGAGAACGTCACACTAAAATATAATAATGCAGGGAATGCATTTATTTTATATTATATATTTGAAATCAACCGTTGTGAATTGTGTGTTGGCAGCTGAGAACGGAATGTAAGAAAAGTTGAATGTGAAGTTAGACAGAGCCGTGGTGCTGCCAGCAGTTCACAGCGCACCACCTCAGGGCTGTTAACATCATCCTGACAAATTAAATCAACATGGACAAAATTCTCTTCAGGCCAAAATGAATAATTAAACAGGCTGTGAAATTTGCCTTTGGCAATGCTTGATAACTGTTTGAGTTATCAGACAGCGGACACTTTTCTGTTTTTTTTTTTTTCCATATCATGCTATCATGCTTCATATTATGCTTTTTGGCTTTTTCCCTTTCCTTTATTTTGTTATGTATCTTGTTGTGCATGTTACAGGTTTACAAAGTGAAAAAGCCCAAAGTCCCCCCCCCCCCTAAAGGGACTTACCATCTCCAACAGAAAACACTGTTCACAAACTGCTCCAAACAGCTCTGTTGTAGTCCAGCCTTCACCGTATTTTCCGGACTATAAGTGGCACTTTTTTTCATAGTTTGGCTGGTCCTGCGACTTATAGTCAGGTGCGACTTATTTATCAGAATTAATTTGACATGAACCATGAGAAATTACAAAGAGAAAACATTACCATCTACAGCCGCGAGAGGGCGCTCTATGCTGCTGAGTGCTCCTGTAGCCTACCCCTGAAAACATTAACTGAAAACAACTGAAACACTGTTAACTGAAATAATAAACGGAGAACAGCGGACATACTGGTAGCACGCATGCGTCTTCTTCTTTGCTGCTCTAAACAGTGGTTGCTTGTGACGACACAGGAAGTTGTGCTGTTTTCAAGGGTAGGCTACAGGAGCACTGAGCAGCATAGAGCGCCCTCTCGCGGCTGTAGACGATAATGTTTTCTCTTGGTTCTAAACAAATGCGACTTATAGTCCAGTGCGACTTATATGTTTTTTTCCTCGTCATGGCGCATTTTTGGACTGATGCGACTTATACTCAGGAGCGACTTATAGTTTCGAAAAATACGGTACTTCCATGACGAACCTGCGTAACGTTGTAACACACGTTATAATACTCGCCTAACTGCTAGCATGGCACTCCCTCATACTCTGCTTCTGACTGGCTGGTAGTCCTTACCTAGGTACTGCACATGTGCGACCAACAAAGATGGAACAGAAGTGTGATGTCTCACTCTGTAGCTAAAACGGAGAGCTCAACACACAGGGTGAAAAGAGGAGCTGCAGCAATGTGCAGTACAACAAAAATATGGTGTTTTTGAAAATGAAACCATGTAAACCTATTCTGGTACAACCTCTAAATACAATTGTGAACCTGAGAATGAGCATAATATGAGCACTTTAAAGTCTGCTTGTGTAGTGTCGACTCAGACAGACGGACGGCGGCTCACTGACTCTTTCCCGTCTCGTCCTGCAGGGTTCTCCGTTTCTTCTGAATGTGAAGAGGAAGTTGAGGCGTCACAGCGGGACGTTTCACTGCTGCTCTTTCTGCTCCAGTGGAGGAGCCAAAGAGGCTCGCTGTGGCTGCGCAGGAACCATGCCAGGTACACAGAAGAGATCTTCTAAAATGTCTGGTCAGAAGGACCGTTTCTCACACTGAACAATCACAACAAAATGGTACACTTTGTTCTCAGGTAGGACATAGAGAGAGAGAAGCTTTATTACTATCATCTGTGCTTTTTTTTTTAATGTGATGGCTTTTGTTTTGGGGAGAACCAGGTTATGTTATTGCAAATATCTGATATATGTACTCTCCATGTGCAGTCTTTTTTTTATTATTGAAACACACATGAGAAATGCTTAAGAAACAGTTACACTTCAGAAGAATCATGCAGCCACAAGACTTGCTGTGTTTTGAGAAAAGAGGCACAATATTCTCACTAAGAAGCTCCTACTGTCTTTATCACAAACATAATTTCGTCTTCATCCTAACTCATGTTAAGATTGTGCATGTCCACAATCAGAGGGAATAGTAGAAATGGCAGGGTGAATGTGAAATGGCAATATAATGGCGCTTACCCACTGCTAGTACCAGCTCTACTCGGCTCGACCGCGGTGCCCCGTCCTCCTTTTTCCATTGCAGATTAAATACCGCCTCATGATCTGAGGCAAGCGTGGCTGGTCGTCATGGCGACGCCGCAGTAAACTGCCGTGACCTAACGTGACACACACACACACACAGAACGTCAAAGGTGTGTTGTTTTTGACTCTCGGCATGTGTCTGTTGCCACAGCCAGAAGACACATTTTGTTTCAAAAGAAGCTGGAGGCAGCAAAAAAAAAAAACACCGCTGGCTAAACTATTTGAAAATGGCGGGTTTGTTCAGGACACCCCCGTCTGTCGCTAGCAATGATGATGCAGTGATTAGTGACGATTCTCTCCGACCAATCAGTAGTCTGCAGGTTTTCACGTCACCTTTTGGCACCTTGGAGCCTCGATGGAGGTGATACTAAAAAAAGTACCTGTTGGCAGGTACCAGGGACTTTTTTTCGTAATGGAAAACCAACAAAGGCGAGTAGAGTAGAGGTGAGTCGAGCAGGTACCATGTAATGGAAAAACGCCATTAGTGGCACTACTTCAAAGATTGATGATGATGTACAACATTGTAAGAATATGTGAAGGACATTTTTCCCTTCAGGTGTAATCATTTAACCATAGAATTCACCTTGTTCACATCTGCATCTAGTTTGCTGTGTCCTGCACATGCTGTCATATATAGCTTTATTAATATATAGCGAGTATATTAAAAAAATATATATGAGGTGTACTTCTTGGAGAGTTAAGCATATTAAGATTATTCACTTTCTTTGTGTGTTTCCTTGTGTGATACTTTAAAGATCTTTTTTACTGGCGCTTGTGTTCCAGTGGTGGAAGAAGTACTCAGATCCTTTACGTAGGTAAAAGAAGCAATACTACAGTAAACATACTGTTACAAGTAAATGTCCTACATTTAAAACCTTAAGTAAGAGTGCAGAAGTATCAGCATTGAAATGTACTTAAAATACCGAAAGTAAAAATACTCGTTATGCAGAATCTGCAAGGAAACTAGTAAGTAATGCTGTCAAATAAGTAGTAGTCGTGGAGTGGAGTAAAAGTACAATATTTCCCTCAAAAATGGTGCGGAGTGGAAGTGTAAAGTGGCATAAAATGGAAATGCTAAAGGACAAGTACTGCAAAATTGTACTTGAGTAAATGCACTTAGTATATTCCACCACTGCTACTTTCTGACTGCGTATGAACAAGACAGTCTGATATAAAACAAATCTGCTTTAAATGATTCAATTTTTATTTTAACACTCAACAATCTCCTTCCCTGGAAGGACTTAGAAACCCCAAAGATGTTGTTGATCACATGTCTGTCTGTCTGTCTGTCTGTCTGTCTGTCTGTCTTCCATACCTGTCTGTCTGACTGCAGGAGGATTTAAAGGTTGCGGTCACGGTCATAAAGGACACCCCGGGAAGCCCCACTGGTCTTGTTGCGGCAGCACCGCGGAGCAGTCCGAGTGTTTGCCTCAGAGCGTGTTGGCTGCAGTTTCCCCCCGCGGCCACCTGCGGACTGTGGAGCTCTGAGGTGCCGCAGAGACGACACCTGTCCAGATGATGGAAGGTATTAAAGGGCGACAGCAGCCAAAAGGTCAGAGCGGAGGGGGAGCACGCTTATGCTTGTTGTTGTTTTAATGAGGACAGAATCGTCAAACTTGCAAAGAATTGTGTTTTTCCATCACTTTCATTAGCAACTCCGCAATGCCTTCTGGTGAAGAGGGCTTTATCTGGGAAAACACTGTGACCTAGAAGGTGCAGTCAGCCTCCTCTCTGAATACAAAGTCGTTCCTCTCCAGAGGCCGCGTCACACCACTGACTTAAACCCACAAACGTGGAACTCCTAATGAGCCAACTAATGCCTTTGTGCATTTTCTGTATTTGGAATGTGACTTCTAATGAGTGTGAGTTCAAATATGTGTTTGTTTGGTTACACCTTACTTGAAGGTATCTACATAAGAGTGACATGACACTGTCATGAACGTGTCATAAACATTATAAACAAGTCACAAACGCTTATGACATAACGCTTCTTGTCATTCGGTTTTTGTCATGACAAGTTATGGTTAGGGTAAAGGCCTTTCTACAGTTGTGCGGAGGCTCCACGCAGAGCTTCCGCCGTAGCCTACGTAAGCGGCCTGATGTTTATACTTGAGCGCTGGTGTGTGCGTCGAGCGGGCGTGTGTGTGGGGGGGGAGTGTGTTTTAGAGCGAGGAGGAAGTGAGAGAGTGACAGCGATTAGCTCCGGAGCGAGTAGTGACTCTAGAGTCATAGTGAGAGGAACAAAGTGTCTCCCCTGTTCTTTCTGACCATGGTGGGAAACCTGGAGCAGGAAAAGTTACCCCTCTCCTTGATTTCATGTTGTTTGTGGTGAAGGACAACCAGGGGGAAATGCAACGCTACCGAGCCACGGCCGAGCAACGTGCGTCGCTGCGATGTGTAGTTACATTTTTTGAGAGGTGCACGTCAGGCTACGGCGTAGGGTCCGGCGTAGGGTCCGGCGTAGTACGATCATAAAACCCCCGTTAGGGTTAGGGTTCATGTAGATACCTTCAAGTAAAGTGTTACTGTTTGTTTTTACTGCTTATGAATAGCTAAATAGGCCTATGCAAACACTTGAGGAAACATGAGGACTAATCTTTTTGCTTTGTGGTCCAAGATTGATCCAAGAATCAACACGTTGCTGCTGTTCACACCTTACTGTACATTCATGTAAGCAGAGCTTTTAGCCTGTACAATCAAAATAAACACTCTTATTTCTCACTCTTCATTATTTGCCTCATTCCTTGATGGAACTGAATTAACTGGTGACTCTAGTTCATTTGCATTGATGCTCTTCTGAAATGAAATAGTGCCTGCCAAACAAAATCCACAGTACTCTGACTTTTTTTGTTGTTGATGTTTTTGATTTGTGTCTGTGGGCACATGCTTCGTGAAATAATCCAGATGTATCTATCTCTTGATATCCAAACACAACACACAAGGAAACAACTTGAGAACAAAACCCAAATACATGCATCATATCCTCATTGTCCCATTACAAAAGCTAATTTTCTTATAAAAAGATGCCTCCTAATGTAAATTTTATCCAATTCTTCACAGAAGAACTGTAATTTATATGGAATTAAAATGAAATCCTGTAATATTTTCTTGTCGAAAACGAGATGCTTCATCTCAAGGGGCTATCCTCCTAACAATGAATTTCAATTTCATCCCCAGTAGAAAAGTCACGCCGCATTAACTCATGCTGTAACATATTCATAAGGATTAGCAGAAAACGTGACAGAGAACCGTTATTCATTCATTCATGTAAAATTGTATCTATTTATTTAAAAAAAATATATACATTTTATTTTTTGTCTGTGTTGTTTGTTTGCTATGTGACATTCATTAAGAGTTCATTAAGCTTGATAATCCCTCTTCTAACCACATGGTGGCGATAGAGAGCTACTCTTAACTTTTTTTTGTCTGGGTTTTTAGCACTTTTTGACGTTTTTTTTTTTTTCCCACTTCCCCATCTTTTTTTTAGACATTTTGTCAATTTTTTCAAAAAATGCTATAAAATTGAATAAAACACCCAAATTCAATGAAAGTAGTGAACTGATCATTTATTACAAAACCATCTGTGGTAATGTTTTTTTTTTTTTTTTTTTTGACAATGTGGTTAAAAGAAACCCAAATTTTCTGATATATAGAAACTTTTTGAAAACGGATCAAATTTGACCCGAGGACAACAGGAGGGTTAATTTCACGAGCATGTCCTCTCTGCCCGTGACGTTAACCTTTTACGTGCTTGTTCCTACAAATCATTCATTATCGTCATTCTCAAAACCTCTCTACTCCTGATGAATTCTGCATTATCATGAAATAAAAATGTCCTAAGTGGCTCAAGATTGACTCGCTTAATATGAATGTTTGATGAATGGGGACCTGTTCCACTAAAACCCATAACAGAGGAAGTTACATCAGCAGCGATGGCACTGCTTAAATCAAACTCGGTAGTTGTTCAGTTTGGAGGTCACTGCGGGCACACACACACACACACACACACACACTTCTATTACGTGAGGGCAGGTGTGGGTTAAAGATGATGGAGTGGTTTAAAACCTGCCTTTATTATTGATTTCTCACTTCTTTCCTTCTTTCAGTGAAGTCAATCCAGTGGGAAGTAAGCCCACACACACACACACACACACACACACACACACACACACACACACACACACACACACACACACACACACCAAATTGAACAATGACAGTGGCAGCAGTAAATGGCAGCAGGATGCTCACGGCGGCTGTGAACCCCAGAGAGAAGGACTTATGCCAGACCTCATAAAACTCCTTCATTCGCCATTGAGTTCTAGACTAATGTACCTTGTAATCGAGAGAACCAACGATCATGATACAATGTTGTCTCACAGACATCTTTTCTTTTGTTTAATCTTTTACATTTGGTGCTTTTTATGTTTTCATGGTTTGCTTGTTACACTTCCACCTGAGAGTTATGGAAAGTTCTGCAGAAGAGACCTAAATGTGGCTTTCATCCTCCAAACAGGCAACCTGTTTTCTTTTTAAGTGAATGGGCAAATGCAAATGACAAAACCGGTGGGAAAAAAGAAAAGGAAAAAAAAAGTGTGTAATGTTAACTGATGTCAGATTGGCGGGTGGTAAATGATACTGTTATGTAAAACTTTCCTTGAATGAAGACTAAAAGTGGTTGATATGTTAGCAAAAATTCAGTGGTGCGGGCACTCTCTCATCAAATCTAAAACATGGCTTTTTCAAACTAGGACAAAGAAATAATAAAAAAAAAAGGAATAGAAAGAGAAATAAACTAAACTGTTGATGACAGAGATGCAGGTAACGGCATCATGTCACCTCAAATCCAGTGTTGTGACAGCATCTGACATCCTTCTTTGAGAGACACTCTATCTCCATGCTGCAAGAGAGCAGCACTGGCTTCCATCATTGTCAAGGCGACACACACACACACACACACACACACACACACACCCTGTACATTGAAGGTCACCTGAAATGCACTCTGAGAGAGACAGCTCAACGAATGTGAACACACTGTTAAAGAATTCCCTGTTGGAGAATCCCCGTGTGTTGAGTTGTGAATAATTCATCTTGATTTGTTAAAATTAGTGTGATGTCAATAATTCATGGGCGCCACAGAATGTAGTTTTCAGAGCAAGTTATGTAACTAATGAAGCAAACCCCACCAGCAGTTAAGACTTGGACAAATTCTATTGTTATTCTATTACCAGCCTGTCCTCACCCAGGAAACGGCCGTATGGGTCGATTATGCAAGCAGCGCCAAATTCCCATGGATGTATAATAAGTACAAAATCAGCGTAAGGGGAGTTTTTGGAAATCAACCTATAATGTTGTTTAGGTATAAGGATTTGTTGTCTATTACTATTGCTATCCAGTGGTGGAATGTGACAACGTTCATTTACTCAAGTACTGTACTGTACTTGTACTTTACTTGGGTATTTTCTTTTGCAGATATTGTACTTTTTACTTCACTTTATCTATCTTACAGCTTTAGTTATTTTACAAATTAGGAACAAGAACTAAAATATGATGTTTTTGATGTACAAATTAAACTCCCCAACCGAATATTTAAGTGCAGCTGAACAATTTAGTTGATTGACAGAAAAAAAAAATTGGCAAGTATTTTGATCATTTAAGTCATTTTTTTTATGCAAAAACATTTCATGGTTCCAGCTTCACAAATGTAAAGATTTGCTGCTCTTTTCATTTAAGCTATTTTGTCATTTGAGTAATTTTACTTTTAATCATTTACGTACATTTTCCTGATTATACATACTGATTATACATACTTTTAAAGCGCCTGAGTGAATATTTCCTCCGCCAATGCTTATAAAATCAGAACAATACCAACGTTTGTGTCTTCAGAATAAGCTTTGTGTGTGTGTGTGTGTGTGTGTGTGTGTGTGTGTGTGTGTGCGTGTGTGTGTGCGTGTGCGTGTGAGTGAGAGGCTGAGTGACTGCAGGTCATTTAGGTTGATCACTGTGTAACATGATTATAAAACAGAGAGGTTGGGCCACAGTCATGACAGTAATATACTTACTGGGCTCTAAGTGGAGCCTAACCAGCTCTCATTGGAAAATAGTGCAGTTGGTAAAAGCCAATGAAGCTTGTTTGTTTGAATCGTCTGCTGCTGCTGTCTTAAGTTCATGGACACACTGCCGATGGAGCAGTATAAAGGCCTTGGGCTTTTTTTTTTAAATAAAATTGGACATCCACCATTTTAAAAGCATTACAGCAAACATGAAATCAGTGCGGATGCTTTCGAAAGGGTGGGTCACTAGAGCGGGACAAGAAAACAGCAAGACATCTTAAATCTACTTGTTACTTTAGAAACATCACAGCACTGCTGAAAGCTACCAAAACAAAACAATCCAATCAACACAGCCTCAGAGAAACCTTCACCTCGACTAGAAATTCTGATTGCTGTCATTTCGGTTTGACACAGATGTTGTGAAAGCACCTGAAGGTGAACAGCTCAGCTGGTTGTGGTTGTCTGTTTTATGCTCTATGCCGACTTTGATTGACTGATGAAATCAATCAAAAAGTAAGTAGACTTTATTTCTATAACATCTTTCAAACCCATTCACAAAGTACACATGAAATACGACAAAATAATCATTGGGAATGGTCAATTACAGCCCTTTGGCTGCGTGGATATAATATTGAATAAGTTTGACTATTTAATATAACATCCGTTTCCTGCAAGAGAACCTTTCCTCTTCATTTTTGTGCAAATATGATACAAATGTGGATTTACTACTAGCTGCATCACTAATTATGGAGCGTTTACAAAATAATGTGTGTTTAAATATAACTAAAAAGTGCAAGTAAACAGAAGGTTAATGAGATTGAGTGTAATTTGTCATTGCACCTTTACCAGCCTATAAAGCCACTGACAACATGATACCCTTATCTCACACTGGATCCTCTATATTTTAAAGATATTGAAAGGTGATATTATGGGCGAGGATGTCTTTTCAAATGGATATGTATCGTTTTCCAATACAACTCTGGTGCAACAGGAATGATTGATCACACCCGCTCGGAGCAGCAGAGTCAGAAAAACAGCACACAGACCTGAACTAGTTTGATGGGACTGAAATAAGAGGAGGGAGACATCTGATGATTTCGACTGAACGATATACTAGATCAAAGACAGATATACAATCAGATTGGAGGTATACAGGAAAAAGAGGCTGTTTGTACTACTCAATTCATTTTACTCCAGCTGCTCGTTGTTATTGTAATTATTGTTTCATTGTAATTGCAAATTGTACGTTTTTTACCTTCCTGAATTAAAGCTATAGCGCGTAATTTCTGTCTCCCCCATGAGGAATTCTAAGTAATGACAACAAAACTGTCGGCGCGTCCACATGATACAAGCCTTCCGTGATCGCGAGCCATCCCCACCCCTCCGGACGACACTAGTTTCTGAACATAGCCATACTGAGAAATACAGAGAGAGTTGTGTGGAGCTGATAGTTTTAATAATTAGCTGTGTAGCAACTCATTTGGCGATGGCTTGGATGTAACGGACGTTCATTAATGTCAAAAAGTTACGCGCTAAAGCTTTAAAATTGTGTTTAGATGTTTTGGGTGCTTTTGCCCAGCTCACCTGAATCTCACCATACCTTAGTTTTCTCTCATTTTCTGTTTCAGGGTGAGGTGTGTTTGCACATGTAATATCTCGTGTAATATTCGAAGATTGCACTTGAGGAGTTTTGCAAAAATGTGGCCGCTTTCAACTGAAAAATGACAAATCTACTGTCACCAAAAATGCTGGCGGAGTTTGGCTAATCAGCCTTCTCTACTGGAGAACTTTAGGAGCTCAGTGCCAAGTTATATAAGACAGTGCTGCTGCTTTACTGACTTTAAATTCAAGATGAAAAAATGTTGTTGTATAGTGAATAGGTACTGTGTTTATTTTCTCAACCGATATGTTATTTAGTTAGTCTGTTTCCTGCTTGGGGACTACAGATGTCATTTAGCTTATAGCCAACTCTGGTACAGCTAAGAAGGTGTGCACTGTCCCTAGCGAAAAAATAAATAGCGAAGGTACAATTCACTTTTAAATGCTGTTGAAGTCACTGACTTTCTGGAGCTCTGAGCTTTTACAAAATTGCAGCATTACAGCAAATCACAGTTTCTTACCTCTCCATTGAGCTAAAGTTGATGTATAATCACTTTAGAGACGTCGCTTTTAGAGACTCCTGAACTTTATTTTGCATTCTAGTGAAGTTTTCCAAATATTTAGAAAAGAATATTAAAACGCCTGTGTACAAAATGATGCACAATACATCTAGAGTTTTCCATTCAACGCAAACAGTTCAGTCACACATATTCTCAATAGTCAAGTTGTAATAATTCAGATTGGAGGTGCTGTCCCACAGTGACTGAGATGGAACCACCATCATCTTTTAGATAGGTAAGTAACCATACGCATAACGAAGATGTGCTTCACACAGCCATGTGGACAGAGCTCTGTTTATTCCCAAAAGCCATAACCACTTTGACGTCACACATGCACTGACTTCACTTCACAGTCTTACCCCCAACCCCCAGACTTTCTTCTACCCACCTACTGTGCAACATTTAATATTTAATACTTTTGATAACACCGATAATTCTGTGCAATTTCATTATTGTGCAATATCATTTCACAATGCGTATCACACTGTATACAAACCATATTTATCTTTCTATTTTTATATATGTATATAGCATCTCAGAATTGTGCCCCCCCCCCCCCCCCCCCATTTTCTTTTGTGCTACTTATTTTATTGCATGTTGTTACATTTCTCTTACGTACATGTTGACACTGGAAAAGGAGTTGCTTCAATCTCGTTGTACATGTGTATAATGACAATAAAAGGCATTCTATTCTATTCTATATCTACCCATCATGCCACGCTGTCTGCAGGGACTCGTGATCACTGTTCTTAGGGCGGTGGGAAGGCGTTGCGTCGCACCATTACCTGTAATGTCAAAAATCAAGAGTGTGTGGTAGAGCCCCTTCTGGGCACTGTTATTGCCGCTAGAGCGTGGGATTGACACTTCACACACCCGTCTTCCTCTGCGGACACACACACACACACACATGCCACTGTCCACCAGAGCCAGAGGCTGCAGTTGACCTTGCCCCTGCACTGACAGGCGGGCTCCTTCAGGTGCTCTGGTGCGGCACGTCGTCCATGTCATTATTCACGGTTTCATCCTGTCAAGCAAGGAGCTGAAGGACAGGCGGCTTTTGGTTGTGTTTACCAGCTTTATACGGCATCTCATGTCATGCCAGGGCCTCCTTTAAAGATTTTGTGTCCCTATTGTTTTGCTTTCTGCTGATTCCTCCTCCTTTCCACAAAGGATGAGTGTTTTGTCTTTGCAGCATTGTTCTTTGTGGGTCTGAAATGTGCAATAAATCCTTCCCAGTCCAGCAATCCATCCCTCTGACAATGATGATCAAAGATGCATTGAAGCAAAGGACACCCTCCCTTCTCTCACTACCACACACCCTCCTTCTCTGCAACTTGGCTGTGAAATGGAAACTGTCAGCCTTTTTGTGTCTGCTCAGCGTTTTCTTTTTTTTTTTGCGCGTGTCTCCTTGCACCCACATCGGCCCTGGCGTCAAACCCAACTGAGGGAGGGTGACTCATAGTAATGCCTCTCTGAAGGGAGGACTTCGCAGTGATTACGGCACTGCACGCCGCAGCACTGCCACTAATTCACTCACTGAGGGGTGTCCGGTAAATCAGACGTCCCAGTGGTCCTGCTGCTGCTGCTGAGAGGGAGGCCGCAGCCGGTGGCAGCTCAAGGACCAGCCGATGAACTCAGCGGCCGGCTGTCCCCACACTCAGCAAAACGCTAGGACTGTCTTCATGGTTGAACTTTATACATTGATAGATTACCTGTCAG
Organism: Gymnocephalus cernua; assembly: GCA_023631565.1. NCBI lineage: Eukaryota > Metazoa > Chordata > Actinopteri > Perciformes > Percidae > Gymnocephalus > Gymnocephalus cernua. The sequence continues at coordinate 25,793,919 of CM042434.1, read as the reverse complement.
AGAAAAGCTCACTTTGGTATGTGGGCTGACAGTGTCACAGTCCAGACTAACTGCCTGCTAAGCTCTACTTCAATACGGAACAAAGACATAAGGATGAGAAATACAATCCTCCTTTGGTGAAGTATTTTCATGAGTTATAGTCTCATTTGGTGAGATTGATTGAGAGAGCTATGAAGGGAGACGTCTTATCTATTTCTTCATGAGAATACATCGATTTACACTATGCCTTTGATTTTCTTTGAACACCTAATTAAAAGGCCACTTTATCCACATTTACAAAAATATATACACATAAAACATCTTACTTATCTCTTGTCACATCTGATCAATAGCTTTTGAGTCTACAGTCATGCTAGTGGCTCTATAGAGACTGTACCTGAGCACACCAATGGTTTGAGCTAAATGCTTACGTCAGTATGGTCACAATGACAGTGTTAACATGCTGATGTTCAGCAGGTATAATGTTCACCATCTTAGTTCTAGTGTGCATGCTAACATTTGCTAATTAGCACTATACACACAAAGCTGATGAGACTATCATTTTAGTTTTGCGTACTGGACAAATTAAAGATTTGACCTGGATGAAAAGTCAGGGGATCGCCAAAATTTTAACACACCATCCTCTGGACACCATGGATACCTGAATCAAAAGTGTCGAGAGGATTAATGTTCATCCATTTATCCCTTAATGTCTGTACAGAAATTCATGGCAATCCATCCAATACTTGTTGAGATATTTCAGTCTAGACCAAAGTGGTCGACTGATCAACGCTGCCATTCCCGGAGCCACGATGCTAGCATGGCTTACTACAAATGTAACGGCAACATCAGTGTCCCAGCTACTCTGGATAATCTAGTTTTCACTAGAATGACCTTAGAATTTCTTCCAAAGGAATAGTTCTTTTGAAAACTGTTCAAAGATTATCACAGTGGTGCTACAGCAGTACTTTTTTCACACACCCACTTTAAACTGCCCAAGGCCTGCAGACCTTTTCATGCTTTCAATCATCCATTTCTGTATAATACATAATTATGTTGAAATGGTAGGTTGTATGTTTATGTGGTCACATTGGGCTTCACACACTTGTTCTACTGGAGTGAGAGACTGAAGTTCGGTGCTCAAAGACTCGACACAGTGGATAATGCATGGACACCGTCCTTTGTCTGTGGCATATCTTTGAGAGTTTGTGGTTCAGCCAGGTTTGTGGCCCTCACCCAAGTCAAAGCCAGGCATTCAGCAGCAGGGGACGTTTCATCGCTGAGGTTTCTAACAAATTACACCCTTCACTTGCAGAGAAAGCCGAGCAAGCTTTTGGCTGGGAGTGTGTTCTTGGCTGGGGCGAAAGGGAAAACTGCTCTGAGAATTGAAGAAACGCACCTAAAAGCAAAGTGACACCTGTCTCATATTTAGCGGTGTCTCTCTGCAGAAACAGAAGATGGAGCACTCTTTGTCAGGGCCAAAAAAAAAGGAATGAAAGTTCTCGGCCTACACCAGGGGACGAATATGATAAACTGTGTCCTTTGTAGCGACATCGCTCATGCTGCATTTGATAAAGGAGAGTGCATTTCATAAGATTTTTCAATTTTGTGTGGCAACCACTGATGATTTAATATCCAGGCTGTGTAGTGACTAGAGCAGGTCGCTGCTGCACGTGTAGCTGCCAACACGTGAAGACATCAGCTGACTGTCTCTCTGATGTCTCATTTCTTCTTTTTTTTTTAGTTAATCCAGTTATTTGTCTGATTATTATTTTCTTACCTAAGGATTATATTTATTCAAGTCTTAAGATCAAGACCATCATAAGGAAATGGGACTGAGTACCAAAAAGATGTGGATGCGGGGAGGGGCCCACAGAAAATGGTCTTTCTGCAGGCCCCAGAATTCCGTGCTACGCCTCTGAGTCATACTGTACATACACGCCTTCCACTTCAGCATGGTGGTTGAGTCTTCACTCACGCTTTGCTCTCTGCTCATGTCAATACGATCAAAACACAGTAAAGCTCACAGGACACAGTTTTGACTTTAACATGTACCTATGCGTGTTCTTGACTTGAACAAATCTGATTCAAATACGGTGATTCTTACAAATGGAATGACTTGACAAAAATGTTAGAACCTAAAGGGGTACTCCAATGTCTTTGCATTGCACTGTGACTCACAACAGACACATCTATAAAACAACTGTCAAAACTGAAGCAGCATAAGCCGAGATATTTTGATTTTTAGTCCCTAGTGTGGGTTAACCTCTGAAAACACTGGATCCTACATTTCCCATAATGTAATTTGATAGTATCCTTTCATTTGGGCCTCTTTGCCTGGTAAACACATACATCTTTCAACCGCCAGCTGTAACACAGGCTTTCTGTTGTGAATTTGAAGTCTGCAAGCCCTCAGCTAAGATAACCCTGATAACATCACAATGGCGTACGTCATCATGTTACTTATACAACTGTTTTACAGGCAGAGTAACATGATGAGTAAATGGACTCAATTGTCTATTGTATGTGCTACTGGTGCATGTTTGTCTAATTTTTTTTATAATTTCTCTTTTCTAATTTTTTCATATATTGCATAAATATATTTTTTACACAGAAATCTGGTTTCAATCAGGTTTCTGTTGAAAAATAATTATGTGTCTCAGTTAAACATGTTGCACATTCTTTGTTTAGTTGATTTTTAAATACAGTTTGCATGTAAGTTGACCCTTTTCATTACTGTCTATATGATGAAGTCGGTCATTTTAGAGCAGAAGATTGAGGAAAGAACCAGAAGACATCTTGTACTCATCTGTTCCATTAAAATCTCTTTCAGTGTGTAAGACCAGTGCGGAGATATGCTTATTATAGCCTTATGAGGGCAACAAAGACCTCTATTTTATGCTGTCCTGTTTTGCTCTTGTAACAGTTGTTTCACAGTCTGCAGAAACTCTATATACAGAAAATCCAACGTATTTGTAGGATTGCTGGTTGCTGCCAAATGTGAGCCTCATTAATAGGATCTGACACTCATGATTATTGCACATATCACATGAAGAGCTTATAAAATATGATGTTATATAATTAATGTTAGGCTATATTAATCTCTCTCTCTCTCTCTCTCTCTCTATCTCTCTATCTATCTATCTATCTATCTATCTATCTATCTATCTATCTATCTATCTATCTATCTATCTATCTATCTATCTATCTACATTTTGAATGCAAGACTCTTAATTGCAAAAGAGTATTTTTTTAGTGTCCCTCTACCACTGGATATGGGTACATAATTTGAGAAAATTTGGTGAAAGTATGCACCACACAGCTGCATTTCAGCATTAGCAATTATTATAACTGGTTTAAGGGGAAGTGCAGGTGATACCATAGCAGGTTGGGGGGGGTGACATGTTTAACGTTGTTAATTAAATTGTCAGACGGTCCCTAATATGTTTGCATTGTTATTAGTCTCACTTTGCCAGAGCTTCCTCCAAAGCGCTAAAGGAATAAATCATCATTTTACAGTAATGCTGCCTAAAGAAATTGTCAGACGGTCCCTAACTCGAGCAGGCTGAATAGTTGATGCTGGATCGCCGAGCAGCAGCAGCAGCAGTCTGCTCTGCCAGTCCGTCGCTGCAGTCCGACAGCGACCAGTCATCAACATCCCCTGAACGTGCGAGGAGCTGTAACGCTATGTGGCTCTGAGCTGAAGGTGTACGGTTCAACCGGAGCAGGTTACGACGGTGTGAACATTCGTGGACATGAGGACACCTGCTACTGCGACTTCTTTCAACAGGCGGACCGTCAATCCTGACTGGCATCGTTTTTCACCGAGCAAATGAGAAAGGTGGTGATGCAGCACAGCGGCGTCTACACAAGAGTCCGCCTCTGTCAGCTAGCGTTAGCAACCTAGCCAAATAGCTAGCACCTATATACACATATATATATACACATGCTCTAATAAACGCTCAGTCTTTACTAGCTACATGCTAGCTAAAATGCCAGCGAGCACAAACACGTATGTCGGAATACCTCCGCATTGCCTTCAGTTTATTTCGCTGTTCGTGTTTTCTGCTAGCCAACGTTAGCTGAATAAGTTAGCCGCTTGTTAGCATTTTGTATCGGCTAATCACCTAACACAGACTGGCACTGTGAGAATGAACTTGGTATTCTGTGTGGAGACGCCGCTCCGTACAGACCCGATGGAAAACAACTGGATACAAATAAATAGGCTCAGATATAGCTACATGCATGTTAACATTAGCAGTATAGACGCTTCGGTCATTAATACGACCGTTTATGTTGGCGTTTAAAGGGGCTATTAGCTTGATTTCCATCCATTCATTCTTCATATTAGCACTTAAGGGGAGACACTATAGATGAATAGGGAAAATATTTTAACTAATAGATATCACAGTGAAACTTCTCCAGTTGATTACTTACATTAAGACAATCTATTTTTGCATTACAAGTTTTCTGAAATTTGATGTTTAAATATGCAAATTAGACTCTATCTTTTAAAATATGTGTAAATTTGCATACATTTCCAGAACAGAAATCTGAACATTGGAAGGCCAGGTTGGAAATTCTTGTTTCTTTTTGTTGACATGTTAGATGTCGAAGGTTTTTACAGAGGGACTTTTGGATATCTCTTTTTTTATCACTCCATAAATGTCAGCCAACAGAAGTGGAGATTTCTGGCTCAGTATGAGAAAAACAGATTTTATATATTGATTGTAAAATCCATTTTGCAAGACACTACATGTGAATAGGGTAAACCATTTTAACTAATGGGTATCACCATCAGTGTATTACATTAGAATATTTCTTTTGGTATTACAAGTTTTCTGAAATTCTAGCTAATGTTTAAATGAAAATGAGGCATTATCTAATGCTAACGTTTGAAGAATTTAGGAGAAATCTACAGGCACAAATAGACAAAATGTACCTCGATGTATATTTTAATTTTTTTTTTCACTAGTCTGGAAGATGACATGTTATTGGAAGCAAAGTAGCCCAAAACCTTAAAATTGAAGAATTATGTTTTCGCCTGTAGTGTCTCCCCTTAAAGCAGTTGCTGAGCCACTTCTTTCTGCATATGCAGTCACAGGATTGATTGATTTTTATTTTGACAGACATTAAAAACATTCTGGATGCTTAGTCAACCCCAGAGGTTAGCACATCATAATCAGCTTTTATGATGATGTATGTGTGAACACGTACAAGGAATTTGACTCCGGCTTTTTGTACCTACACAGAAATAGACATACGGCTATAAACAAGGACAACAAAGCTGAACATAAACATTTTAATACTATGTACAGATAAAAGTTTGTATATATGTGTATATACATATACACATACATATGCTTACACATACATATATATACATACATACATACATAAACACATTAGACAAACAGCGCTATGAGGATAGTAAACAATACAATTGGGCAATGAAAAGTGCAAATGGTGCTGGAATAGAGATTTATTATTTTAACTGGTTGCTTTTATATCTGAAGTAGGTGAATATGACTATATACAGAGTCAATTTGACAGACAACACATGAGCCTCATGGGTATTTCCTAGAAGAATGGCAGTTAAGATGTAATACAACAAGATGCGTACATGCAGTGTATTTATCTTGCATGTCCTGCCTCTCTCTCAAAGGGTTGCCTCACAACTGTGAATTGTCATTCTAGTCGACTGGTGGATATGAACGGCAAGGGGATGTGTGATGTTGCACTTCATCTCTGTCATGCTTTGTCATTTTGTCACAATATATGTCTGATATAGCAAGCTACACGGCACTGCAATGCTACAAAACCGCAAATTAGAAAGCTGGGTTCATTCTGCAATGTTCTGGCCGAGATGCCAGTTGAAGTGAAGGCAGTTTGGTGATGGTCTCCTGATACCTTAAGCCTCTGGAAAATATGTGTCATTTTTTTTCTCATGGTCAAAGGATTAAGTGTTTTGTGTGTGTGTGTGGGAGAGAGATTCTGAGGTATTTGTTTTTTGAGGTGACATGTTATTAAATTCGCCATAGCATGCGAGGGGATTGTTTATTACTATAATATTTTTGCTATCACTTGATGTATGCCATACCAGTTTCTTGGATTGTCAACACACGTTTGTGTAATTCAGCGCTGTTGGGCTCAATAGACACCTGTCAGAGAGAAGCTTGGTGAGGTGATACTAGTGGTTACAAGGGACATGTTGCCAAGGCGGAGAAATGACAACTAAAGGAAAGCATAAAAAGGGTATCAGCCATTCTACCCCGACAGAATCCTGACTGTTTTGAGGAGGGGGGGTGAGATACGATTTTTCTAAAAGTCTCTGGTAACTACGCTTAGACTGGTAACTAACAAACACTACACTGAACACTGACTCTTTGCCTGTAATGTCCATTTTTTTCAGAATCGTCATGAACATTTTCCTGCTGACCAGTCACTCCTTCGCTGAGGGACCTCGGCCCTTTTCGGTTTCTGGACTTATCAATGCAGCTATGAGATAATAAAGCCAGCCAGCTCGTGCATGCTGCTACAACAACACCTGTGGCACTTGTAAACCCACCCTACCCTGCCCCCCCCCCCCCCCCAAACCCCCTCCCCCGCGCTAAGTTCAATTCACCGGTCAAAACATGACGACACCAGCCCTCCTGCCGCTGTCCGGTCGCAGGATACCCACTCTGTCGCCGGGTGCCTCCTCTTTCCCGCACCACAGGGCTACGTTGAGGCTCTCTGAGAAGTTCATCCTCCTCCTCATTCTCAGTGCCTTCATCACCTTATGCTTCGGGGCCTTCTTCTTCCTCCCGGACAATTCCAAGCACAAGCGCTTTGACCTGGGCTTGGAGGATGTGCTCATCCCTCACATTGACTCGCCCAAAGAGGGGAAGCACGCCTCTGGACAGGTGGTCATACATGGACAGGGAGGACATGACGAGCACAGACACAGGTAAGGACCAAGTTTCTGCCTATTTGATCAAAACTCTCTTGTCGCATCTTAATGAGATTGTTTTTGTTCTTATGAAGGATTAAGAGAAGAAACATTACCTACTAGGTTTATTTTTGGTTCTTTGCCCAAGACGCATGACACTCCGATATTTCCTCTAAGCCGTGACAGCAGGTATACTGACACTCATCACTTATTCAGCAGTCTGCTGTGACACCTAGGGGCGTTGCAGAGTGATATACGGACTGTTTAGATACACGTCAGCACAGCACAGGTCTTCCTTCTTTATTTTCCTTGTGTGCAGCTGAGGTTGCTCTGAATACTCTCAACCTTTTGTGCCTCCATTGGATGTTGTTGTTTTCAGTTTTTGTACAACAGAAATTTGATCACCTTGTCCACAGTATTCTCGTATCGTCCCAGGGGCAGACGTGGTTGAAAGTGATGAGCTATAACCCACAGACAGTTTGAAAAGCTTTAGTAACTGCTTAAACAGGCTCGGAAATTACTGCCCGCCGTGAGCCAAATGCTGGTACATTTTGGCTGCAGCTTTTACAATTGTCATTTGGTTTGTCCAGCCTCTTTGGACGGTAGCCAGCGATCGCTTTGAGGCCCCCCCCCCCCCCCCCTCTACTAAATCAAATTCATATTTGGTTACTCTAAGTGTCTTGTGCTATTTGGAATCCACTTTGCTGGACAAGTTTCAAGCCCTTCTACCAAATGTTATTCTTAACTGACTCAAGTTACTTTAAATGAGTTCTATTATAATTACATTTCAGTGCACTTTTAATTACTTACTGTAAGCCAGTAAATCAGCCCGGAGGCTATTTTGTAATGTTAAAGCCACGTAGCTTTCATTTTGGGGATCTAACAAAACTCCTGTTTTGGAGTCATGGAGTATTTGTTTTAGTTTTTGGATTGATTGCATTTTTAATGTCTGGTTCTGTGGGTGTCCAGAGCCTCTACTTGTTTATAGGCAGTGCACTACCTACACACTGAATAATTCAAAAATAGCGTAGTTATTTTCTTTCTTATTACATGAGTACCATTTGATTGGCATTACCCATACATATATGCATCATACTGCACTTAAGTGTGTTATTCTGTGATGACAAATGGCTGAAATAACGCACAAAACGCCAAACAGTAGGTGGGAAGGATAATTTCATGGGAAAGGTCTCCTCCATGCTGGTGTAGGAGGTCATTAGTTTTTCTGAGTGTTGGCAACGGTGTTAAAAGCAATTTCTCAAACAGTTTCACAGTGGGTGCTGGGTACCGTTGAGTGTTGCCACCTCGTCCCCTGTGATCCTCCTCGTTCTTCCGTCCTAAAAGCCTTCTAGAGCTTGGGACTCTGCCTGCTTGAAATAACGTAATTATTTTAGTCCAGTGACTCGGAAGGAGCAGACCGGCTCAAGTGCTGTTGTGAGTCTTTTTTTAACATAATGGTAGGAGGCTTGGAGATGTTCATGCTTCTCCAGAGGTGGCAGGTATGAGAAGGGACTCACAAATGGAATACAGGAGCATTTGGAGCCAAACGTGACTAGGTTGCATTTCTGGGCTCTTTTGTTGTTCGGTAGTTTGGTAATGAAGATTTTCTCACGATCTCTGTTGTTTTCAGTAAATCCCAGACAATGACCTTTGCACATTTGAGTGAGCTGTGGTTGTTCTTGCCTTAAGCATCCATGATTGTTTACATGATGTTCCAAATAATAGGTTTTGGCATAAATGTGTTCACCCCTTAGGGTGCAGCAACCGATAGCAGAAGGTATTTCTTCCTCTAAATAGGCTGGATCTGACTCATTTTTTTTTTTATAGCTTTATGATCTACTTGATGTATTTGTAATTGCAGGTTGCAGCCAAAGCTCACCTCCTTAGAATATATGACATAGGTAGCATGTAATTAATTACCAATACATGAATATGGCTTTATTAAAATAATATGATGACGCACATTTCTGAGCATTTTCATTTAGTTCAGTTTTCAAGAATGCAACTAGACATTACAAATATCTCAGTACGTGTTTGATGGAATTCACGAGTTGCGAGGTCAAAAGTTGTTTGTTAAAGTGAGATTAGAGAAGAAGCCCCTGAGATGACAGCTTCAGGGTTTGAGGAGGGAGACTAAAACCGTTGAGATCTCTTTTAAATTAGGTTTATGCAAATGTTCTCAGAATGCGTTCATGTGATGTACTATGTTGTTTTTATAAAAATAATGTCACTGCTTATAGCAGCTTATGGAAATACGTTTGATTTGCTTTTTGGTATGGCTGCCTCAGCTGTTCTTAAAGTACTCATTGTGTGTTTCAGAGGACCAAGGTTCAAACAGCCCCCGGAAAATGATTTTTAAAGAGACCCTCGGAGCACAGGCAGGCTCGTAATAATTTCACCTTTACTGTATACGGCCACAGAAAACCCCACAGAACCAACAGCTTCACCCTGTTAATATGAATATGTCTTATGAAAGCTTTGGAGAGAGCAAATGTTATTTTATTTGCCATGGGGTAAGCCATCTGTTCTAGTTAAATCTTGAGATATTGACAATAATTCAAAATTCCTGAGAATATCCTTAAAAGGCATTGCACACATCTGCTCTGTGCTGTTTGGCAGCCGTGTTATGACTAAGCAGAAGATTTGGGAACCATTTGCATGTGCTTTGCTGTTTATTCTTGCCGATACAAGGTTTAGTGTTGTGTTCTAAACACAAGCAGTGTCTTCACAAGGATCCCATGGCTCAGACAGAGCATTACACTACTTATCAGGTCCTAATTTCTTAGAACATTTTATATATATTTTACTATGATAATTGCTATCAATTTGTCTTTACAGCTCAGATTGGCATTCAATCATTCTGTTCTTTAGTCACATACTCACCTACTCTCCTGCCAAGCCCCTCAAATTAATCAGGTTTACAACCAAGGAAATATTTTCTCTGACTGTTATATTTGTTTTAAATCGGGCTCTGTGACATTGTTTTCATGGCTGCTTGACTTGGGCTGGTCCGTCAATGTGGTACAGTGTTTCTGCTAAAACAGGATGAACAGCTGGAAAAAGTTAATAGTCAATAGTAATATTTCCATAAGTGGGCTAAACTGGTTTTACTGGACTTGCTTACCTTTTAACATTTGAACTACAAACATCCCATAATACAAAACTCTCTCAAAGTACAAGGGTTGATACTTTCACCCTGCGATTGTAAGTACATAGATTTCTAGTCCTCCAATATCATGATCCCCACAATTTCAAACATCATTTCCAGAAAAAAACATGCTACATTTAGGCCAATATGACTCTGCCTTTTAAACAAAATATCAGCTCACCCAAGTTGAAAAACGCATACATTTTTCCAGTAGCTGTTAGTGCCATTTAGCTATGCAGTAGTTTGTTTCTTTTGGGAGGTTTTGAGATGTCCAATGCGGAGGTTTCCAAGCCAATCCATACAACAGTTGATGTTATTTGGTTTGTGCGTTTAGTATCAACTCCATTTCCTCAGGATAATCGTCAGAACTTCATGCCAACCGTCCTCATTGAGAAAAATTGTCTACTTGAGTATGACTGCCAACTAATTATCCCTGCACAGCAGAAGGAATTTCAATTTCAATGTCAAAAGGTATTTAAACTTGAAAAAAGTTCACTGAGTTTGCCCTTATGTACAGTTACTTTGAGTGAGACAAAAACAGTTCCGCAACAAGATCAAATATAAAACAATATAAGAGTACTGCTAGGATGAGTGCTGGAAAGTGATCTTCTGTGCAGAGATTATTGCTACTGGCTAGCCCCTGTATTGTCTGAGTGACCTTTTGGGATGGCAGCAGTGGTCTGTGTGAGAGCTCTCAAAACCTCATTAAACCAAGATTAGACTCTGTAGAATCTGAATTTCTAGATACCACAAGGGGTAAGTGGGAAAAATGCCTGATTGCAAAACATCAACAGTGGAATGATTTAACAGTAGGCTAATGCTTTGTCTGATTTTTTTTAAATAAGGTAGCAAATATTGTTGAACGCCTTAGCTGGTTCGGTGGGTGTTATTGAGGCTCACAGCAGCTGCAACAATCAAGGAAATGGTTTGCATTTCTACTGTGTGTGTATTATAAATGTGTATAGAGGGACTTGCACCTTGGCTGGCTGCAATTGTTTATTAGAAGGATGGAGAGTCAGGAACCCGTAGTCGACCATTTACAAGGTGAACTGAAATGAGACCCCTTTTTTAATGGCTGTCCGGAGTGCTAGAAATCACTTGGGTGTAATGCTATGTCTAGCTCAAAATACTCTGAGGCCATTAACGATTCTGTCTCGGTTTTGTTTTGGTCCGACTCAACAATAAAGAAGTAGCCAGGAGCAGTACTCTTCATCTGAGAGGGGGCAAGTTGACGTGTTGACAGGCAGTGACATTTCTGTAGCAGAATAGCCATAGACGGTGGGTATATAATAAGGAAGGGAGAAAAAAAATCCCTCTTAATATATAGACATCAGACATGTGGACATCATACATGATATTTAGTTACTGTAAGTGTGGACTGAATACTGTGTTTCAAGAGAGGCAGTTTGTCTGGCAAAACTGAACATAAATAATGATGCCACCAGGATAACTGGTAATAAATGACCAAGGCTACTGCAGGTTAAGAAACATTGTATTTATTGCTCTCAGCATAGGAGATAATTTGATATAATTATCAATTGCTGACTTGTGACAATATAACCATAGTGTGTTAATGCTGTATACCAGGGGTCTTCAAGGTATTTTTTTTATTTAATTTTTTCTTTTAAGATTTATTTTTTGGGCATTTCCGCCCCCAATGATAGAAAAGCAATGGAAGGGGGAGAGAGAGAGGGGGGGGGGGAAGACATGCAGGAAATCGTCCCAGTTCAAACTTGAACCCCAGACCCTCTGCGTCGAGGCATGAACCTACCGACTGAGCTATCCTGGCCACTCTTCAACGTTTTTGAAGCCAAGGACCCTTTAACTGAAAGAGAGATGGAGCAGGGACCCCCTACTACATATATTGTATACAATTAAGTTGCATTTCAAAAACTAAAATGTCTTAAAATTAATCCAACATATTATTGGATAGGCTTACTGGCTCACTAAGGTAGCCATCCACAGATATAGTTAATCCCAGAGGATTCACTGTGCCACATGTATGTTTAACATTAAAAGATGATTTTCTTTTTTAAATTATGCCAATAATTATCAGCCAATAATATGAGCCAACTCGGCCACGTATGCAACTTCATTTCAGCGTTTCCCCTACGTTGATTTGCAAGTGGCGCACCGCCACAGTTAAATTTCTGCCGCCACGCCACGGTATCAATGTTGATTGTCGGAGAATAGCGCGGACACGCGCTTCACAGGTAGAGCACAAACCCAGCCCCCCGTCTCTATTCACATGCCGGGATTCTTGCCTGCGCGCCACACACACGCAGCCGAGTTGTGTGTGTGCGCGTTAACGTTACCGCACACACACATCTAAAACACGCGCAGCTCCTGACTGGGAACGATACCGAGGATTACCAACGGCCGCTGGGGGGGCAGATGAACGCTAGTCTCGTCACTGTAAGTAGGTTACGATAAAACCTCCGTGAGTAAAAAGTCAATACTTATCAATGCACTCACCTGTATAGACCGGCATAAACATGTAGGAAGAGATATTTTAATCTGCTCTGTCTGCTCTCGTCCACCGCGCTGTTTTTACCAAACTCGGCTCTACTCTGCAAAAAGCTAACACAAATAAAGCTGTTGGTTGTAGTCTTAGCTTAGCTTGGCGGGAATCTAGAAATTTGGACAAATTGTTATAAACTGAACTGCTGGCTGAGTGAACCGTCCTCTCTCCTGGAGGTAAAGCTATGGATGTATTATAAGACCAAAACAGATACATGTGGCTACTTAATATGCACGTGAATGACGCGTTCTTCATTCTTGATGATGATGCTGGTTGTATTATTTTGCAACAGCATCATTTCATTGCAAATGAGGAATACAGTATGAATGGTAGCCTGCTTATCAGTCCATTCATCATTAAAGGCTTTTCTACATCAATTTTCCCTTCAGCCTCTTTGACTGTGACATGTTTACCTGACAACAGCCTTTCTTTCTGCAAACATTTCCTGCATACTACAACCATGTTTCCTTAATCACAGACTTTAACAACCACTCAGTGAACTGTCTCCTAGTCTGAGATCTTTTTCTAGTTAAAGAGCCAGTTATCATTATGGAGTTTCCATGTTTTTGAGGAGTTTGCTCACACTAATGTACTGTAAAAAAAAAATAGCATTAATTCAGTATGAAAGACCATTTTGAACGATAATTTTCTTTATTTGAAAGTCCAGCCTTGGAGTGTCGGGGGGGGGTTGACATACCTGTCACCACGGCTTAAAAAAATCCTAGGGGAAACACTGCATTTTATACAATATATGTAGTAGAGGGCCCCTGCTCCGTCTCTCTCAGTTAAAGGGTCCTTGGTTTAAAAAATGTTTGAAGACCCCTACTTTCAAAAATTAACAATAATTTGGAGGCCCCCCTTTATTGACTCTGAGGGCCTCGGAACCCCTGTTGAAGATCCTTGCTGTATATTACTGCTAATTTAAAGCCCCAGTGTGTAAGAATTTCTCCCATCTAGCGGTGAAATTGTATATGACAACCAACTGAATTTCACTTTGTAGCCCCCCCCCCCCACACACATTCTGAGTGCGTTATAACTCCTACGGTGGCCGAACCCGAAATTAGCGACAATTGTCTGTGAGTGTCCCTTCCAGTGTAATAATAGTTTGACGTTATTTTGGTACCATTTCATTGCTAACATCAGCTATCAGGTTCCCAAACATATGCAAGCTAACGTTAGTAAAGTATCAGTGCTATCGTTATTCTGTATATTGTACCAGATTAATAGTGTAAGGCGATGTTTACAGCGTAGGAGAGAAGCAACGGAGGTTTGTGATTTTAATATATTTCTCTGAGCAGCATGAACAATGTCAATGAATCTGAAATGATCTCTTAGTGTCTGCCAGGGAAATCACGGCACATATGATTACGTTTATGTTACAAGGTAGACAATCCTTTTTCGTCATTGGCGCAAGGAAAAGTATCCTAGACTAGAATAATCTTCTCCCCCTCCTTCCCTGGCATACGTCAGTCAGTGCCACTGAGTGAAAAGCGCAAAATGCGGAGCAGTATCGCCTGTATGTCCTTATGGGCTACCGTAGTTCAAGATGGTGCATGACTATGGAGCGTCTACCTCAGTTCATGTAAGCGAAAATGTAAAATTTCAAGCCAATAGGAATACTTGGAATTGATGGTTGTGGTCAATATTCATAAAAAAGGACAAGTTTGTGAAGGGCAATACAGATTTTGATAATAAACAACTACAAATGTTACACACTGGGGCTTTAAAACAGTTATAGAGGTTTTAAAGGGGTTGATGTCATTTTGCGTGCATGTGCCTACAGCTGAGATGATTAGTCGATTAGGCTAAACGATTAGTCAAACGTCAGAAAAATAAACTATTTTGATAATCGATTGGTAGTTTCAATCATTTTTCAAGCAAAAAATGCCAAACATTCACTAGTTCCAGCTACTCCAATATAAGGATTTACTGCTTTTCTCTGTTGAACATCATTGAACATTAAATATCTTTGGACTTCTTATTTTGGACTGCTGGTTGGACAAAAATAGCTATTTGCAGATGTCACCTTGGGCCATGACAAATTGTAATGACTATAATAGACTAAACGATGTAAAAGCAATAGTACGATTAACTGATAGTACAAATAATTGTTAGTTGCAGCCCTGTATTTGCCATAATGTGATGCATCTATGTTGGAAAATATGTTTTATTTATAACAGGATATCAGTTCTACCCATATCACCCAGCTGTACACTACAGTTGGCCTGAAATTCCAAATCCTAAATAAAGCATTGTTTCTGTTAAGGGTGCTCCGATCAGGATTTTTGGGGCCCATTGCTGGAAGACGTATCGGCCGATACCGATCACTTTTATGAACTGAAAATTACGCCATTATGTAACAGTCACACATGTTTAGAGAATGTATCAGTAATTGTTTGGCTTTTTGTCATAGCTCAAAATCTAAAAAAAATTCTTTCAATCACTGCAGACATTTCTTTATCACACACACACACACACACACACACACACACACACACACACACACACACACACACACACACACACACACACACACACACACACACACACACACACACACACACACACACACACACACACACAGGGAAACAGCTGTTTGAGTGGTGCCGGAGCTGCAGCCCTCCACTCTGCCTTAGCGTTAGCTAACTTTGAAAACTCCTCATACTCCTTTCCGTGACTAACCTTCAAATGTCTGATGAGGTTGGTGGTGTTGCCAAATTTCCTTGGCACACATGTTGCAAATCGCTAATGTATTGTCTTTTTCCCAGATAGCAATGAGTCAGCAGACCACCGGCGGTGCTCCAGAGGCAGTAGAAGCATCAGAATGGCGTAATCGCAAACACGTTTGCCGCCGTACCACCGGTGGCAGCCGCTTTTCAAAAGCGGTAGCCGTCTTCCGACCGCCTTCGTTCCGTGGCCGGCCCGCCAACCGCTGTTCTGCCACCGTTCAGACACCTTGTAGAACTCCAGACCGGTGAATGTAGGGAGGCCGCCATTTTAGCTCCATGTAGAAAATGTTCTCACTAGTAGTGCACTCTTAATACATCCATGGTAGTGCGTCATCTGATCGGCCTTCATGGAGACCACCGATCAAACTATTTAAAGCCATTATCGGCCGATACCGATCGGTGACCGATCAATCGGAGCACCCTTAGTTTCTGTGTTCTCTGACGACGGTCACTTGTCCGTTCAGACTAAGAGCAGCCAAATGAAGATCTCTGAATTGTGTTATTCTGTCCAAGTTTGGAAACTACAACATGAACTGGGTACATATACTGGGTACCTGCCAAAGTGCTCAGTAGGTTTCTAAAGGCGTGCCTGACACCAAAATGAATCACAATTTGGCTGTGTAGTTGTGCTTTTTAGTGGATCAATTATCATTTAGTGCTCCCGTGTAATCTTGAGGAAATGTATATCGTGTGGGTTTTCTTTTACAAGCACAGGAAAATATGCAGTTTTATTGTAATGAAGTTTTTTTTTTTTTTTTTCTCTGCTGTGCAGTTTAATTTGTAGGCCAGGGATTTGATACAGCACTGAAGTACCAGTTTTAGGATTCTGTCCGGATCATCTTCACAACTGAGGGGAAAAAAAACAGCCTCCTGCTGTTCAGGGATTGCTCAAATCAATACTGCAATATCAGTTTTTGGAATGATTTGTTGGCTTCATGGTCCAGTAAATATCAGATAATCTACCAATGGCTCTTCAAGTGGCTGAGTGAATTTGCCCATGCATCTGCATTAGTATGAATTGCTCATGCAATATGTAACAGTTGTCACTCTGCTCCTTCCTGTCTTCTGTCATAAACTGCTATCTGAAATAGGGCTGCAAGTAACGATTATTTTCATTGTCGGTTAATCTGTTGATTTTCTCGATTATTCGATTAGGCCTAGTTGTTTGATCTCTAAAATGTCAGAACATGTTTGTTTTTTGTCCACAACTCATAGATATTCAGTTTACTGTCCCAGAGGAGAGAATAAACTACAAAGTATTCACATTTAAGAAGCTGGAATCAAATAATTTTTACTTTTGACTTAAAAAATGACTCAAACCGACTAATCAATTGTCAAAATAGTAGGCGATTAATTTAAGAGTTGACAACTAATCGATTAATCTTTGCAATTCTAATCTGAAAAATAATAAGATACTGATGGAGACTCTTGTGTCTGGAAGGTTTGAGAGTAAAATGTATTTCCATCCGCCCTGAAGCTTTAAATGATTTCACCCAAAACCTTTGTACAAAGGCATGACTCTTATCTTTTCATGTCTTCACCTCTTCACCTTTCATGTCTTCACCTCTCACATCATATGACACCCAGCTCTTAGCTACTGACAACAAAGACTTTGTTGAAGCCCAGAACCCTTGCTAGTAGATGATCAATTTCAGAAATGTTGATATAAGCAGTGTGACATTTGATACTGGAAAAGAAGCCTTTTTTTTAATCAAAGCTGATGGCACTTTCACTTTAGTAGGCAATTTGAGATTACTGTCAGTGAACATTTTTTGCAGAGGACACTTTAAAGCCATTATATATTAATGTGCTTCTGCAGTTTCAGTGCATCATGATAGTGGCACGAAGTGGTATAAGCACGTCTCCTTCTGTAGATTTTATACCCATACTATCAATATTATGGATTCAATTTTCTGTGTGTGCATTATGGTGTTGCTTGCTTATTTTTTTTCTTTTTCTTTTTTTACTGTGATGAGAAGTGAGTCACGTTATGTTCATACACAGCCAAAGGTATAAGAAAATCTACAAGCACAACTTTTTCACACTGCATCCCCCTCATAATGAGGTTTAGTGCTGTGACCGCAAGTAACCTGGTTTCACCACTTATTGCCTTGCCAGTGATTGTTAGTGTTGCAGCGCCATAGCTTGCTTTTGTGCTCTGATATGGCCATAAATCAGCATCAAAGCCCCACAGAACATATTTAAGGCCTGGGCCAACATCAAAGTGCACTTATTTATCATATTTAGCGTGATCTTAGATATCATTTCTGTGTCTTCACGCTTCATTCGCCTGTCAGCTGCAAAGTAAATCCAGGTTGGGCTGTGTCTGTGCCTTGTGTGTGTGTGTGTGTGTATATTTCTATATGTGTAAGAACCTCTGTGCTAATAAAGGAGGACCAGCTTGTACGTGCACCTCGCCCTAACACACACAAACTACACACACTGTCAAACTAGCTCAACCTGGAAAGAATACCAAGGCGCTGCAGTCGGTGCAGAGGGCTCATGAAACCATCCATACCGGTTTGTAGATTCAACAGTGGCGTAGCTATTTAACATTTGTCCCTGTTCAGAGCAAATGGAGGTGTGAATGAACACCGATACTACCTACATAAAAAAAAGGCTTTTCGCACATCGATCACCAATGTTGAGCTGTTTCAATTTCCGTCTAAAGCCAGCCTGTGGGGCTGAATGTATCAAGCTTGCAGCTACCTAGACGGAGCTGCTGCAGCTAATGCCCACCGCTCCCACTTAGCTAAACGGCAGTTATGGGGGCATAAATGAAATAGTGCCTTTGTGTATCTTTACAGACACAAGATGCATTTTGTTAGCTGCTAGCTAGCTAGCTGTCGTCTGGGACGAGACAGTGTTCAGTCAGGCTTCAGTAATAATCATCATGCAGCAGTCCCGTGTGTATTTGTAGCATATATATGGATATATATGATATATATCCATTTTGTGTGCGATCCATCTGGCGTTGGAGAGTAGTATTCTCTGCCGACAACAATCACGAGAGCGCCCGCTGGTCTGGAGGATGTCCACCGGAGGACCGGTGATGCCTTCGCGGCAAAACACCCACACAAACACCACCAGTTGCCCGAAATGCGTGATCTTGGAGCAGCTGCTTCATCTGCCTGTTGCCCCTTTGTCTGTCTGTCTGTCTGGTTCTTTCCAACTCTTGTGAGGCTAGTTCTTCGTCTGTATACTCGGGTTCGAATAAATAAGGACGACCATCAAACTCAAAAGCCTCTTCCATATGTTCAATATCTTCTTTGATATTCTCCATAGTTACGTTACTCCAAGCTTCTTCCCTTGTGAACACCTCCGCTCTTCACGCTACACTGTTATTTATCTTGCTACAACTGAATTCACACAGGACTTCAGCACGAGACTGCCGCTAGCCGTCTGTTAGTGTTTTACTGAACAAGGCACAAGCATAATTCTGCCCGTTTCCATGTAGTTACATAGTCAATAATATGCTCATAACCACTACAGCACTCAATTACCTGTTTTTGAGGGGAAATAAAGCAAAAAAAAATCGGCACGAATGCATCACCGGTCCTCCGGAGGACAGCCACGACCAGCGGGTGCTCTCGCGATTGTTGTCGGCGCGGCAAGCGAGGACGGCGGGCAGGAAGCAGAAGCACGGCCGCCGGTCGGACACTACCACAACGATCCCCACGGCAGAGAATACT
Organism: Gymnocephalus cernua; assembly: GCA_023631565.1. Taxonomy (NCBI): domain Eukaryota; kingdom Metazoa; phylum Chordata; class Actinopteri; order Perciformes; family Percidae; genus Gymnocephalus; species Gymnocephalus cernua. Next base: position 25,774,919 of record CM042434.1, on the reverse strand, counting down.
ACTCTCCAACGCCAGATGGATCACACACAAAATGGATATATATCATAAATATTCATATATATGCTACAAATACACACGGGACTGGTGCCTGATGATTATTACTGAAGCCTGACTGAACACTGTCTCGTCCCAGACGACAGCTAGCTAGCTAGCAGCTAACAGGGTAGGTGAATGTTGAAATATTGAAATGCATCTTGTGTCTGTTAAGATACACTTATGCCCCCATGACTGCCATTTAGCTAAGTGGGAGCGGTGGGCATTAGCTGCAGCAGCTCCGTCTAGGTAGCTGCTGGTGCGCTAACTGTTTTTGCTATAGACAGGTCTCTCATCGTTATATTTAGTAAGATTAACGTAAAAATTGGCCGGAGTTCTCCTTTAAGCCTTTTAAGTCAAACCACAGTGGTGAATTTGCTCAGTTCAGCTGCAGGTTTGTCTTCCATTATGAAAATCAAAAGGCACCTGTTATTTCCCAAAACATGGATTGAAAACTTCATGATTATGCCAAGCATGATGGACTGACTCTCCAGCCCACATTTGTAGTTCACTGTAATTCATTGGGCAGGCCAAGAAACAAATGTATATTTTTCCCGCTGGGCTGGTAAATTATAAAAGGCATTCTCCTGCTTTTGCTGTTTTAGTTTAGAGGAATATAGGCCCTCCAAATGATGTCCGGTTGCTTGCCCAAGTGGCTGGCAGGGTACTCTAAATTTCCAGCTGCAACAAGGACTTGGCTTTGGGTAGTTTTTTCCTTCTCTTTCTGGTGTTGTTTTACTCTTTTTTTTTTTTTAAAGTAGCCTAGTGTTCACTAGTAGTTTCTGACTAGCAGCCATACCGTGTTGAATTCCAATAACTCAAACTTTGCCAACAAATGACCACCCATTTGTCAAAGCATTTTAATTATACAAGGAATGTTTTATTTCAGCGACTGTCTTCAGATGTGACCATCTAAACAGATCCTCTTGGTGCATACATATGATGTTACATTTTAAAACATAATTGTGTTTAAAACATTCAGCATCAAGTGCACTACCAAGAGAGTAAAGAATAATTATAAAAAGAACCAAAAAAATCCTTTTACCGCAAGGTCGTTTTCTAATTTTGGCAGTCATTATTACTATGGCCATTTACAATCTGTTCTGTTGGCTTTAGAATAGCTATCACTACATGCAGAATAAGATATCAATATAAATTCATCTTTCAGATCCGTGTTCATAGTAATTTCACTAAGACTTATCCTAATTAATTTGTCTGTTGTCAGGAGATTTCATCTAGTACAGTTGGTATTAGAGCGAGCAGCCGGCAGAATGAGTAGTGGACTTCCATCAGGCATAATCTCCTCATTACCACTGCTGCTTTTTTTTTAATCAGATCTACTCTCTGTGTGTCTCATTTCCTGTCTTTCTTTCTCTTGTTTTGTCTCCATCTTTTTCATGTGATCATCACAATGTTCTCTCTGTAGTACACAGCTGCAGCCGCTCACATTGGCTGAAGAGCAATGTGTGCGTGTGCGAGAGAGGAGATGGGGTGTATATGTCTTGGTGTCTAGTTTGTGAACCAGGGCTTTTGCTCATGCTCGTGTTTCAGAGGCTGTGCTACAGCACAGGTTTTTATTCTGTGTTTTCATGTCAAAGAATACAGTTTCTAGTTTTACAAAATGCCACCTTTGACTGTTATCAAAAAGACATATAACAAGAGAGTCTCAAATTCTGTATACAGTATTTACCTTTTTAAAACAAGGTATTATACCAATGAAAACACAGGCAGACCTTTTAAGTATTAGATTGGCTACTTGGTATTTTAGTGATGTTGAATGACCAACAGTAGTTTTTTTTCCTGATCAAATTGAACTAATCTTTGAACACCCACATAGCCATGTAGTCATATTGGTGCAGACTTATCATGCATACATGCATGCAGACTTCCTGAATAGACATGAGGAATACAGTATTTTATCACCTTAATTTATTAATTTTTATTAATAAAGGAATGGGATTGAAAATGGCAACCATAAAGACTTGGCATCTCTTCCCAAAAATTATACAATCAGGACATTTTGGAATACAGGTTTTCGGGGCTCAAGCCCTTCAAATTTGTAACAAAAATGTAAGAACCGGAAAGTGAGAGTGACCGAATACATTTAACCTAAAGCTTGTGACTTACATGACCCTAGGCAAGCCTAGTGCAGAAGAGGGAAATTAAGGACTATTTGCTGTGACAATTTGTTATTATTGTTGACATTAATAATTCATTTAAAGAATAAACGGGCAAATACAAGTTTTATGGTGCTAGCTTTTGCGAGTGTCCGTATGCGTGAAAGAGAAAGTGTGTGAAACAAATCAGTAGTGCCCATTGGGAGTGTGCCTCACTCTGTCTCCCTGGGGTGCAGCAGGGGTGACGATACCTCTTGAAAGCCAGAGAATGAGTGCCACACAGTAAGTTTTTAGTGACAGAACGACAAGATTCAAGAAGAGACCCAAACAGACAAGAACAAGAAAGTGGGGAGGGAATCGGGGAGAGAGAGGCAGAGAAAGACCAAGTGACCTAGGCACTCAGTCATCAGGGATGACGTGGCCATGGTTTACTACAAAGCTTCTCACCAAATCTCATCCCTGGCAAACACTGGAGCTGCGGCCTTGCTCCACAATGGCTCCCTGTCAGTTAAAGCAAATGAGATCAAAGTGAGATCGTTCAACGGCAAATTAAGACTTGGCCCTCAGGTTTCCGGGGCTTAAATTTCAAATAAACCTTTATGAATTCACAGGCGAATTCAGCCCTTATTTCTCAATAGCCGGTAGAGCCACACAAGCTGTATTAGAGCCATGCGGGCCTGATAATAAATGTGTCTTGCACCAGAGCTGTAACCCTCCGGCTGTTGGATTTATGATTGGCCTGGGGATGGGAAATGGGATATCTGTTTTTATTCTCCTGTTTCATGACTCTTGGGGAACCTTTTAAGGCAATGAAGATTCACAGGAATGCCTGCATGGTGGCGATTATACTCAACAAGGACAGAATCAATGGGACTAGGAGAGTTGAGTGAAAGGTTTTGGGAGAAAAGCATTTTTTTTTACACTTTTGACCATTTTCATCTACATTTGTTTTAAATAATATCTACTAAAATATTTTTTTCATGTTTTTGGAAGTTGCCAAAGCATCCAATAATTGTTTAAAATTGCATTGTTTGTGATTATACGCCACTGTCTGCTCCACTATAACACCATAAAAAGAAAAAGATCCGTGATGGTCATTGCTGGCCAAGTGTATTTTTGCAGCAGCAAGAAGTTACAGGATATAACCAAGAAAAAGATGCTCCATCGCTCACCATGAAGATACGTCACTTTGTGGTTTTGCTGGCTCAACCCCTACTACCACCCTCACCCTTAAGTGGACTAAAAAACAGCACAACTCTAGTAACGGAAAGAAAATTGTCTTCTACTGTTGACAAAATTGCTCTTGTGCATTGTTTTTGTCAGGGGAAAAATGGGAGCATCTTTAAGGATGTTTTCTCTCTAAAGGTTTTGCTATTGAACCTCTCAATCATCCAACTCTTCTCCACACTTGGAAAAACATTATCTGGCTGGGCTGCATCCAACCCGATAGTGCTTATTTGTTTGATAGCCAGCCTGTGCTAGCTGCAGGAGATGGACTCCTGTGTTTGGTATGAAGGAATTAGTCAGCCAGCCATGATGTAGGTCAGAAGGGCTGGATTTGAACATGGGTACAGACCAAGGGCTGTCAGGGCTCAGGTGTTCACCTGAAACATACAGGGGGGAAAGATGGATGAATTATGTACGTCTATGTACACATGCGTGAGAGAGAGGTAAACGGAAAGGATGAGGGGAAAAGTGAACAAGGGCATGTCTGCATTCACATAACATTTTTCACCATTAAAGATACTAAGCATTATGTACTGTACATGTTTTCCGTCAAATTCACAAAGTTATTCCGCTTGGTATTGCTTACATTTAGGGTTTGATGACTTTATTTTTGTAAACTGCTTTGACAGTATTTAGATGATTGATACACACAACACTTGACAACTGGGAGGAACATTTTTGTGACAAATGATTAGAAAAAGAGAAAGGAGGAGGGGGTGCTAAGATAATGCAAAGATGGATGAGACAGCTAAGTGTAAAAACAGGAAACGGAGAAGTTGTGAATATATTTGAGAGGTGTGTGCGTGTCAAAGAGAGGTTGTAGCTAGCGGGAGGAGGTCGGAGGCCAGAGAGAGAATTGAAAGTACGAGAGAGAGGACCCTATTGCACACCCACAGATAAGCTTGGTAGAGCCGTTACACATACAGCAACGAAGCTTCCATTTGAGCCAAGTGGGTCATTGGGGGGGGGATAAAGCAGGACATGGAAGCTGTCTGACAGTTCATGTTGAAGGGAAACCCGAGAGCTACAGCTCTCAAGAAACAGAAATGCTGCCGTGTGTATGGGCTGGCAGGAAGCAGACTAGTCCACAGCACTTGGATGTCAGAGGGATGGTCCAATGAGAGCTCTCTGGCTTAGAGATGCTTGACGGGAAGCAAACCCTCTGTGCTCACGTGTCAGAGATGGACTGAGGTGACACTTAAGGAAAAAGGAAGAGATTTCTCGACTTGAATTGCCCACACACAGGGATAACCTTTATCTAAGACCTCCTTCGTGCACTTTTTCTTATTAGGATGTATACAGTGGCAATGGCTCTACTAGCCCACATTCATGCATTTATTCTGCATTAAGATGATGATCAGTGATATAAAGCTCTTTGTAGTTCTCCTTTCAAGGACTTCAACTTTATGGCTTCTGCATTTGTACTGCGGACTCTTTTGTGATAACAGAGCACAGTTTGTTTCACCTCGTGTTCTTTTGTCCTAGATACAGTACATAAAAAATATGCTTCTTAAGGCTGATTTATGCTTCTGCGTCGAATCGGCGGCGTACCCCCGCAGACCCCTCTGCTTCGCCGCGTACCCCCCTCCGAGCCCTCTGCCTTAGCTCGACGTGCACCTCCAAAAAGGTGTAACTTTGCGTCGAGGCGTCGCAGACCGCAAGGGCTGTGATTGGTCAACCCGTCCTGTGTGTTGATAGTCGGTGTTTCAAGCAGCCTGCTGTGGGGAGTAGCAACATGCTAGTTCACTGACATAAGCTTTGCAAATAAACTCGTATTATTCGATGTATTTTGATTACAATGACGGGGTTTTCCGTTTTTAAAGTGAAGATATGTCAGTAACGTTTTGAAAAGTACTTTGTGGGCAGTTGTACTAAAGTTTGCTTGCTAACATAACATAAACTGGCTGGCAGACACCTCGCAAATAACCTCAGACTTATCACCCCCTAGCGTTATGTGGTGAAATGCACCGCGATGCAAAGCAACTCCGAAAGGGTCTACGGCGTGGAGTTGACGCAGAAGCATAAAATAGCCTTTAGATTGACACGAATGCTGTTTTTTTTTGTCAGAGGATTGTAGAATGGTATTCAAATGTGTTTACTTTATGTTGACCGTGGCAGTCCTAAGCAGTTGGATCATTATACTGCTGTGTGTAGCAATGATTGACAGGTAGCCATTTATTATGGACAGATACCATAGCTAATCACTTTGTAGAGCTAATCAGTTTGTAGCGCCAGGTTATTAAATGTGCACGTTGTCATATTAGACAATCTAAATTAGTCAATCAGTGGTTAATCTAATCTGGACAACATTGTACAGTAACTCTATAAGAGTAATACTGCATTAAAGATTCACACACTTTCACCTATCTATGATCACTTAACATTACAATTGTGTCAAAATATGGAACCTGGCTTTTGATTTAGTCATTTTGTGAAGCATCTGGTAACTCTCAATATTTTCTTACATCTAGGACTAATGTTTCACCTCCACAGCAGATGCAATATGTGTAGGGCTAGCACGAGGGGAATTACAGCAAATTATTTGTTTGAGAATTAAGTGGGGGGTAATGGAGTGGCCTGCATTTTTATGTAGGAACCTCAGAAAATGAAATCTTCAAAATTGATTATTTTTGACGCGTCTCAGATCTAAAACTACTAAAGATTGACTGAGAATTACTGGTGCAAACTTTACACATGTAACCTTTTTGAAAACAAAAACAACAATAAGATGAATTGAAAGTAAAAGCTGTCATTAGTTTTAGAACTGCTGTCAAACAACTACGCACCTGACCTTTTTGTGTTACTGCCAGCAGCTGAAGAGACTGCAACTATTGTTTTGTTTTATTTTTCAGATTATTTTATTTTCTTGACATGTTCATCATGGTGTAGGCGTAATTCAGCCAATAAAAATGTGGAACTTTTACGTTGACATAGAGCCGTCAATTTAAATGAGTTGGTAGGTTCAGTATGAAAAGAGACCATTGCGAATTTGTATATATTTTTTTTAACTAAATCCCTACCAAATGGTCATAGGCCACAGAGTTATGAAACCATTCATTTTACCTTCAGCATTATGCATGTGACGTGTTTGCACCATTTTGCTTCATGCTAATTTTCATCTGCGGAGAAGTGGACACCGATTAGCCCACAGAGCACCTCTCAGCATTTTTAAACACGTCCCTCCCCACCACTAGTTTTTATTCATTTATTCTCCTTTCAAGGGTAGATATGGCTGTTGATGTGTGCAGATGGCACCAAGACCGCTCTGCCTTTGCACACACAAGACAGAAGAGCCAGAATTGTGAAACCTCTGATGAGCATTCAGAAATCAGTTGTTCATTTAGCTTTTATTGGTTTGTCATGGAGATTAAAAATAAAATAAAAAAAAACCTGTGTTACAAGCAGGCGGTTCGTTGATTTAAATTATTCAGCAGAGGCCGTGGCTCCTGCACACAAGCCTTTGTGATCCTCCAGGAACGTGTTATTTCATATGCTTCAATAAGGCTCATGTTTTCACAGAGTAATGTGGATTTCATGTGTGAATATATGTGGTAAGCTTGTTGTTTTTTTACAAGGCTATTACAGGCCATTTACTAATTGAATTCATCAGCTAATTACTGACTGTTTTGAAAGTATTCTCTTCTTCTGGGCATCTCACAATACTAGTGTAATATATATATATATATATATATAAATATATATATATATATATATATATATATATATATATATATATATATATATATATATATATAATATCATTTTTTTTTTTTTGACAAGAGTGACAATGACCTATGGTGATATGATTGTAATGACATAGTCAGCTGTAGTCGGATATATCCAGAGGCATAATTTACATTTACATGATTGGTTGTGTGTCTTGTTTAAAAGAACACAGGGCCCTATTTTAATGATCGAAGCGCACGGCATGAAGCACATGGCGCAGGTGCATTTAGGGCGTGTCCAAATCCACTTTTGCTAGTTTGACGGCAGAAAAAAGGGTCTGTGCGCCGGGCGCATGGTTCAAAAGTGTTGTACTTAGTGTCTTCATTAATTCATAGGTGTGTTTTGGGCGTAACATGCAATAAACCAATCAGAGTGTGATCTCCCATTCCCTTTAAAAGTCAGGTGTGTTTGTACCTTGGCGCATTGCTGTTTGCGGATTTGCACCGTAATATTTTTATTTGTAATCTTTTGCATGTTTGTGTGCTGCTGTGCTTCCCTGTGTGTGTGTGTGTGTATCAAGCATAGTGTGCACATGCTGTGCTTAAGCCAAGGCTAAGTTTACTAATTTGCTGTTAAAATAACATTGAAATGCTGCGCTATTGACTTTAGACCAGGTTGTGGCGCGATCACTTCCCGCTGCCTCAAGATAGCAATACACCCAGAATTCACCTGAAAACACGTCCCTGTAAGACCAGCACGCCCATGGGCGCACAGATAGGCGCAGGTGCATTTGCTGTTTAAACAATGCGGGCGCTGGACGGGAAATTGACAACTGCGTCGGTCTTAAACTAGCAAAGACACTTTATTTGAATACAAAGTTAGATCTTTAAGTAGTACTTACATTCTGATTTGTCGGGTTTAACACATTTCACATTTGTTTCTTTAGATGTAAATGTCTTTGATTCATCTTCTTCAATTTGTGGGTGGACTAAGCAATACTTGAATATATACACCGGCTCGGCTGGCCTGCCTTCTGATTGGCTGACGTGCTTCTGTGTTGATAGCGCCTTGCTTCAGTAGCTCAACGCAGTTATTGTTTTTGTCATATTCTTCATTACAAGGGCTAATTTTCCACTTGACATTCAAACATTTTCAAACCTAACTTTACACTAGTTCACACAAGCACTCGTAGCGAGCTCCTTTTAGCGATCTAAAATCCACTGGCTCAGCAGGCGGTCTTACCGCGCCACCAGAAAATAAACAGTAGGCCGCATATTCTAGATGTGATCATTCTGATAGTAAGTTAGTTCAGATCGCTTTAATATATGCGTAGGGAAAACCAATCGGTGGTCATTACTTCAATCACCGATTAAAGATCTGATCGCCGATCGGCACAAAAGCCTAATCAGCGCTGTGCTTTCCTCACCCTCTACATACTGCTCTGGCCTCATTGTTTGCAGATGTTGCAGATGCTTTTTGAGCTTCAATTACTTAAATGCGCATACACAACACGTGTGTTGTTGAAAAATGAATAATTTGCCCTGTTGCCAAGGTAAAAATTGATTTGCTTGAAGCTGTGCTTTGTAACTTGGATCTTGTCTGAAAGGCAGTCTCATGTTTGTATGCCCACCCCTGCAGTTGGAGTACCACTACATTTAAATACTGTGCAGGCACTAATAACCCAGAAGTCCTATTCCTTTGCATATATGAGTTGCTGTCCGTGTGTGTGTGTGTGTGTGTGTGTGTGTGTGTCTCTCTCTCTCTCTGTTTGTTGCCATGGTTACATGGCATCTAGCCTGTGCTGCTCTCCCCAGAGCCTTGTGTTTCCACGGCTTAAAAAAACAACAACCTTCTCTTAGATACCCCACCAGGCAGAGGGACAACTGCTAGTTGCCATGGAAAGCGCCGGCTTTTGCTGAGCAGCAGATTTCAGGACACCACCGAAGAAGAAATTTCAGTGGCAGACGGGAGGCTGATAAAATAAGGAAGTGATTACTGGAGGCCTGACATGACTGAAGCAACTAATTAGCGAGGTGGGGTTTTTTCCTTGCTTCGGTCAAATTTAGGCGATGTGGGGTGGGGGACGTGAGAAGATGTGAGTTAGCTAAAGGTGTAGGCGAGGCTTGCCGTGGTCACCTGGGTGCTCGATGGCTGCGGCCCACGCTCGTCTTTGTCGAAGTCATTGAGTCGGGCAGCTGTTGACGGGCTCTTAACTGCATGTTTGACATTATGTGAGACTCGAAAGGAATCCTTGGCGATGCTAGAGTGAGTGTGATAATGGCTCGGAGGAAGAGAAAAGACTGATGTGCGATTAATCAAGGAAGAGCGGCATGCACAGGGAGAGAGAAGAGGCTGCAGAAGGCTAATGGACGTTTCTGTGGGAATTCATTTTCACCACAATTGCTGGTGTGCCCCATTTCTGAAACCTGCACATTTGCGTAATTTGTATGATAGTGTTTGTGCTTCTGTGACAGTGTGCTGACTTCCTACGTATACAGTACGTACACATACATGGAGCAGAATCAGCACCCATTAGAGATGATGATGTCAGCTTAACCTCCTCATTGTCTTTTGTCAAACACACATACAGACGTTAGTCAGTCATTTAACATCGGCAACATCTAAATATCACATTTAAATGCATGTTGCTGAGGTCACGCTCGCTCACAGAGGCATAGAGGAGTGACACCCTCTGGGTGTAGACGCACGCACGCACGCACGCACACATAGGAAATAGAAGACACAAATATGCGTGCTCACACATTAAACACAGAATGTTAAGATGTATCAGGCACTCGCTTTCACACGTAAGCTGTATCACAAGCTGGGAAGTACAATACACATACTGCACATGTACTACACGTAAACATGAAATCCCCACAAAGTAAATACAGCACATTTGAAACATTCTTACAAATTCCGGCACCTGGCACTAGTCTATACACAGTAATTGCCGTCTTGGTGTTGCAAAATATGTTTTCTATCAATTAAAGCCAGACACGCTGAGTTTCGCCATGAATATTTATGAGTTGTTTCCAGGGCGATGTTGCATAACTCGGAAGCTGTTTATTTTGGTCTCTGTTGGCCCCACATTCAGCGTCATGATAGAGTTATAAAATAGATGCACATTGTGTTGTGCGAAGGATAATGAATACCAAACTTTACTGTTTGTCTTGCACATTCATTTCTCGGTCTCAGTCTCAGTTCTTTGTTTCATTGCGTTCTTTCACATTGTATTTCCTTGTTATTTTTCTTGGTTTCTTTTACACGTTGCGTTTCACTCTTGCCCACACACTGCGATAGACTGGTGAAATGGCCGGGGCTCACGGGGTCTTTCGCTCAGCACATGCTGCTAAAGGCTGCAGCCCCAATTAAACCTGAACAGGATAAGCGGTAATGGCAAACGGATGGTTGATTCATGCTGATGACACGTTGTCTTTTCTGGCTCCTCTGGTCGCCCATTTTTTGTCCTAAATAATCTCTATATATCATAAATAAATATATACATCTTTTCTCCTCCTTTTTAGGCTATAATTTTTTTACTCTGTTTTTATGTCTTTACTGCCTCTGCCTATATGCTCTCTCTAATTGGGTTTTGTTTCAGTGGGAATGCTTTGCCTCGTGTCGGGAGCATAGCCAAGTATTCTTTTTCGGAGGTACAGTGAGGTACAGTTTTTTTTCTTCTTCACCTGCGTCTGTTCGGTACTTCGGTGACTCACCCTGAACCTTAGTGGGAGGAATGAAGGAAAGTTTGTTCACATCTTTGGAATAGGTCAATAGTTAAGATTACTGCAATGTCCCCGTTTTTGATTCCAATTTTTTTTACATTAATCTAGTTTAGGATGAGTTTGGATTGTATTTTGATATTTTATACAGTTTAATTTTTAATTAATAAGGGGAAAAGGTGGCGTCCGCATGCAGCCTGTTCAATAAGTGACAAAATAACGGCAACATTTTCCTATTTACATGTGATTTGTATAGTCGCAGCGCGTACAAATAACAAGGTCACATGGGACACAGCCACTTATTGGGAGCAGTAGGCTAGATGGAGCCGGTAACCTCCAGGATCTGTGCTAAGCTAGGCTAGCGGTGGGTGCGTCAGACAGAGTTAAGAGAAGGGTATGTATGGACTTATCTAACTCTGGGGTATACGGTGAATAAGACAAACTCCCAATAAGTCACTGTGTTCCTTTTTAAACATTCTTCAACCAGTATCTAATTGCAGCTTACATGCATTAGGGCCTTTACTTTGATAAACTCCCTTTACAGTCGTCTGAAGGCGGCAGTTAATGCTAAATCACCTGCGCCTTGTGCCTCTGCTATACCACCAAACGCTCCCAAACACGCCTCCTTTTTCATGGTTTCTCTGGTGAAGTTGGCTCAGGTTGTTCTTATCACACCATGTATACAACAAACCCATCGCTCCTCACTCTGCTTCTCCCTCCTACATTTTCGTCGATCAGCGGAGACTGTGCAGAGGGCAAAATATATAAAACCTTCACGTGCATAACAGTGTAATCTTACATACACCTGCCTAGGTGCGATTGCACCTACAGTTTCTTTGGTCTTGCCGCATTGCAAATGTACAAGGTATTTGTTTTTCTGCTCCACATGCCAGTACGGAAAAGAAGAAGACAAAAGGACAAAGATTTACTTACTCGTCGGGTATCTCAAAGCCATTATTGGGTGCAGTCGGAGTTAAAACACACACACGCACACGCACACGCACGCACACGCACTTGTTTTCTCTGAGATGTTGAGCTGTGGAGGTCTGTGGAGGTTTGCAGCCGAGTCCACACGGCTCACAGCAGGTTGTTAGTTCTTCCCACATTTCCTGTGTTTATCACACAGAAGGTCATTGATAAACAGACTTACATGTTTGTACTCAGATGACTCATATTTATTGAACTCACATCTAACACATTTTAAGTTTTTTTTTGTTGCACATGTTGATTCTTGATACTTAAAAAAAGTTTTTTAGGGACTGTGATTGGAAACATGGTTGTAGTATGCAGGAAATGCTTGCAGAAAGAAAGGCTGTTGTCAGGTCAACATGTCACAGTCAAAGAGGCTGAAGGGAAAATTGACATGGAAAAGCCTTTAATGATGAATGGATTGATAAGCAGGCTACCATTCATACTGTATGCCTCATTTGCAATAAAATGATGCTGTTGCAAAATAATACATCCAGCATCATCACCAAGAATGAAGAACGCAAACGTAACGATCGCGTCATTCACGTGCATATTAAGTAGCCACATGTATCTGTTTTGGTCTTATAATACATCCATAGATTTACCGCTCCAGGAGAGAGGACGGTTCACTCAGCCAGCAGTTAAGTTTATAAGAATTTGTCCAAATTTCTAGATTCCCGCCAAGCTAAGACTACAACCGACAGCTTTATTTGTTTTAGCTTGTTGGTAAAAATTGGCTATTTGCAGAGTAGAGCTGTGTTTGGTAAAACAGCGCGGTGGACGAGAGCAGACAGAGCAGATTAAAATATCGCTTTCTACATGTTTATGCCGGTCTGTGCGGACAGGTGAGTGCATTGATAAGTTTTGACTTTTTACTCACGAAGGTTTTATTGTAACCTACTTACAGTAACGAGACTAGCGTGAGTTCATCTGCCCCCCCCCCAGCCGCCGTTGGTAATCCTCTGTAGCGTTCCCAGTCAAGTGCTGCGCGTGTTTTTTTTACATCTCGGCTTAGGTGTGTGTGTGTGTGTGTGTGTGGGTGTGTGTGTGTGGGTGTGCGTGCGGCGCGCAGGCAAGAATCCCAGCATGTGAATAGAGACGGTGGGCTGGGTTTGTGCTCTACCTGTGAAGCGCGTGTCCGCGCTATTCTCCGACAATTGACATTGATACCGTGGCGTGGCGGCAGAAATTTAACTGTGGCGGTGCGCCACTTGCAAATCAACATAGGGGAAACACTGCTGCCTCGCGCAAGACATCAACTAGGCAATAGACATCAACTAGGCAATAGACATCAACTAGGCGATAGACATCAACTAGGCGATAGACATCAACTAGGCAATAGACATCAACTAGGCAATAGACATCAACTAGGCAATAGACATCAACTAGGCAATAGACATCAACTAGGCGATAGACATCAACTAGGCGATAGACATCAACTAGGCAATAGACATCAACTAGGCAATAGACATCAACTAGGCAATAGACACCCATCTCTTGAATATGATTATTACAAAGGGTATGACCTATACATGCAAATATGATTAGTCACAGTATTGCCCAGCCGAAAACAAAAAAACCTGATTTGTCATCTGTTTGCTAGTGTCTTCATGTAACAGACATGGGGTGATATACCCCCCCAAAAGCTGCCTCCTGTCCCACAGAAAGCTAGATCTACACAATATATCGTCATCAAGATATCAACTGGCGCAATATACGTATAGATAGACACTCAGAGATGTTTTTGTGTTAGTTGAAAGAACATAGCAGTAGAAAACTGCTTTTTAAAAATGTTACTGTTTTTCTTTATTTAGTGGTGCCTTTTATGTTTAATTCAATGTTCAATTTGTTCAATAAAAGAATGTTAGAATTATTAGAATTATTATTTAATTCTAATTATTAGAATTATTTCCTTTTGTTTGTTTCAAATTCAACCAGCAATTTGTTGTATTTTAGAAGAATACTGAAAGCAGCAGAAATGCAGAACTGAGTATACTTTTATATGTGTTTATCTATCGCAAGTAATATTGTTATCGTGATATTCAACAACAATATCGCATATTTTCTCCATATCGTGCAGCCCTACAGGAAGCTCATCAGTCGGGAGCACAGTTGACATGTGTGTGTATGTGTGTGGGGGGGGGGGGGGGGGGGGGTTTTGATGGTTTTATATTTTCCATAATGATCTGAGTTAAAGGTGGCGAGTTTTAGTCTGGTTTCCTGCAGCTGTTTATTGCAGAGGTTTCTGAACCTGCTTTTTGGTGACCACCTCTACTAACATCATAATCATTTGATATTCTTTAGACCTTCAGGGTAAGAAATGAGCAGAGGTGCTATGTCACACAGCAAACACGCGTAACATGTCCTGTATTAATCTCCAACACAGTCTATCACACATCTATTTCCCCACTCTGAGGATCAGGGTGTTTTCTCAAAGTTCATCTTAAATTCATTTGAAAAAGAAACCCCTCTGCACACCCTTCTTCCCCAAACGGTTAAAGGTCCTATGACATGCTGCTTTTTGGATGCTTTTATATAGACCTTAGTGGCCCCCTAATACTGTATCTGAAGTCTCTTTTATATAGACCTTAGTGGCCCCCTAATACTGTATCTGAAGTCTCTTTTATATAGACCTTAGTGGTCCCCTAATACTGTATCTGAAGTCTCTTTTATATAGACCTTAGTGGTCCCCTAATACTGTATCTGAAGTCTCTTTTATATAGACCTTAGTGGTCCCCTAATACTGTATCTGAAGACTCTTTTATATAGACCTTAGCGGTCCCCTAATACTGTATCTGAAGTCTCTTTTATATAGACCTTAGTGGTCCCCTAATACTGTATCTGAAGTCTCTTTTTATATAGGCCTTAGTGGTCCCCTAATACTGTATCTGAAGTCTCTTTTATATAGACCTTAGTGGTCCCCTAATACTGTATCTGAAGTCTCTTTTTATATAGGCCTTAGCGGTCCCCTAATACTGTATCTGAAGTCTCTTTTTATATAGACCTTAGTGGTCCCCTAATACTGTATCTGAAGTCTCTTTTTATATAGGCCTTAGTGGTCCCCTAATACTGTATCTGAAGTCTCTTTTTATATAGGCCTTAGTGGTCCCCTAATACTGTATCTGAAGTCTCTTTTTATATAGGCCTTAGTGGTCCCCTAATACTGTATCTGAAGTCTCTTTTATATAGACCTTAGTGGTCCCCTAATACTGTATCTGAAGTCTCTTTTATATAGACCTTAGTGGTCCCCTAATACTGTATCTGAAGTCTCTTTTATATAGACCTTAGTGGTCCCCTAATACTGTATCTGAAGACTCTTTTATATAGACCTTAGCGGTCCCCTAATACTGTATCTGAAGTCTCTTTTATATAGGCCTTAGTGGTCCCCTAATACTGTATCTGAAGTCTCTTTTTATATAGGCCTTAGTGGTCCCCTAATACTGTATCTGAAGTCTCTTTTTATATAGGCCTTAGTGGTCCCCTAATACTGTATCTGAAGTCTCTTTTTATATAGGCCTTAGTGGTCCCCTAATACTGTATCTGAAGTCTCTTTTTATATAGACCTTAGTGGTCCCCTAATACTGTATCTGAAGTCTCTTTTTATATAGGCCTTAGTGGTCCCCTAATACTGTATCTGAAGTCTCTTTTTATATAGGCCTTAGTGGTCCCCTAATACTGTATCTGAAGTCTCTTTTTATATAGGCCTTAGTGGTCCCCTAATACTGTATCTGAAGTCTCTTTTTATATAGGCCTTAGTGGTCCCCTAATACTGTATCTGAAGTCTCTTTTATATAGGCCTTAGTGGTCCCCTAATACTGTATCTGAAGTCTCTTTTATATAGACCTTAGTGGTCCCCTAATACTGTATCTGAAGTCTCTTTTATATAGACCTTAGTGGTCCCCTAATACTGTATCTGAAGTCTCTTTTATATAGGCCTTAGTGGTCCCCTAATACTGTATCTGAAGTCTCTTTTATATAGACCTTAGTGGTCCCCTAATACTGTATCTGAAGTCTCTTTTATATAGACCTTAGTGGTCCCCTAATACTGTATCTGAAGTCTCTTTTTATATAGACCTTAGTGGTCCCCTAATACTGTATCTGAAGTCTCTTTTTATATAGACCTTAGTGGTCCCCTAATACTGTATCTGAAGTCTCTTTTATATAGACCTTAGTGGTCCCCTAATACTGTATCTGAAGTCTCTTTTTATATAGACCTTAGTGGTCCCCTAATACTGTATCTGAAGTCTCTTTTTATATAGACCTTAGTGGTCCCCTAATACTGTATCTGAAGTCTCTTTTTATATAGGCCTTAGTGGTCCCCTAATACTGTATCTGAAGTCTCTTTTTATATAGGCCTTTGTGGTCCCCTAATACTGTATCTGAAGTCTCTTTTTATATAGGCCTTAGTGGTCCCCTAATACTGTATCTGAAGTCTCTTTTATATAGACCTTAGTGGCCCCCTAATACTGTATCTGAAGTCTCTTTTATATAGACCTTTGTGGTCCCCAAATACTGTATCTGTATCTAAAAGAAATATGTAAAAATAATAACAAAAGAAACTTACCTCCTGCCTTTTTCCTGCCTCCTTACAGGGAGGAGGAGGAGAGCCTGCGGGACAAGATTCGGGCAGACCATGAGCGAGCACTGCAGGAGGCAAAGGAGAAGCTGAGAAAGTCACGTGAGGAGCTGCAGGCTGAGATTCAGACAGAGAAGAACAAAGTAATGGAGGACCTGAAAAAGAAGGATGCGGGGCCTAAACCTTTGCCACCCGTCCCCATGCCCAAAGTGGTGGGCGTCAGTGATGGTGAGCCACCAGAGCCTGACGCCAAAGAGAAACGCGACAAGATAAGAGAGGTAAGTTGACTGTTGATTAGTAGGTTGGATTACGTTTCTTACTGACATTTACTTCTATGGTGTCATTTTGAATAATGCACGTGGGAACCCGTCATGGGATTGATGCAGGTTATTTCACTTACGCTTCTTACTGATAGGGTCGACTACACACTATGCGTGACTCGTATTAGTAGGAAAACTGTAATAAAACTTTAAGGGATAGATAGGGATTTTTTTTTTTGAAGTAGTGGGTTTCTATGAGGTACTTATCCCCGGTCAGTGTACTAGCTCGCCTCCAGGTTGTAGAAGCTGGCAGGAGGACAGTCATGGAAGCTTAGCTATGTACTGCTGTGGACGGGGGCAGCAGCTAAATGTATTTCATACTATCAGTATATATCTTTTTGTTGTCAATAAATCTATCAGTATCAGATTTCTTTCGGGTTTGATTACAAATTTGGCCCCTGTGCAAAGTCCATCACTGTGAAGGATCAATAACTGCAATCTTTGCCTGTAGTTAGGATTGGAGTGGGATTAAATAATCAATTTAAATTTAGTTGTGAGGGTGTTTGTAGCTGTGTGGTGCTGCTGCTAGCAACACCTTTTAACAAAATTATTAAACAAATTGTACATTTTTATAATTGAAAATCATCCAACTCAAAGTACTTAAGTACTTCATATTAATTAGAAAACCTATATTTGGCCCACACTTGTTATTCATAAAGGTGCACTATGAGTTCCTGCATGGTTTCAGCGCAATTTCATTTTTGTCTCAAATGGTAGGCATCTCTCCTTGATCCGCTAGCTGCCTGCCCCCTGAATACACTGTGAAACAACCCGGCCTCTGGAGACAACACAGGCGTCGTAAACGTCAAACACTAGAGGCACAGGCTATGCACCAAAATACAACAAATCACTCCAGCCAATCAACAACAAGATGGTTGGGGGAGGGGGTGGGAGTTAGTGACAGTTAAAAGCCGTTTTACAGTAGCTGCAGCCAAGCTGGCCGCCCGGATTTATAGCGCGCGAGCAGAGGTCGCGCACTCATGTTTTTTCAGCAGCGCGCGACAAAGCGGAAACAGGAAGCATGAACGAGCTCCTGAGCAACCGGATGCCAGGACTCTCAGAGTGACTGCAAGACTCTTGTAAACTTACTGGGTTAAGATGAGTTATTTTATGGTGAGTGAAAGGCTTGATCCGACCAAGGTCATCCAATCAAATCGAAGCATTGACGTCAATGCTGCTGCCAGTTCTGCCGTTGTTTACCTTTTTCTTCTTCTTCTAGTCCGTAGAAAGAGCAAATTTGGTAGCCTTTCCTCATTAGCGCCACCTTGGTTCAGGAGAAGACTGCAGCTAGTGTCGCAAAGACCAGTGCGGGTATAAATAGTTACGGCGATCCCATGATGTCACATTTGCGTGCGCCAGCTGGGCTGCGGCTAGTAAATAACACGCTTTAGTCAGTTAGTCATGACAGTTACGGAAACATAGGGGGAGGGGCGAGCTTGCTCTGTTTTGTTTGGAATTTACTCGGAACGTCAACAGAAGTGACCATGCAGGAACTCATAGTGCACCTTTTAAGCAGTTGTTGCATTGCTTATTTGCTTTCTGTTGGTTCATAGTCTTAAAAATGTAAGTTAAAGCAAAACATTTTTCTTTGTATAACACAATATGTTAACCCTGAGTGGATGTAGAAAGACACAGGCTTGCATGAATGAAAACAGACTAAAGTTGATTAGTACTTGTCTTATTTTCCGATTCTCCGGAACCTGATGTGATCCAGCTCTGTATTGGCAAATCACGGCATTCCAAACAATTACTGCTAAAATTATCTCTTTTTTTTTTTTTTTTTTAAACCTTGAGCTGGTGATCACGATAACTGAGTTATGGTATGAGTAGTTATGAGTCTTATTAACATTATTTCGTGACCCCTTTGCATCTCTATATAAGCATCTTTGTAGTCTTTATCTGCACTGAATATAATGTTAACTGTGGAGAGAAATCAAGAAAATCAGTCAGAACCAGCAGGATACCTTTGCTGCTCCGTGGACCAGTCATGCCACTCATGCTCTTTGTTCCTCCAGAAATAGAAATGAAACTCAATTTTATGCCTTACAAATACATATTTCATAGACTGTACAGAACACAAAATCCTTTTTCATCACTTCCATCAGCACACAGCTCTGTGCTATTTTGCTATTCTTCTTATTAAGCACCCCGAACATTAGTGGCCATTAAACCTTTGTCTGGAGATGGAAAGAGCTTTAGGACAATAAAAGAAAAGGACTGGGATGGATTTGACTATTAACTGCTCCAATACTATTCACCTGTCACAGCATGAAGTATTGCTAGCCCAGAGCTGTTTGAATAAGCTGGCTGTTGCAGGTAATGGGCCGTAATACAAAGGCACAGTTCACTTTCCATAAGGTTTGTTCATCAATAATGTTGGAAAAACCCTAGTTGGTTTAGACCAGGGATCTTCAACAGGGGGTCCGGGACCCCTAGGGGGTCCTCAGAGTCAATGCAGGGGGGCCTCCAAATTATTGTTAATATTAGAATTTATTTAAATCAAAGTAATATATTTTAGCAACTATAAATCCCCACTGAGGACAGGCCTACTAGCCTATATAAGGTAGTCACCATCCACAGATACAGTTAATCCTGAGGATTTACTGTGCCACAGGTATGTTTTAAAATATAAAATCATGCCAACAATTATTAGGCTATTTTAAAAGCTTAGTATTCTATGCAAAAAAAGGTATGTATAAAGGCATCAGCCCTACACGTTATTGTAGGCCGTTTATTATGTAACTTCATTTTATACAATATATGTAGTAGGGGGTCCCTGCTCCATTTCACTCTTAGTTAAGGGGTCCTTGGCTTAAAAAACGTTGAAGACCCCTGGTTTAGACAATTTGTCGAGTCGCTAATGCAGGAATCAAAATGTTTAATCTAATTCTAATGGTCGAAGGTAATGCTTCCCCCCAGGTTTTCATTACAATTCAATGAAGAATTCTTAATATAACTTTATTTATGTTCTCTCCTCTTTCATTTCAAACCTTTTTTTAAAACTCAGGGCCCATCGAGGGAGACCCTCATTTTCATTGGGCCCGAGGTGCGCAGCATGCATTTCAGCAAATTACATTATAATACTAATTACAATAACCTTTAAATTACAACAGATAAAACAGTTTAAACAATCAGGTTAAACAGACACGAGAAGATACATTGAAGTCATTTATCAACGCCTTAAACTGACTGATAGATGGGGGAGAGACCAATATTAAGGTGCTTTGTGCTGCGTTCCAGGAATGTGGAGCGGCAAACGAGAAAGCAGCCTCGCCGAGCTCAGACTGTTAGGGACCCCAAGTAAAAAGCCATTCATTGGACCGAGTGGAAAAATAGATTTACATATGGAGTTAACCAGATGGAAATGTAATAGGGTAATTTACCAAGAAGTCATTTACAGATGAGCGCCAACCAATGAGCGTTTCGCCTCATCTCAAGATGTATTGGCATCGAGTATGCTTTGTTCCTGCTTTAGCATAACCTCTTCAACTAGATGTTAGATTGATGTGTCGGTGTCTTCTCGTATTTTGAAGAAACAATTTAGAATTTGTTTTTATAGGATGTCAGTGATTGGTTGATCACCTTTTTTAAAAGCATGGGCTGACATTATAGGCCCAAAATGTGGTTTCATATAGTAGTTGAGAACCAGCTTTTTATTTTGTGCAAAGAGAATCCTTGTGTGTAGTACAGAACACAGCTACATCAGAACACAGCTGTCCAGGGCAGAGTATATAAATCACATACTGTACATGTAAGTGCAGTGTAAGCCCTCTTCAGAAACTCAAACATCCTTAACGACGCTTTGCAGGGAAATGACGCGGACTCCCTTAGACTGACAGCTAATTGGCAATTGCAGTGCTGAATCACCACAGACTTGAAAAGAGGAATCTCGTGGCCTACTTTTGCTCGTCGGGAGGCGGTGCAATGTCCCAAGGCTGAGTTGGCTCGCCAATCACTCAGCTGTAACTGTTGAGTGATAAGCAAACGATTACGGATTCGTGGCAGGCATTGGAGAGAGAGCACAATTGTCTCCCTACAGAGAGCTATGGATTGTGGCCGTAAAGCCCAGCTAAATCGATGGCCAAAGCAGTCCTCTTGAAGTGTTTTAACTGCGATCTAAATGATGCTGCTCATAAAGAGACAGCAAAGGATTCCAATGAATACGTGGAATATCTGCAGATATAGGCAATGACTGTCGCCTCCTCCGTCTCTTGTACTTAACACTCTTATTCTCTCTAGAGTCCTCCAACATCCTCTCTCTCAATCTCCTCGAAGTCTTGACAGTGCTTGGCAGATGGCTTTGTATGTTGATTGCAAACCTATACTGTGTGTGTGTGTGTGTGTGTGTTTATAGCACAATTGCCTCTGGGCTAGGGCACAGCTCAGCTTTCATCATTCCCCTGCACTCTCGCTGTCTCTTTCTAATTCTTCCCCCTCTCTTGCTTTTTCTCCTATTTTGTATATAAGCCTTTCTCTCACTCTTGCTTGCTCTTTTTCTTGTCACTCTTTTCAATTTTCTCATTTCTTTTTTTCTCCTATGTCTCATTCTGACCATCCCCATCCTTCTCTTGCTTTCTGCAGCAGTCTCCTCCCTTCTGTCTCCCTTTTTAGCTCAGTGTCATTTGGCAGACTCATTGAAGAGATATCCCTCATCTAGCCACTCTTACAGGGCTCATAAAATCATCTGTTGTTTTAAGGATTGCTGTATTGATTTGTGCTGAACAATGAGCACTTCTCATCCACAGACAACGCAGTATATATTTCAGTCTAACAGAATGGTCAGGGGTAAATAAAAAAAGAAAAGAAAACAAAGCCATCTAGAGAATGTAAAGGGGCATGTTGACAATCCATTCCTTAGCTTTGTGTTATTGCTTTTTCATTTTTACTTCCTTTTAAACACGGATTATGGCTGGGCTACAAATAATCTTTTTGTAAGGCAATCATGTTTGGTCATGTCATGCATGGTGGTCTCTTGTAAGCCAGCCTTTGGAAGGAAGGTGACATTTGACAACCAATTCCTTCTGCAGAAGCCATTATGCATTTCTATACATTCTGTATGGTGCTATATGTCAACTGGGCTCCCTGCTGCTACATGTGGGGTGGGGGGAGGGGGGGGAGATATCAGGAAAGACCTACAGCAAAACGTCAACAAACTGGCAACAAATCCACCATCGATGGCATTCTCTAAATGAAATCCAGTATTTACACTAAAACAATTTTCTACAGTTTGTTTCTATGGTGGTTTCACTTGTTAACAAACCCCCATATAGAACGTAACACAACAAAATGAAGCTAACATGGACTATTTAAATAGCGTAACTACAAGGTGTTAATGGTGAGTGTAACCATCTTGGGTTGCATTCTGATGTGTTTTTTCAATAAGGGCTTTGCGGGGAGAAGAGCACGATTTATATATGTAATATAATTTGGACCCGCTGCTCCAAAGCCTGGCATCACCACACAGCTAGCATACTGTAACACCCTCCATGAGTTCTCCTGGAACTCCCAAACAACGAGTATGTTAAGTTAAGTCAGGTCTCTCTGCTGTTTTTCTTCACATATTGCAGAACCAGGCTGGTCAAAGTTAACTTAATTTGCTGGTAAGAAGTCCACTGAAACAAGCGCTAATGTTAGCTCATTTCAGCTATCGTAGCTAACGTTGGGCTCTATGTGAAAAACAACGGCAGAGAGAAACCCTTGCGGTTTGGGAGTTCCAGTTGAACTTTACTGTGGAGAGTAGGCGGCCGCAGGGCTATTCCCAGACGGGTGTGAATGTAAACACAGAGAGAGAGAGAGAATGATCAGGAGAGGCTGAATGAATCAGTGCACTGTGCACAGCTCTACAATGAAATAAGATTTGACTCATTTTAAATATTAAAAAAATAGAAAATTGATATCTGGCAGTCAACGTTGATATTGTG
Organism: Gymnocephalus cernua; assembly: GCA_023631565.1. Taxonomy (NCBI): domain Eukaryota; kingdom Metazoa; phylum Chordata; class Actinopteri; order Perciformes; family Percidae; genus Gymnocephalus; species Gymnocephalus cernua. The sequence goes on along the minus strand of CM042434.1, from coordinate 25,752,365 downwards.
GCGGGCCACCATAAATAATTCAATGTATGGGAAACACTGCTTTCAGTCCCTCCAGAAAAACGTGATTACGTGATCGCATAATTCAATGCATAATCAGCCAAAGTCTGCATATTTATGCGGGGGCCGCATTTTTTCAAATACGCCGCACTTTCGCCACATAAATTGCAGATTTCCGTTCAAAATATGCAGGGCATGATTTCATAATCCCCGCATTTTCGTTGCAAAAAAGGCACATATATCTTAGCAGAAAGTTGAAAAGTGTTGCGTTTACTTCACACAAGAGCAGCCATTTTCCCCTGTTGCCATGGGAACGTTATGAAGTGACATCATTCCGCCTAGTAAGAACAGGATGTTGGGGGAATCACTTTTTTCTCTCTTTTTCATCAAACTGCAGTTTTTGCAACTTCCCGCAATTTCATCGCATAAAATTGGATAAATATCCCGCATATTCCATCGCATTTTTTAAGAAAACGTGCTGCATAATCAAGAATATTTGCCCGCAACAATCACAAAAAAACTCAGCGTTTTTCTGGAGGGACTGTGCTTTGCTGTTGAAGCACCTAAATGTACACTAGCAGCGATGCAGGAGCTACAGTAGCTGCTTCTGCTGCAGGGTAAATGCCAGTAAATTATTTTATCAGATGTAAGGCAGGATCTCAATCGTTTTAAGTACAGGAGAGGTGTAATGAGCCTCACCAATTAGAGTGCAGGTGATAGAGAGAGAGTGAAGCTGGCAGAGCACAGGATCACCTTACAGTGGCTCTCTGTCCCTCTGGGTTGCCGCCGCAGAATAACAGCTCTATCTCCAACTGTGTTTCTTTCTTATCCACTAGTAAAACAGAAGAAACAAAACCAGGGTCATTCTTTTGGCGTTTAATTAGTCTCAAAACCCGCAAACTAGTCCCTTCCATATACAACCAAACACGGACGTAGCTGTATCCCTTCTTGCCTCGACCACAAATGGCCTCCAGGCTCGTTTGCTTCACTGTTAGCTCCGCCGTTAGCTAGTTGTTAGCTCCGCTGTTTGCTCCGTTGTTAGCTGTTAGCTCCGCTGTTAGCTGTTAGCTCCACTGTCAGCTGTTAGCTCCGCTATTAGCTCCGCTGTTAGTTCCGCCGTTATCTCTAGCGTGTGAAGCTAACGCCAAAACTTGTCACCTGCTCTGTGTAACCGAAGCTGCTCTTTTAACATCCCTGCTCTGTGCATTCACATATGAGAGCAGCGCATGTCTCCCATAATCACACTACTAGCTGATTGTCTTATTTTGTTTACAAGTTCCAGATGGAGTCTGGAGATGATGTGGGGTACTTATTGTTTACGGTTTACATCTTACTTTATACACTTCAGGCTGTTGCAGCTAGCTCAGGGGTGAGACTGTATGACACTAGGTGATACAGCCTGAGACATGCACAATAAAAAAAAACTGCCCTCTGCATTTTTGTTTTGCCTTTCCCTCCATTGTACCGAACCGTGATGTCTGAACCGAGGTATGAACCGAACCGTGACTTCTGTGTACCGTTCCACCCCTAGTCCATACATACCCTTCTCATCTCTGTGTGTGTCGTAACTGTCTGACGCACACACCGCTAGCCTAGTTTAGCACAGATCCTGGAGGTAACCGGCTCCATCTAGCCTACTGTATGGACTTATCTAACTCTGGGGGATACGGTGAATAAGCTAAAGTCCCAATAAGTTGCCGTGTTCCTTTTAAAAGTTACGTTTTTCCAACCTGGACCCTATTTTCCTATGTTTTTGTTTCTAAGTGACTGATGGGAATAACGATGTTTGACATTGGTCTGATATTAAGCAAGACCGCTGCTGTCGGCAGTCAGCGAAATAAGCTAGAATTTAAGTTATAGGGCAATTGTGCAGCTTGTATTTACGTTCACGAAAGTGCTTGTTTTGCCATTGACAGGCTCAGATTAATATTCTAAGTGTCTGAACGTTATGGAAAGGATTTCTAAGGAGGTCGACCTTTCTGTTAACAAGTAAGATCTTTAAAAAAATAAATAAAAAAAAACTGCGAAATTGCGTAAATGTAAATAAATGGTACTTTTAGCATCATAAAATACACTTCATTCAAAATTGACAAACAACATGAAAAGCCATTTTGGGTCGTCTTTTCACTTTTCCAACAATCACAACTCTAGTTTTGCTTGAAATAAACACAATTTACCGATTTTACATGTGAAAATATGTTGGCTCTATACACGCTAAAAGTGTTATTTTAAATTGGAGTCTGGTGGGTTTAGCGCTAGCGATCTCAGAGCTGTTTCTGGTTAAACAGAAAGGTCTCAAAGAGGTTTTAAAAAGGTTTATCTCTGTAGGGATCCTTTCCATAATGTTGTCAGACACTTATATTAATAATTGAGCCTTTCAGTGGCAAAAACGGCACTTTAGGTGGACCAAACTGATGCTGAACATTTGCCCCATAGGGTTACGTTGCAGCCTGGTCTGTGGCTGTCGGTTACAGCGCTCACGCTTTATATTGGACCAATTTCAGAGATTGTTGTTCCTATCAGTTACTTACACACAAAACATAGGAAAACGGGGTCCAGGTTGTAAAAATATGAAATTTCCCTTTAAAGGTCCAGTGTGTAACGTGTTTAGTTGTTCATTATCAAAATCTGTGTTGCCCGTTCACAAACGTGTCCTTTTCCATGAATATTTACCACCACTATCAATTCCAAGTATTCCTATTGGCTTTAAATTTTACATTTGCGTTTGCATGAACTGGGGTAGACGCCATCTTGAAATATGTTAGCCGGTAAGGGACATACAGGACATACTGCTCCGCCTTTTGTGTTTTCGCTGTCACATGATAAACTCACAGGTGCTTCCCGGCCCCGGCAAGTATGAAGAAGGAAACATGAAGGACCACACGTATTCAAAATCCAAATTTCAGGAACAGGAGTCTTCTTCGCCCAGAAAAAGAAAAAGGATATTGAAAAGAGCAAGAGACCGACGTCATCAGAAAAAAGCATGAAGGCTACTGTAGCTGTAATACGTACTTTGAACTGCGTGGCACAAGAGAGTTGATTGCGATATATGATCTCAATGCTAGATGGGAGAAATTCCCACACATTGGACCTTTAAGTTCAGCGCTAGCAACTGCTTAATGGAAGTGCAAGTGGTCGGTCTAATCGATCTTGTCTTTTTACTTTTCCTTTGTTTTGAGCTCTACAGGCTGAGTATGGTTCTTTGCGCTCGCAGAGCAGAAATGCTCCCTCCCGAGGATGGTTTTCCACTCGCGGATACTGTTAGGTGCGCTTGTATCACGTGCACACGCCTAGCTTTTATATGCGGTTTTGAGACTAATTAAACGCCACACATTCTGTTCCGCCTGGATCAATGAGCAAGATCCCAGAACTGACAGGGAGATAAGTTTTCGCTTTTCTTTCACTTTATCTTTCCTGTTTGCAAACTGTCTACATGGCTGTGTATGTTTACATCGGAGTGTGAGCATATGTGTGTGTGTGTCTTTGTCTGTATATCATAAATTAATAGTATGGTCTGCCTGACAGCTTTTGTCATGTTAACTGTACAGCACTGCAAGTGATAAAGAAGAAGCAACCTGCGTGCAAGGGCATCATAGATCAAGTTCAATTTCTTCCCTCTCTCGCGAGCAGGCATGGCTTTTTATGGTTTCAATAACTCTGATCGCTGACATTTCAGAATTGGCTGCCAAAGAGCAAGGTGGAGGGCTGCAATGGGTGGGAATGGGTTTCTGCAGGTCCTCAGGGACCAAACAGAAATGTTGCATGTGTGGGATGCTTTAATATTTGATATGGTGGGAGCTTGCAATTAGTCGAACTAAGGCTGAACATAGGATTAAAAACTATATTTAACATGTGAAAATAAGGTATAATTTGTCATTGCCATAACCTGTTACTGAGACAGTTAATGTGTGCATCTGCATTAAGCAGTTACATAAAGGAGTGAACTCAAAAAGCAAGACATTATGTCAGCATTAATGATCTTCTAACTTTAGTGCAGGTAATTACATGCATTTTGAATGTTTATTCATGAACACTTTGTGTGCACTGCATTTAAATGTAAACAGGTTGATGACTCAACAGTTGCCTTGCCATGTGCTGTCTTGACCTAGTCAACAAAGTCAGTTCTTTCTTTTGAACAAGCAAAAAAAAAGAAAAAAAAAGCCTGACTGAAAGAATCCCAGCCCAAAAGTGCTAAACCCCAAATCCAAGCCTGTTCCAAAAAAAAGAGGTGAAAATCTCATCTCAACACAGCACAGAGCCTTCATCTGGCTCTCAATGCGTTGTGCCAAAATGCCTAAGCTTATTTCTATTGTGATGTGAGCCAAATAAACAAGTGAAATATGAGTATTTTGTCCTCCTTCCTGGATTTAATCATGACATGTGCTACTTTTCACCTTCTTTTGGAACATGCTCAGATGCAAATATCTGTTTTCACTAATTAAATGGAAGCAAATAAAGGATAATTGACCAAAAAACTCAGTCCACTATAACCATAAAGTGGTCCTGCTCCCTGATTTGAACTGTATCCTCTAAACCAGAGACATTGTTATAAAATGATGGCTTCTTATAATCAGTTAAGCAAAACCTCTGCTGGTTGACATATGTCTTTGGTTACCTATCTCATCACTTGGATTAAAATGTGGCCTTTTAGACATGGTCATTGTCTCCTAAAAAAAACCCATTTAAACATATTTTTGAGCCAAAAACTAATGGAACTGACATCATTATGGGAGTAGTGAATTGTTAGATTTGTTTGTAGGTTCCATACATTTCACTGCTGTAACCGTATCGTAAGCCATTATCTGTTTGAACTCTTGGCTTGGGAGCTGTGTAAAAACAGCCTATCTAGACTCTTTTTACTGTTTCGATTTCACTGGGAATTTATTGCCGCCCTCTGCCTAAGTGCTATTAATGTATTTACGGCAAGAAGCAATTCAGATGTCACATTCTCGCCACCCTTGTGCATCTTCTGAAAAGGCCTTCAGTCAAGCCGGATAGGGGGGGGGGGAGTTGGAAGGAGATGAGAAAGACGAGGGCGGGCAGAAGGGGGCTATGAATCAGTCAGACTGACTCTGGAGGTCACTCAGAGCGGCACATAACTCCGGCTCAGCTCTCCAGCTCCCCAAACCTCCAAAAGCTTGCCACTGTGTGCCTCTTCTGTGGGAGCTAAGCTGATTTTTCAAAACTTTTTTTTTTTTCTTTTCTTTCAAACAATGGCAAAAGTAACATTTGGCCTTGCTCTCGGCTGCTGGCTCGAAAGGGGATTTATGAACATTTCACTGCCCTGTGGTTGAGTGTGTCCGTACATTGTAAGTGTGTGTGTGTGTGTGTGACCGTGGCACATAAGGGTGCATGAATCACTGCTGTTGGTCATTTGGGAAAGAGAATGGCTGGGGGCAGATTGTGCTTCTTTTCTACAGCAGGCAATTGGTTGCCATTGTGACGGTCACAGCTCCTACTGTAATAGACTATGCAATCTTCTTGGACGTCAAGAGGGAGGACAACCCGCCTCTTCTGAAAACTTTTTGTAATTTTTTTTTAATTAAGATCCTTTTCTGGGCTTTTCTTTTGCCTTTTATTGATTGATTGACAGGAAAGGGGTGAGATAGAGGGGGGGACGACATGAAACAAAGGGCCGTGGGTGGAACCGAACCCACATCCACTGAGTTAAGGACTGAGCCTCGGCGCATGGGGCGCACACCCTCAGTGCTCTGTGCTGTGCATAAAAAGATATGAAAGAAAGCACTATTTAATTTAGGTTGCATTAATGCACAATTTCAATTAAAGATTCTTGTGCATGTTAGAATATGTTGTTGTTATTGACGAGCAGTCTTAATGAAGCCTGAGTGTTTACCACAGGTTGAGTCTATTTGTTGGTTAAGCCTGGGGCCACATTAAGAATCAAGAGCTTTCTGCAAAGCAGCAGTAAAATACGACCTCTCACGCTGGCACACTATTGCACCTTTTGGGCAGACTTTTAAAGTGCTCATATTATGCTCATTTTCAGGTTCATAATTGTATTTAGAGGTTGTACCAGAATAGGTTTATGTGGTTTAATTTTCAGAAAACATATATTTGTTGTACTGCACATTGCTGCAGCTCCTCTTTTCACCCTTTGTGTTGAGCTCTCTGTTTAAGCTACAGAGTGAGGCATCTCACTTCTGTTCCATCTTAGTTGGGAGTCGCACATGAGCAGTAAGTACTGCTAGCTAGTCAGTTACAGAGTATGAGGGCGTGCAGTGTTGCAAGGCGAGCATTATAACGTGTGTTACAAATGTTTGTCACGGAAGTAAAGGCTGGACTACAACAGAGCTGTTTGGAGCAGTTTGTGAACAGTGTTTTCTATGGAAGATGGTTACTCCCTTTGGGGTGGACTTTGGGCTTTTTCGATTTGTAAACCTGTAACGTGCACAAAAAGATACAACAATAAAGGAAAGGGGAAAAGCCAAAAAGCACATGAGCACTTTAAATCAGTCTGCACTTTGGACAGTATTTGGACATTTTTCAACCAGTGAAATGGAAATACAAACATGTCTTGGGTGGGCTAGCCAAATATATTCATCAAATGAGAAACACTGTTGCCTTGCTCATAAAAACCCAGCACCATATTTGAGGCTTCAGTTTTCACTCTCAAGCTCGTCAGGCGATGTGGAAAGGTAGGGGAAGAGCGGTGTTTCATCTCCCTCAGACTCTGACCTTAATAACACAGGGCCGCTCCTGGGCTGCCAGTTCGTTGTAAAGCGAGCTTGGGCGTATAATGTGGTGTGATTAATACATTTACGGTGGCGTTATAGAGGCTGGGTCACATGGCAATGTGAACAGATTGCCAAAAAAGGAGATAATGGACATCTACAGAGACAGTCTTCCAAATTCTCTGGGGCACAGAATAAGACACAAGGCGTGATTTATTATATTGTCCTATGGTCCTCAGACACAGATACAACATGTGATCGTGAGTGTGTATATATCTGTTTGAACTGGGGACAGGACCGATTGAGATAAGTGAACTGATTGATGATACAAAGTACGACTCTGGGGTCACCTTCAGACGCCAAAGATGACCTGGCCTTAGTATAAACGATACAGAGATCGATGTGTCTCTTTTTGGGTCAATCCAACAAATTCCTTATGCTGTAAACTGTAAGGTCATGAGGCTACACTAGCCAATGAGGGGGGATGTAATCCTGCATCCTGAACCACTTAATGGTATGTAGTTTTTTACTTTCTGATTCTTTCTAGACAGAGACTTAAGACAGAGGACTGATTGTCCTACAGTTATCATATATATATATATCTATATATATATCTCTCTCTATATATATATCTATATATATATCTCTCTCTATATATATATATATATATATATCTCTATATATATATATATATATCTCTCTATATATATATATATATATATATATATCTCTCTCTATATATCTCTATATATATATATATATATATATCTCTATATATCTCTCTCTATATATCTCTATATATATATATATATCTCTATATATCTCTCTATATATATATATATATATATATATATATCTCTATATATCTCTCTCTATATATATATATATATATATATATATATATATATATATATATATATATATCTCTGTCAGCTGACACAATAAGTTTTTTGTATCAGGTATACAATATGACTGTATGAATGGCAAGCCGACAGCAATACCCTGGTATATACTTGGCTATTAGGGATGCACCGATCCACATTTTTTCACTTCCGATCCCGATACCTGAATTTGGATATCGGCCGATACCGATACTATTCCGATACCAGAGCTGTGTTTGCTTTAATATTATTATTATCATTATTGTTGATTTTATATGATGCTGAAATAAACTCCTCTCAACGGGCAAGTATGATATGGACGTACGTATGCATGTATGTCCCAAAAGGCAACTTGAGCTAAGTATAAGGTCAGAAAAGGAAGTTAGAAAAACAGGAAAAATCTCATTCTGAAAACAGATATGCAACTGTAGGGTTTCAAATTGATTGTCATGTCAATATTTATTACATTCCCAAAATGTCAAATACTTGAGTCTTGAAATATAAGAAAAGTGCAAGTGTAAAAATCTCTCTCACACACACACACACACACACACACACACACACACACACACACACACACACACACACACACACACACACACACACACACACACACACACACACACACACACACACACACACAATCAATAAAACAGTGTGTGAACAGCGCAAATCAAGCACACTGGCTCTTGTAGCATCAACAAATCAACGTTTTAAAATGTCAAATATCTGAAATACAAGAAAAGTGCAATAATTGTAAACATCTTACACACACACTTAGTTACACACACACACATACACACACCTCTGTTTTCACGGCTGCGCAGCGGCTGCTCTGAAACAGCGGCCGTCGGGACACGATCCGCGGTCTCTGGGGGACGCAACAACGGGGAAATGAAACGCCACAAGCCAGCGACAACCCCGGGACAGACGATTGTGAAAGTCCTGTTTTGTTTTTGCATGTTGCGGTCTTGCTCTGCGGTGTTTCCAATGTGAAGTATTTCCAAACAGCGGACACACAGGATAGCATCGAGCTAGCCACAATGCTGCTCATGCTACAATCCTGCTAGCTGGCTGCAAACTGCGGAATGGACTTCCTGAGCGGGGACGTGTCTCATAACTCTGTGTCTCATTGAGCCGCGCCTCCGTTCAGGAAATGTACTCCACAGTTTGCAGCCAGCCAGCCAACCAGCAGACCAGCCAGCAGGAATCACTTTTGGAGCCATTTCAGCAGACAACGTTAAAGTGCAGACATGGCTCTTGGTATCGGAAATCTCCGCAGGTTGGATCGGGAAAATCCGATACCTGAATTTCGCTGGTATCGGTCCCGATACCGATACTGGATCGGATCGGCCCCATCCCTATTGGCTATACCATTTTAATCATAAAATGGATGCTAATTATCACGCACATCCTTTAGTCAAAGGTGGCAACCCAAGCAACCTCTGTTAACACCCTAAAACAATGTCAATGAATATGATCAATGTTTTGAATTGATCTGCCAGTGTGCAGTGTGTTTAAAAAAAGAAAATCCTTGAAGCAAAATTCTTTGCCTCGAAGCTTCGTTAAATCAATGTAACTAACGGTGTACGGCTCACTGTGTTTCCGCACGGAGGATTATTACTAGCGCACAACAGGCTGACGCTTCTGTGGACACAAGACTGACGGCGCAGATTACAAATGAAGGAAGACGAAAATAGTGATGGGTCTAAGAGAAGAGACAGGCGAGAGAAAACGACAGAGTTTGGGATCATTTGAAGCTGCAAACATGCTGCTACATCATCTCAGTAGAAAACATCCAATGTAGTCATCCATTCCACGGAGCGAACCCGACACAAGGTAACCGTCTGCTGCTCTCGTCCACCACACAACTACAGCACGCTACTCTGCAAATAGTGATGTTTTACAAACGATTTAAAACGAAAGCTGTCGGTTTGTAGTCTAACTGTTTATTAGTTTGCTACTCATCTTTGGAAACTTAGCTGATGCCGGAGACAAACCAGCCCCTCCCCCCAGCATGGCTACTTAATATGCACGTGAATGTCGTCATCGGACCATGCTGGTGATGTCTGCATTCTTTATTCTTTCTCCTCACTCAGTATTCTGAAAATGTGGCCCCCAGAACAGTATAGTTGAATGGACCTGCTGTAAGCATTGTACACATTCACATTTACCCTCGGGGTAGTGAACGGCTCTTCTGCATATCCAGTGCAAAGAGCCAGAGGCAAGAAGGGGAAGGGGGTGAAAAAGATTAACATTTGGGCCACCAAAAATGTATTATATATATATATATATATATATATATATATATATATATATATATATATATATATATATATATATATATATATATATATATATATATGGTATCTCACAAAAGTGAGTACACCCCTCACCTTTTTGTAAATATTTCATTATATCTTTTAATGGGACAACACTGAAGAAATTACTTTGCTGCCATGTAAAGTATTAAGTGTACAGCTTGTATAACAGTGTAAATGTGCTGTCCCCTCAAAATAACTCAACACACAGCCATTAATGTCTAAACCGCTGGCAACAAAAGTGAGTACACCCCTATGTGAAAATGTCCAAATTGGGCCCAATTAGCCATTTTCCCATGTGAGGTGTCATGTGAGTCGTTAGTGTTACAAGATCTCAGGTGTGAATGGGGAGCCGGTGTGTTAAATTTGGTGTTATCGCTCTCACACTCTCATGCTGGTCACTGGAAGTTCATCATGGCACCTAATGGCAAAGAACTCTCTGAGGATCTGAAAAAAAGAATTGTTGCTCTACATAAAGATGGCCTAGGCTATAGGAAGATTGCCAACACCCTGAAACTGAGCTGCAGCACGGTGGCCAAGACCATACAGCGGTTTAACGGGACACGTTCCACTCAGAACAGGCCTCAAATTGAAGGTTATCATACCGTCAGAATCTTATACTGGCCCATGCTTAAATGCAACAACAAAGACATTTGACCTTGTTTGACCTATTTTATCTGCATTTGAAGTCATTTGTTTCCTCAGGGATTGCAGACACTTAGAAAATAAAGTGGCATGTTTAGTAAATCAGGACAGTTACTAATAAAGCTGTGTGACTTGTAGCCAGGCTTCACCACATTAGACTGTTAAAGTAAATACAGTAAAAAAAGGAAACTCCAAGGGAGAAACTACACACATGGTGGTATTTGGATGAAATAAAAAAAAAAAACTTATGTCAGTAAATATCATTATTGGCAAAAATGTTATTGTAAACTTAATTAAAGAAAGAACTTAATAGGCTTTCTGCTTATTAATAATATACAGGAATCCATGTTGCATATTGTCTTCCTGATTTGGAAGTAAAAAGGGTATTTCACTCCTGCCTCATTAATATAAAGGTATTAAAAACGTGAATAGTAGATGCATCTATTTTCAAAAGTATGTATAATAAAGTATATATTTGTGGAAAGGATTACAGTGACTCCCAGCTTTACCAAGCAGCAGCCACAGAAAAGATAATGAATCATGCAAAGGAACAGGCTGTTTGTCTGTGCTACTTTGGAGAGTTGTCAGGGTTGAACAGGCTCTCTTCATCCTACACCACAAGCTGCTAGTTGTCGTCATGCTCCACAGTCCCAGGATGTAGGCTAGTAATTAGCAGTGGGTACTAACTGACAAGAGAACCATCCGCCACCAGGACTCACTGGGAGTAAAAGCTGGGCGGTATGGAGAAAATCAAATGTCCCGATATTTTTGACCAAATACCTCAATGGCGATATTGTAGGGTTGACAAGTGGTGCTTTCACAAAATATGCACACAGTGAGATATAAAAAATATTTTTGATAAATAATCATCAGTTACGTTGATATAATAATTATGTGGGCAAAGGCAAATAATAGAACAGCTAGAACAGGCTGGTGTGTTCAGAAAATGACATCACTCTACTGTAATGCAGCCATTAAAACCAGGAAATGAGAACACTCGTGTCATATCAGGATATTATGATATCCAAAATGTAAGACGATATCTAGCCTCATATATCGATATTGATATATTGCCCAGCCCTAATGGGAGTAACAGCTGAATAAAACCTAACCCTGACCACTGGGGCACAAAGTGAACGTACAATAAGAGATGCAGGACCTTTGACATGACGTGGGTGGAACATGGTGCAAATACCCTTCCTGCACTGGTTCAGTTATCACTCATAAAGTGATCCATGAACCATACTCTCATTGTCCTTGCTTCTGTCAAAGGCTTGTCACACACTTTGATAGCACTTTAATTTATTTATGGCTTGTATCTCAAAGTGCTGGACAAGAAGATGCATCATTTGACAGAATTTCATAACTGCTCAGATATAACACAGTAGGCTGTCAAACTTATAGCGTACGGAGCTGTGTGTCTATGATTTTGGCACTACTGGCGACCTTTTGATATTACACAGAGCCAGTGATTCAGTGCAAATATTATAAATGTTGATTGATGCAGGTTTAACTTTCCTTGTCAGAGTTCACAAAAATGTTTGGTTTCGCCCCTACCTCTTTTCTGTGCCGCCTCTGCAGCTAATTTTCGCAGTCATTGCCGATGAGATTCAGTTCTAATTGTGGAATGAACCAGCCACTTCGGCCAATCCAAACCAATTTTGCCCGTCCTTTCCCTGTGGCTCCCAAGATGCTGTGATGGCAAGAGGAAGCTGTCAGAATCAATCACAAAATGTTGTAGTTTAATGTCCAATTAGTATTCCAAGGTCCTTTTAAATAAGCAGTTTGTCAATATTGTCGAGCACCCTGCACTGTTGCGCTCGTCCTTGACATATGGGCCAATCAAAATTTGATTTAGGAACCAATCAACACAGATCACAGGGTGCCAGCAAACACGTAAGTGTCCATGTCACAGTGTGTATTAATTTGATGTATAATCCTTTGTGTGTGCATGGAGTGCGTCATGGAAAGCCATGAGGCCAAGAACACAATGAAGCTCCTGGCCCTTGTCTTTATTAGCTTGGCTGCCTGCCTGCTCCAAGGAGAGAGAGATAGATACTCATCCTCATATGGTGGCATAAGAGGCAAGCAGTTAGGCAGGCAGACATGCTGGTAGGAGAGAAATACAAGGTGGCTGATGGGCAACTTCCTGGTATGCGTTACAGTGCACTAGCTGTGTTTGTGTGTTTCTGATAGCTTGTTTGGTTTCTATTATCCTGCCTGGTACAGCACACACATTATTTATCTTATACTGAGCTCTTAGGGATCTCTCACCATACTGCAGAATTAAAAAGGTTACACAGGAACGGATGCACAGACGTGCAGAGCTTTGCTGCTACACAGATGCTCTGCTACAGTACCACACTGTCTGTTTGCAGGTTCCCTCAATCTAAATAGAGTCCAATCAGCTTCTAAATACTGTTCTAAAATAGTACAGTTCAGTTGTGAATACTTTTGAGTAATTGCAAAACTGTTCATAATTTTGTACATAGCCCTTTGTTTTTAATTTCTGTAAGTAGGTTTTTTTTTTGCCCTTTACTCATCCATCATAATTATTGTTCCCTTTTGAGATGTTCAAGGTTAATGACAACCCCACAATATCAGACCCTTGGTAAAATAAACAATATGAACAACTGCAGGCCAGGGCATCAATGCCAACTTAGTCATCATCATCACGGTCATCTTAGAAATGATGTGACAAGCTGATGGGCATGTAGAGTGGGAGGGCAGGCAGATGGACGGATAGGAAAGCTGCCGGCTTGACCGACAATATAGAGAAAGACATCAACAGGTGTCCATGGAACCAGACAGTGACTGACACAACCACATACAGTATGAGGTTGTCGATGCCACTTGAGTAAGGACTGTGGAGGTGGAAGAAAGGTTTGAAATTGAAAGAAAGCAGCAGTGCTTCAGTAAAAGCTGGCACTCTTTCCTTTCCTGGCTGTGTCATCTTCTCTGTTTGCCCTGGAGCGCCTCCTCTCAGCATCAGCCTCCATGTCAGGGCTCATCTCTTGCTTTTTTTTAAAATTTATTTTTTATCCTCATCTCTTTTAGCCTCGTATGAAATATAATTTTGTTCCATCCGGTAGACAAATGTCTACAGATACAGAGAAAGTAATGCACTAAAACAAAATACAAAGAGAGAGCTTTTAAAGATGTACTCATTTTGTGCTAAATGGGTTTACTGTCATACCTACATTTGTGTATGTGTCGAGGGACCTGCTGTTTAGTTTATGAGTAAAATTTTTAAAATAATTTAATGTGTTCCTCATGATCTTTATTGTTTTTTATTCATAAAAACAAAATTCCTATTTTGGTTCTTGCAACACATTTCAAAAAAGTTGGAACAGTAAAGCATTTACCACTTTGTAATGTTGCCATTCCTTTTCACAACACTTAAAAGACATTTAGGGACTGAAGACACCAAGTGATGAAGTGTTTTAGGTGTAATTTTGTCCCATTCTTGCTGCAAACAAGTCTTAAGGTGGGCAACAGTACGGGGTCTTTGTTGTCGCATTTTGCGCTTCAAAATGCGCCACACATTCTCTATTGGAGACAGGTCGGGACTGCAGGCAGGCCAGTCAAGTACCCGTGTCCTCTTCCTCCACAGCCAGGACTTTGTAATGTGTGCAGAATGTGGTTTTGCATTATCTTGTTGAAATATGCATGGACGTCCCTGGAAAAGATGTCTTTTTGAAGGCAGCATATTGTGCAACAAAATCTCTATGTACTTTT